>JAAGEH010000293.1:17571051-17763761 GCA_011751065.1 Lasiurus cinereus | reverse complement strand
TAGACCAGGGCGCCCATTCTTTCTTGCCCGGCGATCCTGGCACGCTCGCTGCCGGAGGACAGCCGGGCGGCTGAGAACTCGGGAGTGGGTGGGGGTGGCGGGTGGACGGGGTGAAATCGCGGGGCCGCGTGTCTGTGTGTGTGTGTGTGTGTGTGTGTGTGTGCGCGCGCGCGCGCGCTTCTGCAGGTTTCGGCCGACGCGCTGGCACATGGCGGGTGCTCGAATCCATCCTCCCGAGCCAGGGCGGCGCACAGCTCCGTGCGCGTCCCAGGGGAGCCCCCACCCCACCCCCACGCTCGGGTCCCAGCGGATGCGCTTGGCGAGCTCTGAGGGCCCGCTCGCCAGGAGCCCGGGCAGAGCGGCGCGTCCACACGCACCCAGCTCCTGCGAAGTTAAAAGACAGCGCGAACTCCTCCAGGCCCGAGAGAGGGTTGCACGCCGATTCCCCCACAACAGTGTTCCTCAAACATAGTTCTGTAGGAAGCCAGGGGCGGCAGGGGGGTGCTGATTCTAAACTAAAGCAGCCCCTGCTCCGTTTCCTCCCTCAATCACGGGATACGAGGGTCCCTTGTGGCTCCAGGAATGACCCTAGAGTAACACCGCCACGACCTGCGAGAGAGAAAGGGGTTCGTCTCCCCGACCTCCAGCTACGTTGCCATTCCCGCCTGGCAGGGAGTTAAGGAGGGGGATTGTCCAGGGACTTGGCTGCAGACTGAGCCATGCCCCTACCGGTCCCGAGAGTGTGTGCCTACTTACTGCCCTGTCTCCCCACCCCACCCCCGCTCCCCGCCCCCAGCTCTTTGGTGGGGTTGGGTGTTGGGTCCTGCCTTTGAGCGGTTAGAAGGAAAGGATGCCAGCGAAAATGGCTAATCCTTTTTTCTTTTTTTCTTTTTTTTCCCCCCAGCTGCAGTAAATTGATGACTGGCCAAGGCCAAGGGAAAACCGCTGCAGTTGAAATGATGTTAGCGTCACGTCCTGCTTACTGAGAACGGAGCGGCGCTTTACAGAAGGACCTGTGGATCAATGAAAAGGAGACGATAGTTTATCTGGATACGAATATGGCATTGCGTCTGTACTTGTCCACCCCCACATCCCCTTCGCTTTCTTTAGAACGGCAGGATTGAAATGACAGGTTTTTGAGCTCTTCAAGCTGACTCATCAGAATCCCGGAGCATTTTTTTTTTTCATTTTTAAATGACGGTAATTTTTCTCCTGTTTTCCTATGTACGTGTGGAAACGCTTGTATGTGGGCGCGCGCGTGCGTGCGCGTTGGCGTGTGAGAGCCCTGCAGCTGAATGACAATGCAGATCCAGGATCCGGGGAGGAGGTTTTTGTTTTCCTCAAATGCAGAGGAAGTTTGAGCATACTTGGGGCGTTCGCTGAGAGCCGAAGGGCTTCCTGAGGTGAGCGGAGATGTGGAGAGATGGTCAGATTTGCCTGTAAATAACCACTACATCCACTGTAACGCTTGAACCGCTTTTTTCTTTTTCTTTTTTATTCTTTTGGTAGCGGATGTGTTGGAACCAAGACACTCTCTCTCTGCAAACGTGGGTGGCAAGCGCCTCCTAGCGGCAAAAGTAGCATAGGGCAAGCCAGAGAAATGTGCTTGGAGCTCTCTCTCTCTCTCTCCGAAGGGCTCGCCTGTTGGGGGCTCTGCAGGATTTCTTGGGTCACAAAGGCCAGTGAGGGCGAAGGTCCGGGACCTGCAGAGGTCTCGCCTCTCTGACCTGTAGTCTCCGAGGTACCCTCGGAACCGGCGGGGGTGACGGCGGGTTCTTCTGCCAGAGTCACCCGCTTCCCTCTGGGTAACTCCAGCCAAGGGCAATTGCAAGAGCATTTTGCTGGGGACCAAAATTCAGAGAGAGGGCATTGAGAGCCTTCTTTACCTCCTCAACCCGAAACCCTTAAACAGCCCCGCCCTACCACCCACCAAACAAAACAGCACTTTACATTTGCCTTTTGGAAACGCCTCTTAATTGTAACTGTTTTGTGTGTGTGTGTGTGTGTGTGTGTGTGTGTGTGTGTGTGTTTGTTTTTTTTCCCCCTCTGAGCCCTTGCTGTGTTAATCAAGCAGATCCCCCACTCTCCCTTCCCTTTTTCTTTTTCACTCTCTTTGGTGGACCCAGCATTTAGTGAGGCCAGGAGTATATAAATAGCCTTGGTGGTAGTTGACGACCTTTGAAGTGAAGGATCTCATATAGTACTGTGTCCCTGGCCATCCCATCACTGGGCGGCAAAGGGAGAAGCAATCTTTAGGGAACATAGCCCTGCCTCCTCCCCCGCTCCAACCCCCGTGTCCCCTCCAGGAGGGCCCACCCTCTGGGTCAAAACAAATTGCATTCTAAAACAGAAGGGGAAAGTGGCTGTTATTTGGAGGGAGGTTATCAAAATCAATTTTCATAAAAGTCTTGGTGTATGAGAGTGATAAGGCACCTTCCTCTCTTTAATTGGGCTCTGTGTGCCGCAGAAATGGAAGGGGGTGGTGGCACTAAGGATCCCACACATGCGTTTTTATTCCTAGACACCAATTCTGAAACTAGGTAACCAGGTTGCTTTCTTCCCTACCCTCTTCTAGAAAAGGCGGGAGGGAAACACGTCTGTTAACCAGCGTTTGGATAAATGAGTGTTGCAGTGACTTAACTTGACTTGAAAGCAATTTGTTTCTAAATCCTCTTGTTATTACAGTGTACCCAGAGCCTTGAGAGAAGACTCTTTTTTGTTGTTGTTGTTTTTGTTTAAAGAAATGGAAGACAAAAAATTAAAATTGTCAATAAAAAGAGCATTTCAAACTCCAGGATGGAGCTAGATGTCATTTCCAGCAAGGAGAGTGCAGAGTGCAGACGCAAAGGACCTGGGCTGCATGGCATTTTTTTAAGGGAAAGGATGCAATAGGCTTGTTTGTAGCAGTGTGACCTAACAAGAGGTGGGAAGGCAGAGCTTTGGAGCCAATACCACAGACTGTGTTAGCTTTTATTCTAAAGAGTGAGTGTAGCCCCTGCTATTGTAAGCTTTCAGGCAATTCTTCAGTTAACTGTGTTCTAAGGCTTTGAACGCAACAGAGAATAAACCAACCATGTTTGTGGAGGAGGAGGGGGGAGGCTGAGAATACTAGATATTCCATGAAGTTTTAGTTGATATTCAAAGTAGAAACGTTCTCTATTTTGTTTAACCTAGTTAACATTGGTGTGGCTCCACGCTTCAGTGTCTTTCCCAGTGATCAGACAGGGCCAGCATTTTGTTAAACTTTTAGACAGTGAATTAAAAGCACTGATGAGCTGAAGCAGTCCTCTAATGCAAAATGACAAATTGCACTTAAGCAATACATGAACAAGAAAATGATTTATGGATTTTTACAATGGTCTGAGCAAATGAAGGCAACATGAATTATACATCCTAATGCTCATAGTATCATTTTCTAATAGCACTGTTTCAGTTCAGATGCTAACTCTCACCCTTCCTATAAGATATACTGATCAATAGGAGGTCCAAGAATATTTTTAAATTAGGCAATGGTATTTGATACTGCTTGCAAATATATGTATATTTTTTTCTTGAGTATGGGTAGGTGGTAGTGATGAACATTTGAACATACTAACACTCCTGTTATCTCTTTTAGTGATAAATAAATAGACCTTTGGATTTATATTTTGTTCCGCACCTTCCTTCAGAATCAAATAAATAGACCCGATTAAGAATGACAATCTTTATTACATCATGGCCTCTTTTTCTGTAAATCAAAATGCATTACCTCATCTTACACTTTTCTTTCATTGCTTTAGATATGGAAAAATCTGATTTTACATAATGTCTTTATCCTTTTCATATTTGTTTTATCCTGTTTTGTTTTGCTTTTCAGAACATTGTTCAATTCCATAGTGTATTAAAGACACACTTGAGTTAGTAAAAAGGTGATAGCCTTAGTTTTTGTGTTTTTTTTTATAGCCAAAATACATCTTATGGCTGTAAATTATAGGAGAAAAATCAATCAGATAAAATTTTATATGGTTGTTTTTGCAGTCTGAAAAAACTTTTAAAAATGTAGTTACCTCTGTATTACGATGAGTGAATACTTCTATCATTTTTATTTAACCATCTGTGGCTTGTATAACTAAGCATTTTGGAGTGTGTGTAGAATTTTAAGTGAAGACAGTGTCTTTACTGTATTAATACTCAACCACAGGAAAGTTCTAATTACCCAGAGGCCTCTAGAGTCACATTATTAGGCTTACTCTAATTATCCAGGTTTATAAAAAAAAAATAATATTGAATCCCAGCTTCTGCTTTTGACAGCATTAATAATCACTCTTACTGAAAGATTACTAAAATCAATGATGTGATTAGGATTGTAAATAAGAACTATGAGACATCACATTTAAAAAGCCAGTTGCTTTGTTAACAGAGGTGATGTGTGAGATTACTGATGAGGTAGAAATGAAGCTTTGAAATTAAGGTTGATGTAGAACAATTTCACAAATTAATTGTAAGCCCTAATAAGTTTATATGAATAAGAGAAAATAAGTCTAGAACTCCCTTTTTTTTTATCCTCAGTGGGTTTGTTTCTTACTGATAGAGGGTATTTTTCCTATAGTAGCAGTGTAGTACAAATGTTTATCTGGGAAGTATTAATTGTACGTATTCTTAAGAGGAAGCCCCTGACTTTCTAAATACATAATGAGATTACCCAAATTCTAAGTAGAATTACAAATCATAGTGTTATTTTATGAAGAGTTTGACAATGTTATTGGAGAGGGACCATGAAAAGAATAGCAAACATAGCTTGAGAATTTAATAGTAAACAGAATAGATAAATAGATGCATCAATAAAAAAAGTTTTTCTTTAAGTTCAACTGCCTGGTTAATATAACTCTTTGTATAAGAAACTTGATTTTATGATCCCTTACATAAATGTCTTGAAAATGCTATTCTGTAAAATATTTGTTTTATTGAAATTTCTAGTTTGTTTTTCAGTTAAAAGTGTCTTTTAAAAAACCAATGTGAACCAAGGATTTTTACATAAGTTTTAATATTCCCCCCATATCTATAGGTATTATTATTCATCTTAAATATATTTCTATTGTACTCAATTCCAGAAGATGTGTTTTTAGTAACCTGTATTAGAGAAAGGTTTTTTTAAGTTGCTTATTTAAAAAAAAAATCTTACCTAAGATAGACAATCCACTGTACGAGTGTGTTAAAAAAAAAAACAACACTTTATCTGGTACAACTAATGAAATGCACTCCTTCTCTATATAAATACTCAAAAATTATCTAACATCACATGATTTTCTCTAACTTTTATTTTATATACTATGTACTACGTTGAGTGGATAAATATGGATAAAATAAGCACAGTAGTCTCTTGGGATCCATGGGGGATTGATTAGTCCCAGGACCCTCACAGATACCGAAATCCATGATGCTCAAGTCCCTTATATAAAATAGTGTAGAACAATGCAAACAGTTGTCCCTTCACATCCGAGGATTCCCCAACTGCCAGGTTGGTTTAATCTATGTATGTGAACCCAGGGAGATGGGAAGCAGACTGTATATTTATTGAAAAATATAAGTGGATTCTCATAGTTCAAACCCACGTTGTTCAAGGGTCAATTGTACCTTGACAGGAATTCTGAATTGTGTTTTTTTTCCCCATTTATTAGGTCACAATGACAAGCTAAGAATTATTCTGTGATTAGAAAATTAGATGATCGGGATAAATATGGTTCCAGTGGTAGAACATCTGCTGTCTTAGATAAGAATCAGAAGATATAACTTGGAAGCATGTTTGAGGGTTAAGTTAAAAAGAGCCTGGATAGTGTGACTCAATGGTTGAGAGTCAACCTATGAAGCAAGAGGTCATGGTCAGTTCTGGTCAGGGCACATGCCTCGGTTGAGGGCTCAGTCCCAGTGTGGGGTGGACAGGAGGCAGTCGATCGTTGATTCTCTTCTATCATTGATGTTTTTCTCTCTCCCTCTCCTTCCTCTCTGAAATAATATATATACTGGAGCCGGGTGCATGAAATTTGTGCATTGAGATGGGGTGTCACCTTAGCCCAGCCTGCACCCTCTCCAATCTGGGGCCCCTTGCAGGATTGGGCCTAACCCAGCAGTCAGGCATCCCTCTCACAATCTGGGACCATTGGCTCCTAACTGCTCACTTGCCTGCCTGCATGATCGAAACTAACTGCTCCTCCCTGCTGGCCTGGTCACTCACAACTGCCCCCCTGCAGAGTTGCCCCCAACTGCTCACTCCCACCAGCCTGGTCACTCCCAACTTCCCCACCCCCCTGCCGCTGGCCTTATCACCCATTAGTGCCCCCCTGCTGGCCTGGTCACCTCTTACTGCACCCCTGCTGGCATGGTCTCCCTCAATTGCCCACCCCCCACCAACCTAGTCACCCCCAACTGCCCCTCCCCCCCATGGGTCTGGTAGCCCTATGCAGCTTGTTGCTTAGTTGTTTGTTTACTCTTCACTAACCCCCCTGCCCGCCTGGTTGCCCCATGCAGCTTGTTCAGTTGTCCATACAGTTGTTTCAGCTGTGATGGTCACTTAGCCTTTTATATAGATAGATATAAAAGGTTGATTGACTTGGGTGATTAAAAGCAATGTCCCGAATTTCAAGCCAGATGGGACACTGTCTGTCTTCTTATTCACAGTTCTTCAAATCTCCTGAAATTGAGGTCTGTCAGTTCAAAAAAGGGCTGTGGGTCACCATAGATCTTTTTTTTTTTTTCTCTTTTCTTATTCTCCAGCTTTCTTATTCCATAACAGGCACATGAAATTTGTGGTTTAGATATTATGGAGTTTGGAAATACTTATGTAATTAAGATAGTAATTATTTTATACATACAGGGTTTAGAGTAACCCTGTGTGACTTTCACAGGCTAGTAAAGTTGGGATTAATTGGCCAGAATAAAAAGGTTTAAGTGTAAATGTAAAGTATATGCCAATACACACATGTAAGAAAGAGTTATAGTAGTTAAACTACGTTTTTGATAAAAGGAAATATAATTGTATCAGCAACAAAGGAGCGTTCACACAGTCTTAAGATGCTGTATACAGACACTTGGCTTGGTTCACAATGGAGAAGTTCTATCTCTGTTATGAAAGCAAAGGGTTAGTTGTTCATTTTATACACCATACAAAAATGAATTCCAGTGGAATTGAGCATTATTTAAAAACATAAGACTATAGGATAACTACACCTATACTAGTATCTGGCAACTTAAATAAGGAGATAAACTGAGGCAAGCTCAAATGACCAGAAAGTGCGTTTATTTGGGAATAGCAGAGGAATTGCAATTTGTAAATACTAACTGCATCAAGCTCAGTCTGTTGAGGGTTTGGGGTGGGCTGTATTCGTGGGCAAGGAGTGCAAAGAAGGGGAAGTCCAGCCAGAGTATTAGCAGTAAGCTCATTGGCTTGAGGATAGGGAGAGGTACTTGGCCGATGTTTATTGGTCAGGAGAAAACTTCCAGTTTTCCCTAAATCAGCAATTGAGGGAACTTGGTCTCTCTGTTTGAGGGGAAATGGGTGTGATTCTATATTTCCTATCCTCCAGTTTCATTTTAGATTGAGATCCTTTCATGTATCCAATATGTTGTCACTCCAGATACATTTCTTAAAAGGGCTTAAAAGGTCGACTCCTAAAGGCAGATAAAGACCACCACCACAACAACTCCGAAAGCAAAGGGGAAAAAACCTACCACCATAGCAGCTCCCACACAAATATTTGAGGGACAGCAGAAATGGGAAGCTCTTCCCCTGGCAACTGAAACCTCTGGTGATGGGAACGGATGGAGATTCTGGAAGGGGAAAGCAGGCCTGAAAGTTCCCCACCTGTCTGTTTTTGCAATGTGAGTCCCCTTTGACACTGGTGGAAAGAGGTGCAGTTAAGACCCTTAGCCTTCCAATATATACCTCACTAACAAGATTTTTAAAAAATCCACTTTCTTGGTGTTGAGGTCCCAGAAACCCTAGAAAAAGGCTTCTTTTAGTTGGAGAGTCCTTAAATAGTAACCCATTTTTCAGATTTCAATTGGAGAGGGATTTTTGGAACAGTGAAATTTATTTCTAACACCCACAGATTGTTGGAAAACTCTCTTACTGGTTGTTTCATGGTTATTTTTTATAAAAATATAGTGTCATCACTTTTTAAAGGTTTTTTTGCTTCATTGCTTATTTATGTTTTAGCATATTGCTCCTTATCTGATTAACTAGATCTTTCTTACAACTAAAATGTAGAAGAATTTGGTTCCCTCTGAATGGCAAAGAATGAGTAGGTATCAGTCTAGAGCACATAATTTATTTACTTAAAAAATCTACTGATCTTTATTATGATTCTTTTTAATAGTACATAAGAATTAAGCTATGTTGAAAAGGGAAAATTTGGTTGCAATTTTAAAATGAGTGCCCCTTTAACAAAAATGCTCCTCTTTCTCCTCCTTAAAGTTATTAGTTTGGGTTTAGCTTAGTATTCTCATAATTTATGCAATATTTATATGTTTAAAATAGGGACATGCATGGGAGCATGAAATCTGATTCATAGAACAGAGACAGTAACATGAACCTGTCTTTATTTTGGTGCTCTTAAATTTTTATCTACACATAAAGCAGAGTTTTCCATATACAGGAAGAAATGTTATTGATGTCCTAGTTTTATTTTAACTCTAATAATTATGAATAAAATGGATAAAGAAAAAAATTAAGGTTATGAAATTTAAGGTTATCTTTTTAATAGGGTACACTTATTTTAAATTGTGATGCTCATGCAGTTTCTGCTGAATTTTTACTGTGTTTGTGAGTATTTGTGAATTATTTTCTTATATTTCAGAAGAATGTGTTATATTTCAGTGAATTATAGGTGGCAGTGTACACAGCTAAATTCTACATTTTATTGCAGGTATAAAGAAAATATTTTATTTGGTTAGCAGTTTCATATTTAAGCTTTTTGTCATTTTAGCCCTCATTCTAATCTACCTATCCTTTTTATTTTTAATCTAAAAACATCAAATAAACACCCTCAGGTAAGAGCTTGCTCTTGGGAAGTATTTTGAATATCATGTATATTCTGCAAGTGTGTTTTATTTTTTTACATGTTATTAAATAAAGATGTATTAGAAAGAGTATAATATTGACTAAACAGCTGATTTAATATTAAAATCAGAATTTTAAAGCTGAAAGGAATTTAGAATTACATCTCAAACCAGTGACAGAAATTTTTTTTTTTTTATTTTGTCTGTTTAGATTTTCTGTTTTAAAAGTTGCAAGCAAATGTGCTTTGGTTGCCTGGTGGTAAAAAAAATGCAACGCTTTCTTGATTTACTCTCCTGAGCGGTGATATCTATCCTAAAGAATGCTACGTACAAAATTGCTATTCTTTAGGCCTGATATCCACCTCAAATGCAGGATAATAGATTATAAATGATGTAGAGAGTAGAATAAACCTTAAGTTGATGATCAATAGCCGTACTATGACATCTCATGGAGAATAAGAGCATTAGGCATCATGTTGGTCCAATGACACCATTCCTTTAAGTGGCTTTTACAAAATGCATCCAAAGGTTTTCTGAAGGTTACTCAGAGACACACGGTGGGAGAGGTGGGGAGCAGGGGTAAGTGGTGCAGGAAGAGCGGAAGTGAGAGTCAAAGAGGCAAGCAGGTCCAACTCTGGTGCCCTCAGCTTTCCTGTTGTTTTGTTTTATATATTGAACTTTTAAATGGAAATATTTTTATATAATTCAAATTATTCATCTGTTGAGCAGAAATTGAGAACTGAGTAGATACTGACACTCTCCCAGGGTCAAGTAGATAACTATCAGGGTGGAGCTGACATTATAGAATACTGCCACTGATAAGTAAGCAGTCCTTTCTCTGTATTTCTGTTTTCCCCAGAGTGGGTTTTTTGTTTGTTTGCTTTCCTTGTCCTGTTCGCCACCATAATTTGTTTATTCATTTTAATGCACTCAATTACTTTGCAATTCTTGGCCCATGTGTAGCTTATAATTTTCAAATAGATATGCGTACTTGCAAATGCTCACATTAATGCTGGCCAATTGTTTGGGGATCATTTGATTCACTCAAGCTGATATATAAACATTATTAATTCTAAAAGGAAACAAGCAGAGAAAGAAATTCAGAAAGAAACTATTTTTCAGATTTGTTTTTCTGCTCTTTTTCAAGGTCAGTAAGATTACTTTTCTAAACTTGAACGTTTCTTAAGTCCTTTCCAATACGTTGTATTGTTTTTCGATATGATGTACATCTCCAGCATTCAGAAGTCTGAATACTCTTAAGCACTGGGAATTTAAAATGGGCATAAACCTGTAGAAACTGAAGAAGCCAGTAGCTGAAAGTATTGGGCCAAGTTCCTTTTAACAATAAAGTGAAACTATGAAAATCTGTTAATATAAGAGACTAACCTCAAATCTTCTTTCTGGGTTGGAATAATGCAATGGACCCCAGGTTATATCCTCCATATTTTTAAATAATTTACTCTCCTATATAGCTTCTGAGTCAAATAGCAAGTTAAGAATGAGTATATTTTAACCTGAACATTTGACTTATTTTTGCATATTTGGCTAGACCTAGGGGAAAATCATTTATTTAGGTTGTGCTTGCATGGATGGACCTATATGATCATCTAGATTTCAGACCCTTTATTTTTATGAACTCACATTTATTAAATATAGGGCCCCTAGAAACTAATAGCTGGTTAATGTCCCATATAATTTTAATTTTAAATAAAAAATGGGAAGAAGTTTTGGTTGATTCACTCAAGAAACACAAATTGAGCATCTACCCTGTGCCAAGGGGCTTAGGATTTATTAATGAATAAACTAGACAAATATCCTCACCTTTGTTTCAGTGTTTTTATGTGTGTACAGGCAGCAAATGAGTGTCTTAAATAATCAAATAATCTAGTATGTCAGAAGGTGAAGGTGCTGTGGGGAACAGGAAAGGAAGAACAGGTTAAGAGACTTGCTTCATAGAAAATTAAGAACTTTCCCTCCTCTTTGAAATGTGTGAGGGTTATGGAACTGAGACATGAAACAGAGTGGGTTATTAGTGACTGTAGTTGCTTTGCCAAGGGAAGAGAAAACAAACACAACTTTAGCTGTTCTTTTTTAACTTTCCCTTTAGGAATTGCTTTAAAGTAGATTTTCTCATTAGCCACTAAATTGAATGTTTTCCTATTAGGCAATTTGCCCCAAACACTATTTTAGTGGGAGGACCACTAAAATAACTGTCTTTCTCATGGCAAGGTTTTTAAAGGGATGTCAGGGTATACCTACCGGAGGAGTAGCTTTCCTTTTTTTTTTTTTTTTTTTTTGGATAGTTGCCCTCTTTGGGGACAGAAACATAAGGTAGTAGTTAATAATCTGTCAGTCGAGGCAAACTTTGGTTTAGGATATTGAGTTCCCATCAGAGGTCAGAAGACTCTCTTGGTTGCTTTAAGAGAATCCTTACCTTTCATGGGGAAGAACTTAATGATCATAAATAAATAAATAAATAAAAGCAAAGGAAAATGTAGTTATTGTCATTTGAACAAGTAAGTTTCATGTGGGAATCGATGACAACTTTGTCAAATGTGACTGTCCCAAGAGCCTGCTTCCATTGGCCTTTTCAAAAATTTAATTCTATTTAAGGTCGAACAATGATGCCTAAACCTGCCACATGCCAATGTCATGGGCACTTCTGGAGCATGCTGTCAGCCAGTGGTATAGATGTGTAGCCCACACAGACTTCACATGTTTTTCCTTAGCTTATTCAGTTATATAATTTTACACTAGTGATGGTCTTTCAGTCATGCCTTTCAGGCTCCTTGTAAAACCTGTAACCACAAATGCGCACACTGGAAGACTTCCTCCTCTAAAATGGTCTTGTTTTATTTTACCAGCATGCCCATCTCCCAAGCTTGTTTATTTATTTGCTTACTAACTTCGTGCATATATTTATTCACTTATTAAAATTATGAAATGAACTTGTATACGTTTGGGACATTGTGCTAAGTACTTACAGACACTTTTTCTGGATGAGAAGTTTCCAAATCAAAGTTGGTAAAGTGATATGGCTGGTTCAGTACCCAGTTTGAGAACCACAGCCTAGTTTTTCTTAGGTTACTGCTGCACATAGATTAGAAAGAGGAGATTGATGATAGTGTGGATGTAGGTAGAAGTATTACTAGGTTTGTAGGTAGAGAAACAGAAATCTGAATGATTTTAGTTAAGTGCTAGGTATTTGATATTTATAATGATAACAAAGAAAAAAGGTTATATGTTGTTGCCTATATTTTTCTCAATGAGGTAGAGACATTTTTAATACATTTCAACAGTGTAGTTCACATTTATATAAAGTTAATAAATTACAGTAATGATAATAACTATACATTTATAGATGTACAGTTTGTCAAGTTCTTGATTACTTATTTTAAAAATTCTTTTATAAAAATTATTTTGTATGACTTATTTTATTTTTAGTATTTGATGGGTAAATGAACCATTGCAGATTGTACTCAATCTATTTTTTGTATCGCTCCATATATATTTAGCCTACTGGTTTGCCATGCAAATCTGTTCTTTTTTTTTCCTATAAAGAATTTCCTATACTTTATGGATTTGCAATGCAATTAATAAATATATGTGTACTCCTTCTACATGTTTAAGGAATCACATTTAAATCATTCTTTCACCTATATTTAATGAGCTTTACTTTAGTACAACATATATACAATTATGTTATACATATTTACTTGTGGATGTCTTGTTTTTGATTTAATTTAATCACATAATGTTGGAACTATGTTTTAGTGTTGTTTTGTTTTTAGTTTTATATTTTAGCTTCTATGGAGCGACTGCTAAATTTCATATAATATCTTTCTGGAAGAAATTAGAGTAATTAAGAAGCATAAAAGTACCTATTCAATTATCCTAGTTGTATCCTCAGAAGAATCATTAGTTGTAAAAAGTCTGAGGAAGCTTGTTCTTAGTTAATTGAATATGAGGATTTTTCATCTTTTTATATTTCTGCCCACTCACTCATTTAGTTTAGTTTTGTTCACTCTAAAATGACTCACTAAAAAGTTTCAAACTCTATACATTTGTCTAGGTAATATTTTGTTGAAGCTTGTTAATCTAGGGTTAAATCTAGGGTCAATATCAATCCTGTTTGGTTACCAGGCAGGCACTGAATAAATGCATTTTATGATAAAAAAAAACTTTTCAAATATGAAAATATCTCATTGATCTTTAAGAGTAAGGGATTTATTATGTTAACATTGATTGAAGAGTTCAAAGTGCAGATTGAGAGCTGCTTAATCTCCCTTTCCTGTGAATATTGCTCAGCCACAGGCACAGAGTGCTTGACTTACATATAGATCCTTCCTTCCCCAGATAATTGTAGTATTTACAAAGATGAACTTTATCTGTTTCAGCTTAATATTTCTTTGAAAGGGCAGTACTAATTTGGAAGCTACTGAATAAAAGGCATCATGCCTTTAATTACTTTTTAAAAAGAACCCGATTCTTTCCCCTTTGAGTACTCTAAATTAGATTAAACATTTGGGGGAGAAACAAAGCAGAGGAGTTGTCAGTGGAGAAGTATTCTGCACACAAATGTTAGCTACCATTCCTGTCATGGAAGAAAGGAAACTAAGAAAAACAGCAGCTGCCATTTCAGCTCAATAACTCTGGTTCCTGCTAGTGAAATCATTTTGAGACTGCTGAGTAGAAATAGTTTAAAGGTCTATTGTAAAAGAAATAAGACTTTCATTCCTTAATTAGGCTCTTCAGAGACTATTGTGACTTTGCAAAATTGAATAACCTTTTATTCCCTGGTTATAGTTTAAATCCTTAAGCTCGTTCGATTTCCTGTACCCCGTGTGATTTCACTTTAAGGTTTCACCTTTACACCAGGTGCATATGCACGATATCAGGCCAGGCCAGGCATGATTTCATTTCACTCTAACTTTAGTAACAAAGCAGAGTAACTTTTCTTAAAAT
This sequence comes from Lasiurus cinereus, assembly GCA_011751065.1. Taxonomy (NCBI): domain Eukaryota; kingdom Metazoa; phylum Chordata; class Mammalia; order Chiroptera; family Vespertilionidae; genus Lasiurus; species Lasiurus cinereus. The sequence continues at coordinate 17,749,763 of JAAGEH010000293.1, read as the reverse complement.
TAACATGTGACAGGGGGAGAGAAATTGCAGCACTGAAGTCTCCTGATCATGTAGAAGCAATAATATATATACATTAATATATCTGTATATATTAATTTCCCAAAGCAAATTAATCATATTGATGTGCAACAATACATTTCTGTAATTAAAAAATATATACTATAGAAACTTAAGCCTGGATGGCATGGCTCAGTGGTTAGAGCACATGCCAGGGTTGCGAGCTCCATCCTCAGTGGGGGGCATGCAGGAGGCAGCTGATCAATGATACTCTCTCATCATTAATATTTTTATCTCTCTCCCTCTCCTTTCCTCTCTGATATATATATATTTTTTTTGTTTGTTTGTTTGTTTGTTTGTTTAAAGACCCACCTTAATCCAGGATGATCTCTGGAGATTCTTAATTACATTTGCAAAAATACTTATCCCAAATAAGATCACATCCTGAGGCTCTGGGTGGATATATCTTTTGGGAGGACTCCACCTGCTACAATAAGCATCACCAAATATTTAAAAATATGTTAAAATTGTAAAATATAATAAAAGTACAGAAAATACATAATATTTTATACACAATAGTGTTAATAATTACAAAGTGACCATCTAAGTAACCATCACCATTGATATGTCATAGAACATCCCCAGTACTATTGAAATGCCTGAATTTCTTTTTTATTTTAATATATTTTTATTGATATTTTACTGAGAGGAGGGGAGATGGATAGGGAGTTAGAAATAATGATGAGAAAAACATTGACCAGCTTTCTCCTGCACACCCCCACTAGGGAAGTGCCCACAACCAAGGTACATGGCCTTGACCAGAATTGAACCTGGGACCCTTCAGTCTGCAGGCTGATGCTCTATCCACTGAACTAAACTGGTCAGGGCATACCTGGATTTCTTTAATGACCATCTCTTTATCCCTGTACACTAAAATTATAATCCTGATTTTACAGGAATTACTTTTATTTAAAATGTTGTTACTCATGTAGCAAATAATACAAATCTACATGTTTTTTAATTTCATAGACATTAATTATGATTACATAGTTTATTTCGTTATGCTTTTTAAAATTAATATGTTTATAAGATTCTTATATTTCATTGAAGGTGGCAGTAGTTAATTTGTATTCTTTACAACTTAGTCATAAATTTTACTTTTATGGCATGTGCTTGTTATGTTCTTTTTTTATTGGCTATTACAAACACTGTTGTTATGAGCATTTTTCTATATTTATACTAGTATAACTCTGCAATTTTATGTGAGATATATGCCTGCTAGATGATGACAGTTTTTCAAAGTGACTGTAGCAATGTACCTCTCATCAGAAGTTTATGAGTTCCCATTGCTCTCACATATTTTATAGCACATGGTGTTGGCTTAAATTTTAGTTATCTGATACTTTCATAGGTGTGCAGTCAAATTCCATGATAGTTTTCACTTAAGCATCCCTACTTTTTTTCAGGCTAACTTGCAGACAAGTCTTAATTTTCTCATTTTTATCTTCTTGGAAAAAATTTTTTTATGGTGGGTCTTAGCTATCAAATAAATATAGACAAAAGATGGTTAGCTAGAAAATGGTTTTACTCTGAGTGCTTCGTATGAAGAATCTCTCCAATTATTCAATGCTGGTCGCACTTTATATTATTTAGGTATCAGACTACATGGACAATTTACTCTTAATCAAATCTTTTGCATCTGACATTGTGATTATCTCATGAAAGCTATAAATACAATTATAACTATGATGATTTTATTGATGAAGATTATGAGATTGAGGAACATTAAATAACATACTCAAGGACAAGCTAGGACATTAAGAGTTAAAATACATACTCAAGTATGATCTTTTTTACATTCCTTTGATGTCTTTCCTTAAGTGCAATTTCAAACTTTAAAGTTACAAATTCACTTATTTTAAATAATATTGCCAGCTTAAAAATAAGTGCAATAGCTCTGCTCTAAATTAAACTACTTCCAATTTTCTTCCTATGAGCATTGTTGCCTTATACATATTCAAATAAAATTTTTAGACTTAGTATCCTTTCAGAAAACATTCCTGTTGTTTTACACATTAGTTGAATGTAATGTATTTTATTTGCCTTGGTGGAATTTATAGGTGATTCTTAGGCATCTTTGGAAGATAACTTGCTTAGACAAGTAGACTTCTCCCTTGTTTGTTTTTAACCAGGTACATCAGAGAAGTGAAATAAGTACAATAAGAGCAAGATAAGAAAAGAAGATCTGGTTGAGGAAATTTATTTACCATTTGTCTGCAGTAGATTAGACTATGATTACCTTTTTGAAAGTTAATTCCTAACAAGATATTTATTTTCAGTTAAGCTAATACAGTTTTAGAATACATTTTATTATTGCTTTAAAACCTTGAAAATCAGATTTATATTTTGTAATGGGATAACTTACAACCTTATATCTCAGGAATTCTTCTTTAAAAATAGACTCAGTCATTCCAAGCACTTGAACTAAATCCAAACCAATGATGAAGGCCACATTTCTGAGGTCCTGGCATGGGCAGGGGAAGTAGGGAAAAATGGCAGTATAGATCTTTTGATCCTATTTACACAAAGAGATGAACATGTATTAATGAACTGATAAATTTTCAGGAAAATTTTAAAACTTCAATGTCTAGACTAACAAAGTACCATCCAAAGCCTATGCCCACAGTTGTGAGATTTTTCTAATCCCCTTTTGCCTTCTAGCATAAGGCTATGAACAATTAATTTATTGTTTAGTTGATTATTAGAAACTATGCTATTATCCATATAATACTGAATTTCAATGAAAATTAGTTATTCAAAATATGACTGAACCTATCAGACTAGTATTAACCACTAAGTAGTAAATCATCTTCTGCATATGTTCCTACATATGGTTGCTTCCTAGTACTATTTCTTATTTTGAAAACTTTCAGTAGTTTATAAGTTTGAAATCCTAACATATACATACTTCTTTAAAATAACTTCACGTGTCCAGCCAGTGTGGTTTAGTGGTTGAGCATCAACCCAGGAACCAGAAGGTCATGACTCAATTCCCTGTCAAGGCACATGCCCGGGTTGTGGGCTCCATCCCCATTAGGAGGTGCAAAATGCAGCCAATTGATGATTCTATCTCATCATTGATGTTTCTCTCTCTCCCCCCTTCCTCTCTCTATATAAAATGAACAAAAACATCTTAAAATATAAAATAACAACATATTTTGTAATAATAATTTTATCTCTTTCAGAAGAAAGCTAGAAAAGGTGGCTATTACATATGTGTAGTCTCTCAGATAAATTTTATTCTGTCAGGTTGCTGTGGTCTAAATATATGCCCTACCAGTTGAAATATATTGAAATCTGTATTATCATTCTATTGGGTGTTAGGAAATTCTCTTAAAATCATGCTTTTCAATTAATTTTGAGTTTCTTTGGCTCCATTTCCTGCTGTTGTAATCATTAGAAGTCCATAGGGAGTGGAGTTTCTCAAAATATAGGCAGTTTTATTCAAATCTTGAGCCTTGCAAGCATTTCTTTTCATTTCTACTTAGCTTTGGATATAGAAATACACCTTTGACTTTAATGTGCTTATTCCTAAGTCAACGCAGAGAACGTTTTCTTCTGCTTTGCGATACAGATGGCAAAAGTCCTCAGTCTGCCAAGGAAATTTTATTTGCTTCTAAATTCTGACTGTCCCATTATATGACTTTGTTATATTAAGATTTCAATGGTGCAAATAAGGGTCAAGGCTTCTCTGTTGATGAAATATTAAATCACTCTTTGGCTTTCTTACATCTGACACTTATTTTCTACTTCATCTTTAAAAGAGGAAGTTTGTGAGCTTTTCATCCAGCAGAGTAGCTGGATTTTATTCATGTTCAGAACCATTGAAACCTGCCAACCATATAAAAACAGTTGCCAATATGGGAGAAGTCTTTCTTATGTTGTGATAGAAAGGGTTTCACTGTTTAGAGGTGAACTTAAAATAACAATGTATTCCTCCATTAAAAAAAAAAAATGTGTGCCCGCTTGTCCCAGGTGGCTTTGTAGGAGAACAAGGAACAGAGTGGGTTCATTTAATAACATCTTAAGTCTTAAATTATTTTTCAAACCATATATGTATCATTGGCAAATATGTTCTCCCATTTAGTAGGTTCTCTTTGTATTTTGAACATGATTTCTTTTGCTGTGCCGAGTGTCTTAGTTTAATATAATCCCATTTCTTTATTTGTCCCATGTTTCTCTTGCCCTAGGCGATATGTTAGTGAACATTCTTCTAGGAGGGATGTCTGCGATTTTTGCTGACTGTTTTCTTCTAGGAATTTTATGGTTTCATGATGTAAGTTTAAGTCTTTTATCTATTTTGAGTTTATTTTGTATATGCTTTTGTAAACACACACACATATACATACACAAACACACATATATGTCTATTTAATGTTAAAAGTCTCTATTTAATATCAACTTTAAATTGGATACAAACTTTCTTTGTAATCGCTTATGGAGCAACTAGGAAAGCAAGCCAAAATATTTTTTCCAAGTTATATGCATTTGCCCTTGGGCAGAATCGAACCTGGAACCCTTCAGTCCATAGCCGATGCTCTATCCACTGAGCAAAACCATCTAGGGCAAGGCTCTTTACATTTAAATAGAAAAAGAATTAAAAGTTAGTAAAAGAAATCAAGTTCCCCAATCACAGCCTCATTCCAAGGCTAATGACTACCTACAGAATTGGACAGCACCAGTTAAGAATATTTCCATCATCACAGAAAGTTCTATTAGACAGCCCTACCTTCCATGACCATATTCCTGCTTACTTTTCCAGCCTCATTTTCTTTGACACAGTATCCAGACACCTCTGTGGTCCAGTCATATGGATGGACTCGTCCAAGGCATCCATCACTAGGCAACAAACATTCACTGAGCCTCAATTCTGACAGAAGCACTTCCATGAATTAAAACAAGGCAAAACTGCTCTTATGGAGTTTATATTCATAGGGAGATTAAAGCATGCAAAATATTTAAAAATTTAAAATGTCTGGTGGCAAGGAGTAGTGGGAAGAAACATTTAAAATGGTAATGTGCTGAGAATGATGGGTGAGTGGTTACAGGGGTTGTTTCAGGAAAGGTCTTTTTGATGAGGGGATACTTCAGAGCCCTGACTGAAGGGAGGAAATGAACCATGCAACTCTGTGGGGAAGTACAAGCCTTTCATTTTATTGCCTTCAAGCTTTTGCCCCTCTTACATTTGTAGGAATATCATTTATAAAGTTCACAATGTCTTTAAGTGGTAGTCTCTTATCGTGCTCTAAAGATTTTTGGTCTCAAGCCAAAGTGTAATCAGAATACGAGAGTTTAGAGGCTACTATAGAAATCATCTAATCTATTTGCCAATTTTAAGGAGGAGGTAGGTAAGGTTTAGATAGGTTAATTGATTTGTTTTGAGTGACAAAGTGAATTAATGGTGAAATGGCAACTAGAACCCTGGTTTCCTGGCTCTTACTGTCGTCCTGCCGAGGACTGAGATTTCTCAGGACAGCAGGAACTCGCATAATGTTGTTTCATCAACAGTTTTTCTATAATATTTGTGAGATGCCATGGGAACTTAACTCTTGTTTATATTAATTAGTCTGTGGTAAAATTGGTTTTTTATATGTTGGTTCACATGAAATCTCAAAACCTATAGACAATGTTAAGTGAGGACTTAGTATGAGATCCAAATAAGGAAGTTTTCTTGAAACTCTCAGGAATTTATAAAACATATTTAATTTATTCTGTCTTTCTTTAGAATTTCATGGATATTGATGTTTCAAATGAGCCAATTGATCGTTTCTATACATCACAGAGTCTATCTGGTTGATCATTCAGAAACATACTTACAATGATTTCTATATGTAGATATATTTTAAGTTTTAGTTTTCCAATACTGTAAAACACGGTTTTTTGTGTGTGTTTTTTTTTTAGTATTACAAACATGACACTTACACATATACATAAAACCCAAAAATGTCCTTGTGTCCCCAAATAGCATGAAGTCATGGATTTAATTGCATTATGGTTTTATTCTCTCAATGAAATTCAGAAGAATGCCCCTAACAATTTACATAGAGGGTGGCTAAATAGATTTTCTAGATCATCTCCAAGGGATTAGAAGTCTTACACTCTTCTTTGGTAGGTAAGGGATAAAAATCCTCACCTATGCAGAATGCAAGTTTCGTGACATTCCTCAAGGTTAGTAGCTTAGTAGTATAATGTTGCTATATTTAGTATATTGTCAATGTACAGTAAGTTTATAAGATACATCTTTAATAATCTTAAAAACAGTGAATTTGAACATGTAACTATAGCTACTGAGTATATACATTAAATTTTATGTTTTGCTCTATATTTTGGGGAACAGGGATTTTATTTTGTTCTATTCAATAAAGCTTTATTTATTGAATAGAACAAAATAAAACCGTTGTCTATTAAATGGTATCTTTTCCATATAATAGAAGACCATTCCTCTTTACTATGCCATTGATTAAATGTCCAAAGTAAATACAATCATCCTTTTAGAAATATATAAAACAATCTGTCAAAGTATTGAAAATGCATTTTGTAGTTCTAAAATGTGTCCCTTATGGTTCCTTTTTGGATATGAACAGTGTCTAATTACTTTAGTTTAGATGCTTTAATTATAGTGTATCTTTAAGCAAATGGAATATTTGTAGACTATTACAATTGAACAGAATAATAAATCACTCTTTCAAGATTTTTTTAAAGGAAATGTACACAAGTTGAATGAATATGCATGTCCAGATAAAACAGCATTTCGCTAAAAAAAAAGTGTATTGCATTTTTATCTGGGAAAATATTCTAGAACTATTTTTCCCACAGGTGACATGTGTTTGGATTGTCCTAATTTTACCACTGGCTAATTGTGCACCAGGCCTCTAGTATTATTAAGGAAAGAAAAATCTATTACAAATCAAAGTAGTGCTTTTAAAGAAATACTTTTGTTTTCTTATTAAAAAAAAATAAGAGAGGACAAATGCTTAAATATTTTTTGAGTCCTAATCTTTGTTTTCTGTTTTGTTTTGCTTTTCAGATTCTTTTTTACAAATGCTCCCTATGAGAAATGAAGGTGAATGGAAATGAAAAAAAATCTTTTCAAAGGGACACAAAATAGGAAGATCTTGTGTAAATATAGGAAAATCAAGGCATCCAAAGAGTCAATCTAATTATATTGAATAGCTAAAGAGAAGATGCAAAGCAGCTTTTGAGCCTTTTGTTTTGCGGCCAAAGGCTTTATTCGTAGTGATTGGTAGAATTATTTTGGTTACTAAGCACCCTTGAACAAAATCTAAAGTCAAAAATCTCTGCAATTATGAACCATCTCTATTCAGAGTAGTCTTATACTGTATTTATTTTCTTTAAATGGCAAAATAAATTATATGTGCTAAGTAATTCTTGGAACATTAAATTAAATTAGGTATTTCTTATTTCAAAAATTGGAAGAAACAGAACATATGTTTTTGTTGTTTTTTTTTTCAACTTTGTGATATATTTTATTATAAAACACTAGAGGCCCAGTGCAGGAACTCATGCATGAGTGGGGTCTGGCTGGACCACCCCCATGAGTCATTAGGGGGGAGGAGATGTGAGAGGTTGGCCAGTCAGCCCTGCCCAAATGGGGGAGGGGGGGAAGCAATTGGGAGCAGGGCTGGCCAGGGGGAGGGGCCACAGAAGGTTGTGGGGGGTGACAATTGGGGCCCTGATAAAGCTAGTTGGCTGCCACAGTGCATGTCATAGTGACCAGTCATTCTGGTCATTCTGTTGTTCTAGTCATGGGGCTTTTTTATATATAGACTAGTGGCCCCCTGCATGAAATTCATGCACAGGGAGGGAGGTGTCCCTCAGCCTGGCCTGTACCATCTTGCAATCCAGGACTGCTGGTTCCTAACTGCTCACCTGCCTGCCTGCCTGATCGCCCCTAACCACTCTCCATGCCAGACTGCTCACTTCCAAATGCCTCCCTTTCCCCGCCGGCCTTCTCACCTCCAACTGCCGCCCCTTGCCAGCCTGCTTGCCCCTAACTGCCCCCCCTGCCAACCTGCTTGCCCCCAACTAGCCTCCCCTGCCAGCCTGCTCATCCCCAACTGCCCTCCCCAACTGGCCTGATTACCCCTAAGTGCCTCTGCCTTGGCCTCGCCATCATGGCTTTGTCTGGAAGGGCATCTGGAAGGTCTCCCAGTCTAATTAGCATATTACTCTTTTATTAGTATAGGTGACAGAAGCAACCAATGAGAGAGAGGAGAGAAATCCTCAGAGAATTCTGATTTTGTTAGCTGACAAAAAAGAAAAGTATCACTTTTAGTAGTTTTTCTTTCCTTGCTACTTTTTTTTCTATGATCTGACTGATGCATAGAAAGAAAGAAAAATACATTCTAGTTTTTTGTTTTGTTTTATTTTGTTTTGTTTTCAACGCAAAGAAAGATTTGAAGTGCATTTATGTGGTTATGTCCAGGGTAATTTTTATTTTATTTTTGAAGAGTACATTTTTTAAGCTTCAAAATCAGAAGTCAGTCATAGGTCACTAAACATAAACTTCCCACTGGTGAAGTAAGAAAACTATTACCCTTGCAGACAGTGAATGATAAATATGAAGATACAGAAAGAAGGATTGATATGAAGATTCCCAAACTAAATCAGTGGGTCTTGGCCTGGGGCAAAGAGAATAAAGGATCATGATTTTCTTCTATGAGTTGAAAACCACATACCTGACCTTGCTTCTGTGTCTTCTGGTGTACTAGTAATTGTAACCTTGAAGACTTAAGGAAAAGGCAAACAAAGGACTTCTCACATTGGTATAAATATGGTTTTTATTCTTAGATGACTATAGGAATAAGGTAAACTTACCCTCTATTTTCTCTACTCAGTTTCAAGATTTGTACAGTGATTATCACTGAAACTGAAATTCTGAGATTTATCTCACTTTCACATTCATTGTTAACTTGCCTAATTTAGTTAATCTCAGCTTGTATGCAGGTCAACTTGGACGAGTAATTTAAAAGGTCGTCGTATTTGGCAGAAAAACTTTGATGATCATGGATTTTCCAGTCTATTAATATTGTCAACTGGACTGTTTTCTGACATTCTAAAATAAATGTGAGCTGTGTTTACTATTATTCAAGAGACAGCTCTCTCAACTACTCTGGGTGAGAAATATTTCACTAGCTAGTGAAATTTTTTCAAGATATAAATATTATATTCAGAAAATGTGGTGAGCTGGTCATTTAAAATTCCTTTAATTAATGTAATTGGAGCAGTTACATTGTATTCAGCTCTATGAAAATAGCATTAATCTTTAAAATCTCAAGTCTATGTGATTCTGTTTATAATATTTTTTTCTGAAGGCAGCAATGCAAAAGCACCATGGGAGACAATTCCTCTCTCTCTCTTGCTTTGGAATCTTTTGAGTGAGTCATTAAATGAAGCAAATATAAAGTAGAAACCTTTTGTGAAATGAAAGATTCTGTCAAAGTAGTTAGGGTGCGGGGACTCCTGCAGGAGGCAAGCAACCAATATGTTTCTCTTACATCAATGTTTCTCTCTGTCTTTCCCTCTCTCTTTCACTCTCCCTAAAAATCTATGTAAAGTTGTCCTGAGGTGAGGATTAAAACAAACAAACAAACAAACAAAACAAAAAGAAAGAAAGAAAGAAAGAAAGAAAGAAAGAAAGAAAGAAAGAAAGAAAGAAAGAAAGAAAATAAAAGCATAGTGGATAAGAACAGGTTCCTTACACATGAGTAGCCTGATTTTAAGGCTATGACTTGTGACCTAGATGAAGTTACTTCTGTTTGCTTCAGTTTCTTCATCTGTAAAATGGGCATAAAAATGATACTACCTCATTAGGTTGTTATGAGAGACAAGTTTTTTGTCTTTTGTTTTTTATTCTTGAAACACTCAGAATTGTTCCTGGCATGCATAGTAAGCACAATAAAAAAAGTTTCTTATATACATACATGAGTTATTAATTGATAAGATGTGCCAAACGGGGTTTAGAGAAACAAGAAAGACAAGCTCCTATATTATAGCCTGGGTGCAGGAAGTTGGTGTTTTTTAATAAACCAAGAGGAAGTGGGAGGCAGGGAGAGAGGAAAAGAGGGGAAGAAGGAAAGGGAAACAGAGACACACATAGAGAGAAAATAACTAGAAATTATGAAAATTTTCATGAGGAATAATAAACGTGGTGACTGAGTTAAGGGACACATCAGATACAGAAGGAAGACATTGATTAAAGAACCAAAAATGAAAACTCAAAAATACACTCTTTTACCATATTATACAAGGTGGATCATTTTACCTTCTATCTTTCTGTGTCCTTGTAGATCATGCCTTTTTCAAGCAGCACATATATGGGATTTTTTACTCCAGTTTGAAATAATATTTAGACTGTAATTTCATTATATTAAATGTAAGAAGTGATATAGTTAAGTGTATATTTAGCATTTGACTGAATGCTATTTAATTCATTTTTGCCACTTTTCCATTTCTCTCTTGGGATTAAGCACATTTCTAAAAATTTCATTTTCTGTGTATCACAATTTTCATGCTACAGTCTTTTTTACATGAGTTTTGGGAAACTTTTGGCCATTATTCCTTCATATATTGCTTCCACTTCACTCTCTCTTTCTGCTCTTCCTTTTCTTGATTCCCTTAAAAATGATTTTTTCTATGAAAACAGTAGCTAGTTCAACTTACAATTAAAAAAATAAGCTGTTTTCCCCCCTCAACTTAGCCTATTATAGAAGAGAGCAGAATTGTCTTATGAAGTTACATTATTATCATAAAGAAATGTGGTTTTAAGAGTCAATAAAACTATGACTCTTTTTTTTTTACTGCATCATAAAAATGTCAATTAAGAAGTGTAAATGCATTTTAATTGTAAGTGCAAGCTGTGATTAAAACAATGACTACAACGGAATCAGCACTAGTACAGCTTGGATCTACTGCCTTATTTTGTGCTAAGGCACCCACACTTTTCACTACCATTGCTTTTGCACCATTGGTGAAAATGCCGACAAAATGAAAAAGTACCATATTTTCCAGGGTATAAGATGACTTTTTAACACAGGAAAATCTTCTCAAAAGTCCAGGGTCGTCTTATAGGGCGAGTATATCCCAAACTCTATATTTTAACTGGAAAAGTTGGGTATCGTCTTATATGCCCGGTTGTCTTATATGCTGGAAAATACGGTATTCTTTTGAAAAGATTTTCCACCTATGTAGTATACACTTTAAGAAGATTGTCTTGAGCTAATCAGGGACTGATCTGGCTTGGGGCCAGGTTGGAATTTTTGTAAAGATTCCTTTGTCTTTGTTCACTCTTTCTCCTTGGGTGTGGCTAGCCAGGGATTTCAGTAAGTGTGGAATGTGCCTTGAGACCTGTTCCTTGGAGGCCCCTGAAGTAAGCTGGCTAATGGTGTTGGAGGACTGTGACTGGTGTAGGTCAGGTTTCCTTGACAGATGCTTCCTCAAGTGCAAGCTGACTTAGATTTAGATTTGCAAAGTGGGCGTGGCAAACCAAGCAGCCTCCATTTTGTGGGTCTTCATGTAGGAACTAACTTTAGCAAAGTGTAGCTTTTATTATAACTCTGGCAAACTAATTTGCATCAGTGTGCAATCAGAGTCAAGGCTTGTTTTCACTCAGATTCTAAATGAGATAAAATTAGTACATAAAGTCTGACCTAAGAGTGTTCGAAAGGTACAGTCTCTCTTACAAGGTACCAAGACATTAGTACATATTTATGTATCAAACAGTTAAAATAATTTTGACATTTTTATGTCTCTCTCTCTGGAAAAACCTACAGCTTACGCCTCTGAAATACTTGATTATTCCACCTCTGTCTCTCACTTGCTCTCAGTTATTAAGTGCCTTATGAGCGGCTTGGGCATGGTCCATCACCTCTACATGTTTTTGTGGAGGACATCCATCAGTTACATTATTCCGATTAAATGTGTGCCTGGAGATTGGAAAAGAAAAATGTTCTTTATTATTTCTAATGCTTTAAGTAGAGAGTGAGGTCCAGACTATGGCTCTAGATCACTTTTATTGTATCTTTTAAAAAGGTAGAAAAGCAAACAGCTTGGATAATATAAATGTTATAGCTCTTTATGCATGGAATGTGGTCTTCCAAATTGAATATGTCCAAAGGAACTAAGTGTTGGAATATTCTAGTTTGTATTATTAATTGATTAATAGCCCATTCAACTATTTATTTGATTAGGTCAATGACTCAAACTTTGCCATGTCTGAAATCACTGGTGGCACAGCTGATTTTTGAAGGACTATTTCTGGCATCGCGGACATTTGTGGTGACCATGATTTCTTCAGTCACTTATTCCCTTTGATGACACTTTCTTTATTGGCTCAAGAGGGAAAATATCTTCAGTATTCATATTTGAGTATTCTGAACATGGACATTGGAGCCATGGCCCACTTAACATGCTACATTATAATAATTCACATAGTAAATGATGCTGTTAAATTTTAAATTAGGTTTTTGTTCATGAGTTCAGCAGGATCTTCTTCTAGCTTAAGCAGAAAGTAGAAATCCTGGCCCTTGCAAATATGTTTTAAACCAGAATTAAATAAGGAGAAGCAGTAAATATAGTTTATAGGTAATAACAAAACAAACATTATCTACTATTGCTTTCCAGTTATGCATATTTTAAAACTTATTGCTTGATGATTACTTCACAGTCTTGTCACATTAGTATATTTAGATTAGTTCTCACATTAAAACCAATTAAATATATGGATTAAATTTTGAATTTTAATTCTATTTCAGCTGCAATATTGTTCTGAACAATCTTCATATTTCCATTTAAAATAAAACATCAATCTCAGCCATAAAATATTAATTAGTATAATGCTTTCAGCACTTTACAAGTTTTCTAATCACATATAATTTTTTCACATTATATTATTAGGAAAATCATTCAAATAATATTTTAGTGTGGTTTATAAGATTCTTTATTAATTATGGCTTTCTTTTATGTGAAACATAGTCCCAGAATGTCAATGTAGCTCTGAAATAGAAATCTCTATAGACAAATGTTCATATGTTAAAAATGAAAGTATTTTTCTTTGTCAAATAGACCCAGCTTAAACTCAATAAACAAATTTCTTGGTGAATAAAATATTTTAAATTATCCTTATATGCTTTATATGTAAAAGCAGATGACATTGTATTTGTCAGATTTCTCAGTTTCAAAAACAAAGTAATTCTGGTGAATGAAATAGGAATTTTTAGAAAAGTATATTTTAGTTTGTTAAATCATAGAATTTCACAGAGTGCTATAGAACTAAGCTTGGACAAAATCAATGTCAGCAGGACAAGCCATTGACACTGCCTGGTTAGAATAGCACCACTGGTTCTATTTTAATTGACTCCTTTTTTAAAAATTTTGTTTTATTGTTTAGAGTATTATAAATAGTAGTACATATGTCTCCCTCCCACACCCCCATTGACCTTATTTATTGCTGCTGTTGCCCTTAATACTTGACTCCACCACAGTGACACAATCTCTAATTCAACTCTGTATTGTTTGAAAGTCACCCTCAGGGAGGATTTTCCTTTTCCACTGTCCTTTAGAGCCACTGGCACCTGGTGGTACTGTTGTCCCACTTTATATGCAACCTATCTCTAAATTTGGAGACTTATGGTGTCTAGATTGTGATTTTAAGATGAAATGGTAATGCAGCAAGCGTAGATGGACCTGAGAGTGTAAACGAGCTCCTCCTGCAATTTAGCTGTGCCCACAGAGCCTGCATAGGCTCTGCTAAATATATATAACACTTCTACTTGCTGTTGGAGCATTGTTGATTATGTCTATCTGAATAGTAAGTGAATCTAATGATACCTAATTTATATGGACAACTTAGCTCACAGTGTCTTTGGCTGAGTCTCTCCTGAATAAGGAAACTATGAATTGATAATTAAATTAAAACTAGTTGTCATAAGGATGTGGCTTTGCTTTGACATCAAGTTACATTTGTTATGATTCTTTCTTGTATGAGTAGTATTATATTTTGGTAGGGCTATTCGCTGTAGAGTTAGCACTAGATAACAAGCACTGGGTGTGAGTTCTGTTTTAGTTATTAATTTTCTAATTGACATTGGCCAATTAACCTTTTCCTATATGCTTATCATTAAAGTAAGTTTTCTGATCATACCTCTGGCTGTGTCAGGATTTTCTGTTTAATCATTGAAAAAATATTGGGCATGTCCTATGATTTTCACTGTCATTTTTTTCTGTTGATTTGGATAATTAGAAAAAATAGGAATTTTAGTTCAGCTTTCATATTGATCAAGACATTTCTCTGAGTAACAGAAAAACTAAATAAGCTATTAAACAAACTGGGCTAACATAGTCTGAAATCTTCACTAAATAAAATAGAGGCATTAGGACATGCTGGTTAATTTTAGTATATATGTATTTTCTTTAGTCAACATTGTAAATACAATTAAATTCTCTTCAGATATGTAATTTTCCATTAATTTACTTACCTTTTGCATTTTTCTATGATCTGTTAGAACCTCTCTAGATTGATGTTAATTTTTATGAACCTGTAGAAGTTAGTCAAGCATAAGAAAACTAATTTTAAGGAACACGTTTAAAGGAGACGTGCATGGGGTGTGGTGGACAGATCGGTAGGGAGCAGTTGCAGAGTTTTTCATAACCATGTATCAGAATGCCAGTCCTTCTCTACTGAATAAATCAAGTCTACAGTGGAGGCCTCAGAGGAGAGACACACCCTGCTGAGCTGGAAAGGGTAAGTGCAGAGAAAATTATGAGTTTGACTCTTTGCAAGTGAAATCAGTGGTTTACAATGTGCACTTGGTCAAACATAAAGATAAAAATACTTGTTATTTGGGTAACACAAATAGATACTAGTTATTAGCATCAATCTAATGTTAATTTTCTTTTAAAGACAAAGAAAAGCTTTTCTAAATCTGAAATCAAAATTGAGTGCTAATTAAAGAATACCATTTGTAAATGAAATATAT
The DNA here is from genome assembly GCA_011751065.1 of Lasiurus cinereus. Taxonomy (NCBI): domain Eukaryota; kingdom Metazoa; phylum Chordata; class Mammalia; order Chiroptera; family Vespertilionidae; genus Lasiurus; species Lasiurus cinereus. The sequence goes on along the minus strand of JAAGEH010000293.1, from coordinate 17,734,710 downwards.
ATATATACATATATATATGTTTATATATATATAAGTTTATATAAGTTTATATATATATATAAATTTCTAAATACCCACTATAAATTAGAGTTCTTGTCATAAACTAGAATCTAAATAGATAAATGAAGAATAAAATGGTACACATAATGAAATATTATTGAGACATTGTATGGCATATTTCTGCAATGTGATAACCAGTTTTCTATTAAAAATAAATCAATCATTATTATTAGATAAGCAGTAACATCAATTCTATTATCACATCGAACTATAGATTGTCAACTAACTTTAGGTATTTAGGCTTCATTATAACATCATAATAAATGCATCCACTTATATATTTCTGGAAAAAGAGACAAAAGATAATGTACTAGCTATATAAAAAAATAGAGCATTTACTCAATGTCAAAATTATCTTTCTTTCAACAAGATTGCTGTTATTTAAAATGAAAGCTTATTAAAATATAAATCCTTTGCAATAGGTATGTTGAACATAAGCTCTCTCTGATTTTATGCTGTTTTATTTCCTCTTTCTCTGATCAGCATCATCAGTCTTAAGCAGAGTGAAGCTTCTTACATAATATTTCATAGAGTCCAGGTTACCATCACCACCAATAGCAACAAAAGAGCAACAGCCAACACTTACTGATCTTTTTACTATTTTCCAGTTACAATGTAAATGCTTTACAGTAACTCTTCACTTCTCACAGCAACATCATAAAGCTGCAATTTTCAACCTTTTTATTTATTTATTTATTTATTTATTTATTTATTTATTTATTTATTAAATATATCTTATTGATTTTTTACAGAGAGGAAGGAAGAGGGACAGAGAGTTAGAAACATCGATGAGAGAGATCAATCAGCTGCCTCTTGCACGCCCCCTACTGGGGATGTGCCTGCAACCAAGGTACATGCCCTTGAGGGGAATCAAACCTGGGACCTTTTAGTCCAAAGACCAAAGACTGATGCTCTATCCAGTGAGCCAAACCGGTTTGGGCAATTTTCAACCTTTTTATATCATGGCACACATAAACTATTTACTAAAATTCCATGGGACAATAAAAAATATGTGGGTTTTTTTTTGCCAATCTGACAAAAAAATAGGCATAATTTTGATTCATTATCACCGGATCACTATTGCTGTCTTGGCTGTTTATTTTTTTATTTTTTTAACTTGACAATCTAAGGGAAAAGAGTTTAGCATTCTTGACTAAGTAGTCAGGTACTGCATGTTTTAAAAATTCTTGTGGCACACTGTTTAACATCACTTTCATAAAGTGATTTGCATTGAAACTGTGATTCAGAGAAATGTAGTGAACTGAGTTGATCAAGGTCATACAACTGCTCTCTGACCAAGGTCTAAAAAAGCAGGCAGTCTGACTCCAGAATCACAGTTCAATTCATATCACAGTTGAACTTTTATTCTGTATTTCAGTTTCTACTACTGCATAGCAAACTATTACTAAACTTAGTGGTTCTAAAGAACAGTATAATTGATTACTTTTGATGTTGTGAATTGACTGGTGCTATGAACTGAATATTTGTGTCCCTCTAAACTTCATATTTCGAAAACTAATCCAAAATGTGATGGAATTAGGATGTGGGCTTTAGGGAGGTGTTTAGGTAATGAGGATGGAGTACTCATGAATGGAAAAGTGCTCTTTTAAAAGATATTTTATTGATTTTTTACAGAGAAGAAGGGAGAGGGATAGAGACTTATACATCAATGAGGGAGAAACATAGATCAGCTTTCTCCTGCCCACCCCCCACTGGAGATGTGCCCACAACCAAGGTACATGCTGAATACTTCTCTTTTTTAAGAGCCCCTAATGAGCTGCCTTGTCCCTATATCTTGTGAGGACACAGTGAGAAGCAGGAAGCAGGCCCTCATTAGACCCCCAAATCTGTCTTGCCTTGATCTTGGACTTCCTGGCTTCCAAAGCTGTAAGAAATATATTTTTGTTGTTTATAAGCCACTCAGTCTGTTATTCTGCTATAGCAGCCTGAACAGACTAAGACAGCTGGGCTCAGTTGGATAGATCTTCTGCTTCAAATAGTGCCAGCTAGGACTATAGTCTACTGGAGGCTCCACTGGACTGAGATATCTGAAATGGCTTACTACCCATAGCTGGCGATACTGACTGTTGGCTGGACATTCAGCCAAGATTGCCAATAGGAGGGCTTTGATTATCCTTCATACCGCCTCTCTGCCAACCTTGGAATTCTCTCTGCATAATGGGCGGGTTCCAAGAGAAAACATTTACAAATTAATTTATTTTATTTTTATAACTTTTGTTATTTTTTCCAATATCATTTATCCCCTCTATGCCTTCTTTCCCATTTATCCACCCCACTTTCCGCTCTGCCATCACCACACTGTTGTCCATATCCATGAGTTCTCTCTCTCTCTCTCTCTCTCTTTCTTCTTCACTCAGTCCTTTCACTCCTTGCCCCAATATCTCCCACATACACACACACCAGAGCTGAGAGCTGTCTTACTACTCTGTATCCACGAATCTGTCCTTATTTTGCTTGATAGTTCAGTTTGTTCATTAGATTCCACATATGAGTCAAATCATATGACACTTATCTTTCTCTGACTGGCTTATTTCACTTAACATAATGCTCTCAGATCCAACAATGCTGTTTCAAATGATAATTTTTTTTTTTCCTTTTTACAGAAGAGTAGTTTTCCTTGTGCAAACGCACCACACCTTTTTATCCACTCATCTGCTGGTAGACACTCGGGCTGCCTGAGGAAACTTTTTAAGTATATGAAAGCAAGTGCTGCAGATCTCTTGAGGGCCAGACTCATAACTTGTATCACTTCTATTGTGTTCTCTCACCAGGGAAAGTTATGAGTCCAGGCCAAAATCAAAAGGAAGAGAAATACACTCCATTTATTTTGGGAAACATGGCCAAAAATATGTGAATAGCTTAATATAGCATGCTACTAAATTATTGTACTGAGGGTCATGTTGTTATCAATAAAATATGAATTCAGTAGTTATACTTTAGTATAATGAAGTTAAAATTCCCTTTTAGATATATTTTAAAATATTAACTTCTGGTCTTTATATATCATTTGAATCACAGTGAATATACATAATACCATTATATTAAATAAACTTTTTCATTAAAATATATTTAATGGAATCTTTGTTGGCTTATTGACTGAAACATATCTGTTATTGGAAAAAAATAGAGATATTTAAAAATATTTTGTCATAATGTTTTGAATTATTAGCATTATTTTTCTAATCTACTATGTTATTTATATTAAGACATTTATTTTTTTCTTACTAATAATTTTTATGTTATATTTTGAGAGTCTTTGCAATTAAAATTGACCACATTTTATTTCACATGGTTGTCTTACTTTGTCCATCAAAACACCTTGAATGGAGAAAACCAAGATGACAGCATAAAGTATATACCTGTACGTGCTGCCTCTCACAACCACACCAAAACTATGACTAAAAGACAAAATGACTATCCCCCAGAACCACGGGAAAGCTGGCAGAGTGAAAGTTCTGTAACTAGAAGGAAAGAAAAAAGTGCATTGAGACCAGGTAGGATGTGCAGAGGTTCAGAAAGGCAGAGGTACAGAGATGCACGCAAATCAGGCTGGTGTGTGCTATTTTTCTCAATTGGGAGAGAGTTACAAGTTCTTGACTGCTCTGAACTCGTATCTGGCAAGATTCTGGGGACCCAGACTCATACAGGGAGAAACTGGACTGTCGGCTGTCGGCTCAGAAAGAGAGAGTGGCCTTCTTATAGAAGTGTGCACAGGAATCATTTTTTACTGCGCTGGGGAGTGGGACACAAGACACTGAAGAGAACACAGCAAAGAGGGCTGACTGGCAGCCATCACTGTTTGCCACACCCTAGCCTAGTAATTTCCTGAGACCCCATCCTGCCCAATTTACAAACCCCACCAAGCTGGGCACAGCTGTTTTTGCATATGAATGGCCTGACCTCTCCCAGCTTAACCTAACAAATTGCAACTGGGTCAGACAACTCCAAAACTTCCAAACTCCAAACAAAGAGGAGAAATCTGCAGATCTCCCTATAGCTCCTGCTAGGTGGCCTCAGAGAGTAGCTGACTTTAACCTCCTTGGAGATCCAGGGACCAGTGTACCTAGAGGTCAGTGTGAGACAACACCAGATTTCAACTCCTCACATGCACAAGTGACACACTCAAGAGGCAGACTCAGTGAGCACCATAGCCCCACTGAAGCAAGTCCTGCCCCATAGGAGTATTTCCAGCACAGCAATTCTTCCATTATAGACACAGCTAATCCGCACAGCCAATTGGCCTGGAGATCAATTCCTCTCAGTATACCAATAGTAATCAAGCCTTAAATACAACAAGATTGTGCACCCAACCCAAAAAGGGTACACAGGACAATGAGCACACAAAGCCAATCCATCAACACAGGGAAGCAGCAAAAATATGGAGACAAACATGTCACGAATGAAAGAAATGGAGGAAAGCAAATTACTGGACATAGAGTTCAAAAACACATTTATAAGGTTACTCAAGAATCTTCTACAAACTGTTGAGAAACTTAGTGAGACCTTCAAGGATCTTAATGAGAATGGAAAAAAAAGAAAAAGAAAAAGGACCAGTCAGAAATTAAGCATGCACTGTCTGAAATAAAGAATAATATACAAAAATCCAAAAGCACACTAGAGGACCCCAAGAATCAAACCAAAGATTTAAAATATGAGGAAGCAAAAAACACCCAACCAGAAAAACAAAAAGAAAAAATAATCCAAAAAATGTGAAGATAGTGTAAGGAACCTCTAGGACAACTTCAAGCATCCCAACTTCAGAATTATGGGAGTGCCAGAAGAAGATAGAGAGCAAGATACTGAAAACGTCTTTGAAGAAATAATGACACCTGGTGAAAGAAATGGACTTACAAGTCCAGGAAGCACACAGAACCCCAAACAAAAGGAATCCAAAGAGGACCACACCAAGACACATTATAATTAAAATGCCAAGGGCAAAAGACAAAGAGAATCTTGAAAGCAGCAAGAGAAAAACAGTTAGTTACCTACAAGGGAGTACCCATTTGACTTTCAGCTGATTTCTCAAGAGAAACTATGCAGACCAGAAGGGAGTGGCAAGAAATATTCAAGGTGATAAATAGCAAGAACTTATAACCAAGATTACTCTACCCAAAAAAGCTATCATTCAGAATTGAAGGTCAGATAACGAGCTTCACAGCAAAAGAAAGCTAAAGGTGTTCATCACCACCAAACCAGGATTATATGAAATGCTGAGAGGTATTCTTTAAGAAGAGAAAGAAGAAGAAAAAGGTAAAGATAAAAATTATAAACATCAAATGCATATCTATCAAGTGAATCTAAAAATCAAGTGAATAAACAAATCTGAGGAACAGAATAGATTGGTGAATATAATAGAATCAGGGGCATAGAAAGAGAGTGGACTGACAATTCTCAGGGGGAAAGGATTGTGGGGGTGTAGGAAGAGACTGGACAAAAATTGTACACCTATGGAAGAGGACAGTTGGGGGCGGTAAGGATAGAGGGTGAGTTGGGAACTGGGTGGAGGGGATCTATGGTAGAAAAAAGAGGAACAATTGTAATGTGAACAATAAAGATTTATTAAATTAAAAAAAACACCATGAATAATGGCTGAAAATGTACATGACTAGTTATTTAGTAACTGTGAAACCTAGATAAAACCTTAACCCATATATTTCTTTACTAGAAGCCTGGTGCACAAAATTAGGGAAGGGGGGGTGTGTGTGTGTGTCCCTCAGCCCAGCTTGCACCCTTTACAATCTGGGACCCTTCGAGAGATGTTTGACTGCCTGTTTAGTCCTAATCCCTCTCACAATCCAACACTGCTGGCTCCCAACTGCTTACCTGCCAGCCTTCCTGATTACTCTTAACTGCTTCTGCCTGCCAGCCTGGTCACCCTCTAACCACTCCCCTACCAGTCTGGTTGATGCCTAACTGATCCCCTGCCAGCCTGTTTGCCCCTAACTTCCCACACCTGCAGGCCTGATCACCCTAACTGCCCTCCCCTGCAGGCCTGGTCACTCCTAACTGCTCTCCCCTGTAGGCCTAGTCCCACCCAACTGCTCTCCTCTGCAAGCCTGGGTCCCTCCAAACTGCTCTTCTCTGCAGACCTGCTTTCTTCCAACTTCCCTTTTCTGCTGACCTGGTCACCCTTAATTGCCCTACCCTGTGGACTTGATCACTCCTATCTGCCCTTTGTTGAAAGCCTGGTCCCTCCCAACTCCCCTCCCCTCCCAGCCTGATTGCCCACAACTGCCCTCCCTTGTAGGCCTGGCCCCTCCCAACTGCCCTTCCCTGCTGGCCATCTTGTGGTAGCCATCTTGTGTCCACATGGGGACAATCATCTTGTGTTTTGGAGTGATGATCAATTTGCATATTATTCTTTTATCAGATATGATTAGATAGGATTAGATAAGATAGAGGCCTGTGCACAGGTCGGGGCTGGCTGGTTTGCCTTGAAGGGTGTCCCAGATCAAGGTGGGAGTTTCCTTGGTATGTGGGGCGGCCTGGTCGAGGGGCCTGTGGTGGTTTGCAGGCTGGCCATGCCCCACAGTGACCCAAGTGGAGGCTGTGGTTTCTGGCATTTATTTATCTTCTATAATTGAAACTTTATAGCCTTGAGCAGAGCCAAGCCTCCTGCTTGCTCTGTAGCCACTGCCATTTTTTTGGGGGATTTATTTATCTTCTATAATTGAAACTTTGTAGCCTTAAGGGGAGGCCAAGGTAGGCCAGAGCTGCACAAACTTGCCTTACTCTATTTCCAGGGGCAACTCAAGCCTCCTGCTCTCTCCAGATCCCAGATCCGTGGCTGCCACTATTTTAGTTGGGATTTATTTATCTTCTATAAATGAAACTTTGTAGCCTTAAGCAAAGGCCAAGGCAGGCTAGGGCAGGTGGAAATCTTGGCTTCATCCATTTCCAGGGGAACTCAAGCTTTCTTCTCTCTCTGTGGCTGCAGCCATTTTGGTTGGGTTCATTTGCATACTCGCTCCTGATTGGTGGTGGGCTTGGCTTGTGGGTGTAGCAGAGGTGTGATCAATTTGCATATTACTCTTTTATTAGATAGAATGGCTTTTATTATTAATTATTTTATATTATTTATGACTTCTATTTCATAATATTGCCCTTATTTCACTGAAATCATGCCAATAAAACTGGGAGCTAATATAATTTTTATTTATTTTTCATTTTTTAAAATATATTTTTATTGATTTCAGAGAGGAAGGGAGAGGAAGAGATAGAAACATCAATGATGAGAGAAAATCATTGATCACTGCCTCTTATGTGCCCCACACTGGGAATTGGGCCCGGAACGAGCAACCCAGGCATGTGCCCTGACCAGGAATTAAACCTCTGACCTCCTGGTTCATAGTTTGATGCTCAACCATGGAGGAAAGCAAACTACTGGACATAGAATTCAAAACCACATTTATAAGGTTACTCAAGAATCTTTTACAAACCGCTGAGAAACTTAGTGAAACATTCAAAGATCTTAATGAGAATGCCAAAAATAATGGAAAAGGGCCATTCAGAAATTAAGTATGCATTGTCTGAAATAAAGAATAATATACAGAAATTATATTATGTATATTATACATAATGCTCAACCACTGAGCCATGCTGGCTAGGCACTAATGTAATTTTTAGATCATGAATAATGTGATATAAAGATTTAGAGTTACATATAATTATATAAACAATATGGAAAAAAATTATTCCTTTGATCTAAGTATTATGAAAAATAATATTAGAATAAAAAGGCTAGTAAATAGAGTTTAAAATATCAAATGGTTGTTGTGTAAGCATGCTGTTATAGCATAGTCTGGTGATTTCCTAAGCTGAGCTTACTGCATTCAAATTCTTATGCTATACCTTAACTTTGAAACTCTACCAGTTTGAGACATAATCAATATTTGTTTATTTTTTTGAAATATATGCAAAAACTAATTGCCTGCAATTTCCCTTTACATTTTTAAAATATTTGTAACAATATTTAAAACATTGATCATATAGTTTTACAGGACCTCTACGGGGAATCTTGTATTGATCATTTAATTTATTATACAATAAAACCTCAAGGGAGAGCTGTTATTAATTATATGCATTATAAAGATGAGGTCATTTAGGCTTAGGAAGTTAAATAAATCATGTAAAGTCACACATCTAAGAAGCAATGGAAGCTAAATTTGATCTTCTAATTTCTTGACCCTATGTCTGTGCTTTTTAGACTATACTATTGTGCCCTATATGAGTTATTAAAAGAATTAACTGTCATAAATCTTCCTACAGCACACACATAATTGATTTATTTCTTTGCATACTTTCTATGTGTCAGGCACTGTTCATGGCAATGAGGAAACAGATATGAGCAAAATAAATATGGATATGGTTGTGGCCTGGGGTTGGAGAGGGTGCAGGCTGGGCTGAGGGACACATACCCTCATGCACAAATTTCATGTACTGGGCCTCTAGTCATATATAATAAATAGGTAATATGCAAATTGACCATATTTGGGGTTTTCAATTTAGAGGTGTATATGGCCACTAAGCAAACATCTTTCAATAATCAGAATTTGCTAAACGAAAGAAACAGACCATTTGCAGACCAGATAATAAGAAATCAAAATCTTTGCTAATGAAAAATGACTTGAGCTGAGATCAAAGGAAGACAATTAAAAAAGATGAAAAGCAGAATGGACTTGGGATGAGTGCCAGCCAGTGGGAAAACATAGCAAAGCCTTGTCTGAGAGAGAGAGTAGTGTCCCAGTCATATAAATAAGGTCAGTATACCTGAAATTTAAGAAATAAGGACTAGGGTGGATAATATGGTCCTTAAGAAGGTAAGGGCAAGATTATGATATGCCAAACATTTGAATTTCAATCTGAAGTCACAGGGAAGCCATTGATGTATTTTCAGGAGTGGGTGGCCATTGGGATTTGCATTTTTTAAAACTCAGTACTGGCTCCATTGTAGAGGATGAAGGGAATGAAAACATGATTTGAAAGTCTGAAGTAGACATATGAAGGTATAGGACTTGATCAGAGGAGAGTGCTAGGCTATCAACAAGTATTTTGAAATAATTTGTAGTATAGAGATGCTTATTGGACTAAAAGAAATTGGGGGCTAGGAAAAGAAATGAGGGGGACTGTGTCTAAGTAAGAGTGATCATAATGTTTAAGGATCAGGTTAAGATGACTGGGATAATATTGGAGAATAAGACTGGCAAAAATGTGGAATGAAAAACTGATGAAAGTGATTTTTTAATAGCAAAACAGAAGGAGTGCTTGAAGAAAAAAGGAAGCAGTTAACAATGTTGTATTCTGTTAAGGAGGAAAGTGAGATAGAAAGGGAAAGAGTAACATGGATTGAATAACATGGAGGCATTGGTGACTTTGGAACAATTTTGACAATAGCTTGGGCTAAAGCCAGATTGGCATGGACAGGAGGGTGAATGCAAGGTTAGGAGAGAAATACAGGCAGAAAAGACCAACCCTTCCAACATATAAATCTTATGAAGACAATAAGAAAATTAGTTTTATAGTTACAAATATGCCTTGTCAAAGTGTTTTTTTAAAGCTCAATAGAGGTATAACTGACTCATATTAAACTGCACATATTTAAAGTATATTATTTGATAAGTTTTAAAATATGTGTACCTTTGTGAAATAATTACTCTCAATATCCTATCTAACAAAAGAGTAATATGAAAATTAACCATTATTCTGCTACACTCACAAGCCACGCCAATCAGGAGCAAGTATGCAAATTAACCCCAAACAAAAGGGCTGCTGCCATAGAGTGAACAGGAAGGAGGCTTAGGTTTCCCCAGCAATGGAGGAAGCCAAGCTTTCCACACACCCTGGCGGGCCCAGGCCTCCATTCAAGGCTACAAAGTTTCAATTGTAGAAGATAAATAAATCCCATATACCTGGACCTCTGCTTCGATTGCATGGGCATCGGGCCAGCCTGCAAACCACCACAGGTCCCTTGCTCTGGCTGCCCCATGCACCAAGGGAACTCCGACCCTGATCCAGGATACCCTTCAGGGCAAACCAGCTGGCCCCCACCCATGCACCAGGCCTCTATCCTATTTAATAAAAGAGTAATATGCAAATTAACCATCACTCCAACACACAAGATGACTGCTCCCATGTGGTCAAAGATCCTGCCCCTATGTGGACACAAGACAACAGGGGAGGGCAGTTGGGAGAGATCAAGCCTGCAAGGGAGGGCAGTTGGGGACGATCCAGCCCACAGGGGAGGGCAGTTAGGGGTGACCAGTCCAGCAGAGGAGGGAAGTTGGGGGCAAGTGGGCCTGCAGGAAAGGGCATTTGGAAGGTACCCAGGCCTGCAGGGGAGAGCAGTTGGAGGAGACCAGGCCTCCAGGGAATGGAAATTAGGGGCAAACAGGCTGACATGGGAGAAGTAAGGCATCCATTAGGCTGTCTGGAGAGTGTTTAGAGAGTGATCATGCTGGCAAGCAGAAGCGGTTAGGGGCATTCAGAAAGGCAGGCAGGCAAGCAGTTAAGAGCCTACAGTCCTGGAATGTGAGAGGGATGTCTGACTGTCCCTTTAGGCCTGATCCCAGTTGGGTTGGGTCTAAACAGGCCATTGGACATCTCTCAAGGGGCCCTAGAATGGAGAGAGTGCAGGTTAGGCTGAGGAACACTGCCCCCTGCACAAATTTTGTGCACCAGGCCTCTAGTAATAAATAAAGCCATCAGCCCTCAAATTTCCTTATGCTTTTTGTAGTATATTTTTCTTGTACCCCAATCCTTCACCCCATCTCAAGACAACTACTTACTAGCTTTCTGGCAATAATACTTAGTTTTTCGTATTCTAACATCCTATATAATAAGAGGATAATAAACAAATCGACTGAATGGTGGAATGACTGGTCCCTATCACATGCACTGACCACCAGGGTACACACTTTCAATGCAGGACCTGTCCCCTGGTGGTCAGTGTGCTCCCCCTGTGGAGCCAGGCTTGTGACTGGCGAGTGTAACAGCAGTGGCGGTGAGCGGTCCTAAGCCAGCAGTTGGGATATCCCCTGAGGGCTCCTGGATTTTAAGAGGGCACTGGCTGGGCTGAGAGACCACCCCGCTCTCCAAGTGCATTAATTGCATGTACCAGGCCTCTAGTTTTATATAAATGAAAACATACAGTATGTTAATATTATGTATTTGGTTTATTAAATTTTACATAATTATTTTGTAAGTTGTGTTTTTGTGTGAATCAGAACTTTGTTAAATTTATCTGAGTAGTATCCCATTATATGAATACTAGAGGCCTGATGCACAAAATTCTTGGAAAGGGCTTGGCACCAGCCACCATGGTGGCCGCCTTGGCCCTCGCAGCCCCAACTTTGTCTAGAAGGACGTCCAGTCTCATAAGCATATATTACACTTTTATTATTATAGATGACACAATTTATTTTTTTCATTTCCCAGTTGTTGAACATGTGGGCCATTTCCAGTTTAGGACTATTACATACCTGCTCTAAATATCCACATGAAAATCTCTGTACAGACATATGCTTTTATTTGCCTTGGGAAAGAGCAAATGACACCATAATATGTGTCATTCTCTACAATGGAGCCAATTCTGGGTCATATGGGAAGCTTTAAGCTTCTCCAGAAACTGCCAAACTTTCTAAAGTGGTTGTTTCCATTTCACAAACCAGTAGTGTGAATTTTCCCTTCACACTACTGGTATATGAGAGAGCTAGTTGCTCCACATTCTTACTAATACTTGGAATGGTCAGTTTGTAATGTTAGCCTTTCTAATGGGTGTGGAGTGATATCTATGTGGCTTTAATTTTTATTATTTCTAGTCACACTGACATCTTCTTATATCTTCATTTGCCACCCCTATATCTTTTTTGGCAAGATGTTCATTAAAATATTTTGCCCATTATTTATTTGCATCGTTGGCTTTCTTATTAATGTGAGTACTTCATATATTTTGGACACAAGTCTTTTGGTAGCTATACAATTGCAAATGCCTCCCCCTGCTCCCAATAGTATAGCTTGTCCTTTCATTACCTTAGCAGTGTCTTATGAAGAGCAGTTTTTAATTTTAATAAAGTACAAATTATGATGTTTTTCTTTTGTGCATAATGCTTTTGATGTCATAATAAAGAAATGTTGTATCTTTAATTCACAAATATTTTCTCCACTGTTTTCTGCCATACATTTTACAGTTTTAGGTTTTACATTTATGGTAAAATCTATTTTAATTTAATTTTACATATGTTGGTAGGTATGGTTAAATATTTTTCAGTAAAATGCGGTTAGATTACCTTTAATTTTTGAATTACCTTTAAAAACAATCAACTGACCATTTATAGGTCTATTTATAGATTTTGAATTACCTTTAAAAACAATCAACTGACCATTTATAGGTCTATTTATAGATTATATGTATTCCATTTATCTCTTCTTATAATTGTACTAAAGGCCTAGTGCATGAAATTCTTGCACGGAGGGTTTGTCCCTCAGCCCAGCCTGCACCCTCTCCAATATGGAACCACTCTCCAATATGGAACCACTCGAGGAATGTCTGACTGCCCTAAATGGGCAGTTGGACATCCCTCTCACAATCCAGGACTGCTGGCTCCCAACTGCTCACCTGCCTGCCTTCCTGATTGCCCCTAACTGCTTCTTCCTGCCAGCCTGATCACGCCCTAACCACTCCCCTGCCAGCCTGATTGATGCCTAACTTCTCCCCTGCAGGCCTGGTCAACCCTAACTGCTGTCTTCTGCAACTGCACTCTGCTGCAGGCCTGGATTCCTCTCAACTGCCCTTCCCTGCAGGCCTGGTCACCCCTTACTGCCTTCCTCTGCAGGCCTGGCCCTCCCCAAATGCTCTCCCTTGCAGGATTGGTCCATCCCAACTGCCCTCCCCTGCTGACCATCTTGTGGCAGCCATCTTGTGTTCACATGGGAGCAGCCATCTTGCGTGATGGTCAATCTGTATATTATTCTTTTATTAGATAGGATAGAGGCCTGGTGCATGGGTGGAGGCCAGCTGGTTTGCCCTGAAGGGTGTCCTGGATCAGGGTGGAGGTTCCCTTGGGGCATGGGGTGGCCTGGGTGAGTGAAGTGTGGTTGTTTGCAGGCTGCCTATGCCCCATGGCAACCCACATGGAGGCCCTGATATCTGGGATTTATTTATCTTCTACAATTGAAACTATGTAGCCTTGAGCGGAGCCAAGCCTCCTGCTTGCTCTGTGGCTGCAGCCATTTTTGTTAAGATTTATTTATCTTTTATAATTAAAACTTTGTAGCATTAAGTGGAGGAGGCCAAGGTAGGCCAGGGTTGTGGAAGTTTGGCTTCTTTCACCGCTGCAGAAACCCAAGCCTCCTGCTCACTCTGTGGCCACAGCCATCTTGGTTGAGTTCATTTGCATGCTTGCTCCTAATTGGCTGGTTGGCAAGGCTTGTGGGTATAGTGGAGTGATGGTTAATTTGCATATTACTCTTTTATTAGGATGAGAGTATCAAAGTGTGTTCATTGGGTATTATTTATTCTTTAAATATTTGGTAGCTGAAACTGGTTTGGCTCAGTGGATGGAGCATCGGTCTGTGGACTGAAAGGTCCCAGGTTCAATTACGGTCAGGGGCATGTACCTTGGTTGCGGGCACATCCCCTGTGGGGGGTGTGCAAGAGGCAGCTGATCTATGTCTCTCTCATCAATGTTTCTAACTCTCTGTCCCCCTCCCTTCCTCTCTGTGAAAAATCAATAAAATATATTTAAAAAATATATTTGGTAGAATTTGCCAGTAAGCCATCTGGTCTGGCCTTTTCTGATTTTTAACTACAAATTCAAACTTTTAACTACAACTATAAATTCTCTTTAATAAATACAGGTAAATTCATGCTATTTATTTTTTTCTTGAGTGAGTGTTGGTAGTGTATATATATTTCAAGGAATTTTTTCACATAATTTAATTTTTTTAATGCAATGGCACAGGTGTCTTCATAATCTTTTCTTGCTTATCCTTTTAATATCTGTCAAATCTATAATGATCTTACTTTTTTCACTTTTTCATTTCTAACCAGAGGCCCAGTGCATGAAACTTGTGCACTGGTAGGTCCCTAGGTCTGCCAGCCCCCTGCCAGGTACTCCCTCCCTTTCCCCAAATATCTGCCCCGGCCCCCCCACCCCCCATGCTATTGCACCACCATCCTCCACTGCTGCCACTGGTTGCCCTGCAATCAGATCAGTGGGGCAATCGGCTCCCACCTAGCAACCAGGGGCTTGCACCCACCTGGATTGGTGCCACCTACTCACCTGCTCCAATATTCTGCTCCAGTCCTGCTCTGGTTGGGGCCAATGAGGACCTGCAGTACCTCTACTGCCACCTGCTGCTCAGCACTGCATCACCAACGCCTACCATGTTCCATGCTTCCCCCTGGTGGTCAGTGTATGTCATAGCAAGCAGTTGAACTCCCAGTTAAGGAGGCAATTTGTATATTGGCCTTTTATTATACAGGATAATAATATTTGTGTCTCCTCTCATTTTTTTCTGTTAAATTTTGGCTAGAGGTTTAGTGATTTTATTCATCTTCTCAAACAGTCAGATTTTGACTACATTTACTTTTTCCAGTGTTTTTTCTGTCTTCTTCTTTATTAATTTGTTGATCTTTATGATTTATTTTCTTCTGCTTTCCATGGACTTAATTAGCTCTTCTATTTGTAGCTTCTTAAAGTGGAAACTAAGAACATTGTTTTGAAACCTTTCTTTTTTCTCTGGGCACTTAAATTTACTTTTCCCCCAGGCACTGCTCTAGAGGCATTCTACCCATTCTGATATGCTGGGTTTTCATTTCTATTCAATAAGGCACTTCCAAACTTCCCTCCTGACTTCTTAGAAATATATTCCATTTAACTATTTGAAAATTTTGCATGGATATTTCTGTTGTTGGTTTGAAATCTAATTTCACTATAGTGAGAAGGAATGCTATATATGATTTAAAGATTTATTGAGATTTATGGCCCAAAATATGTTCATTCTCAGTAAATATTCCATGTGAACTTCTATATTTTGTGGGGTTTTTTGAGTGACCTGTGCATCCCATATTTTTGTGTCATTATCATACCAATTATATCTATATGTGTTATAATCCCCATTATAAATATATTATTTATGCTTTAAAAAAGTTAATAAATTATATATTAACACTAGAGGTCCAAGGCACAAAATTCATGCAAGGAGCTCAGCCCTCGCAGCCTGGGTTTCATCTGTAAGGTCATCCAGAAGGATGTCCAGAAGGCCATTCGTTGTCTGGTCTAATTAGAATATTATGCTTTTATTATTATAGATGAAAATTTAGGGTAGAAAAATATTTATTCACATAGTCACTATTTCCAGTAATCTTATTTTTTAAGATCCAGATCTCTATTTGGTATTATTTTTCCACTGCATGGAATATTTTCTTTGACATTTCTTATTCTAAAGTTCTGTGGGTAAATAATTCTTTCAACTTTTTCACTTATTATTATTATTTATTTTTTGTTAATCCTCACTGGAGGATATTTTTCCATTGATTTTTAGAGATAGTGGAAGGGAAAGAGAGAAAAACATCGATTGGTTGCCTCCTACATGTACCCCAACCAGGGGCGATTAATCTGCAACCAAGATATGTGCCCTTGATTGGAATCGAACCCCGTATCCTTCAGTTCACAGGCTGATGCTGTATCCACTGAGCAAAACTGTCTAGGGCTCTTTTAACTTTTGTATGTCTAAAGGATCTTTATTTCACCATGATTGTTTTTGAAAATAATTACTAAATATAAAACATTAACATTTATTAGAAATGCACTTATTTATTTATTTTTTTAATATATCATTTTTATTTCACAGACAGGAAGGGAAAGGGAGAGAGTGATAGAAACATCAATGATGAGAGAGAATCATTGATCAGCTATCTCCTGTGTGCCTTACACTGGGGATGAAGCCCACAACGCAGGCATGTGCCCTGACTTGCAATCCAAACTGTGACTTCCCGGTTCATTAGGTCAATGCTCAACTGTTGAGCCACACTGATTGGGCAAAAATGCATTTCTTAATGAGATTCTTCATGTTTTTTGAAACATCCTTTTGATAGGGATAAATTTTCTAGTGACAACTTTATATTTTGCTTTCCTTTCTGTACTTGAAAATATATAACTTTATTGTTTTATGGCTTGCATTGAGTCAAATAAGAAATTCACTGTCACTTTAAATATTTACTTTCCTGTACCTAATGTGTCTTTTTCTCTGGCTGCATTTCAGATATTCTAATTATCATGGTCATTAGCAACTTCATATTCATGTGCCTTGATATAGATTTCTTCATGCTTTCTGTGATTGAGGTTCTTTGAACATTTTGAAACTAAATTTATAGCTTTCACTAAAGTTAAAAATTACTTGGACATTATTTCTTCAAATGTTTTGTGCTTCTCTTCTTCAAAGTTTTTAATTAGATGTACTCTATGCTGCTTGAAATGGTTTCTTAGTTCAATGATACTTTATACATTTTTTTTTCTTTTCAGTCTTTTATTTCTCTGAATTTCATTTTGGGTAATTTCTATAATACATCTTCAAATTTATTAATTTTTTTATTCTGCTGTTGATTCTATATGTTGCATTTTGTATGGCAGACATCATCTTTCCCATGTCATATATTTAAAGTGGATACACTTTCTCATCTTCACTTAATGTGATTCATCTTCCCCCTTTTTTTTTTTTGAGCTTATGGAAAACAATTTTAATATACTTCACTACTAATATCATCATCTGTGTCTTTTCTGAATTTGTTTCTATTGATTACTAATTCATATTTGGCTGCCTTTTAGGTGTCTGATAATTTTTTATTGCATCCAGACATTGAACATTTCACCTTTTTGGGAGCTTTATACTTTTTAATTTTTGTGTTGTAGTCTTCTGCAGGGTAGGCTTTTTAGAAATATTTTAATTTGTCTGTAACTTTCTTTTAAGCTTTATAAAATAAAAAATAAAAAAGGTCATTGTCCAGGGATTATTTATACCCATACTCAGTCTACCTGATTGGTGGAAACATGAGTGTTCTTGATCCTGTGTAAGCTCTCAGAATTGTTCTCTCTACTTCTTCTTCTTTTTTTTAAGTTACTTAGAATATTTCATTGGTTACTGTGATGCTGGGATTGACCAGCAGGCTCTGAGGGATGGACGATAGATTACTCTGACACACATTTTTGTGAAAGAGAAGGGTAAGGGGCTGTTTGACTTTAGAAACCGAAACAGCCTCAATTGCCTGCCTCATTAGACTTTTATTGTAACAATAGCTTGAACTAAAATTAATCTCTAGATACAATGAACAGGGTAAGTATTCTTGAAAAAGCACATGCTTTTACAAGGTCAGGTTTGAAAACTAAACATAGAGATTCCAGTAGAACACCCAAGGGCTCGGACTTGTTTGGTAAAGTCAAGGCAAGGGCTGCTGCCTTTGGCAAGGTCCCTCTTAGAGGCCTCTGACCTTTCAGAGAATCCTCCTTACAGACTTTCCAACCAAGTCCCATGCTTCCCCACACTATGATATCACAGAAATACCAAGAATCATAAAATTAAAACAAAAGCTACTAAGTGATACAAAATGGTATCCAGAATCCTATGAAGTTGTTGCTGGTCTTCTCTGCTTCTTTAGTGTGGCTCATTATCCAGCTTGGGTAGTTTATTCACTCAAATTTGCTGAGTAGGACTCAGTTATAGGTCCCAGGAGGATTTTTCACAGACCTTCCAAGCTCTCACTCTGTGCACCTTTATATATAATTTTTTTTTTTTTTTTTACACAGAGGAAGAGAGAGGGAGAGACAGTCAGAAACATCAATGAGAAAGAAACATCGATCAGCTACCTCCTGCACACCTCCTACTGGGATGTGCCTGCAACCAAGGTACATACCCTTGACTGGACTCGAATCTGAGACCTTTCTTTTCAGTCCACAGGCCAATGCTCTATCCACTGAGCCAAACCAGTTAGGGCTTTGTGCACCTTTTTATCTGCCTGCTATTCTGTCCTAAAAATGGAGAATCTATAGATCCCTAGTTCCATCTCCTTGATTCTAGGAGGCTGCTGGGCTCTGTCTGCATTCTTCCTGAGTGTAGCCTGGAAACTTTCTAACCAGGAAATAGACAATCATAAGGCTACCTTGCCTGTTGTCTTTTGTTTTGTTTTTATTTTACTTTCAGGGATCACTATCTCCACCCCGACACCCCTTGAGATTCATTCTCTAAAATTTTCTCCTCCTTCCTCCTCCTTCCTCCTCCTTCTTCCCTCCTCCTCCCTCCTCCTTCCCCTCCCCCTTTTCCTCCTGGTCCTCCTTTTTCTCCTCCTCCTTCTTCTTGTTTGCTTAGTTGCCTCAGGCAGACTCCACTCCCCTTTGACTGGAATTAGAATATCTTTGTGTGTTAGGTAGAAGAAATTCCAGTCTATAATATATGACAAGTACCCTGTCTCAGTGTAAAGAAGAAAGAAAAGATATTTGATTGATTCTTTTCATGACTTGTGTTTTGAATTGCAGCAGCCATTGACTTTTAACTGGATGACTAAAACTATTTTTATTTAGAAAAAATGCCAAGCAAAGTTTTATATTCAATTAAAGATTAAACTCAAATCAATTTTATTAATTCTATTAAAAAACTACTTTTTAAAAATTCAAGTTTAGCCAATTACCAGCATAGGCAAATAACTTCATTCCTCTCTCTGGAGAGTCAAGTTCAAAAATTGTAAATTAGAAAGAAAATTCTTACCTCATCCCACCTGTGATGAAGAACAGATACTTTGGTGTAAGTATTAATTAGACCTGTTTCTAATTGGCACTTAGTGTGTATTTAATGGGTTCTCTTTACTCACATTCTTCAAAACACCTACCCTCTCAATGTAAACTGCGATAAAAAGTACTTTAAACTACTTGAAACTTAATGATATAATTGAAGCATCATTTTATCTTCTATTCAACTTGTGATATTTTAAATGTACTTTGACATTTTCATTGAATTTTTTGCTACTTAATTTCCTCTAATATTCATAACGAATTTCTCACTCATCCAAAGTCACACCATTTCTTATATATATTCATTTTTTTTCATATATAGTTTGCTCACCTATTCTTAGACATCACAATCACCTCTTAATGCATTTGGGGATTTTAATATTACTCTATCTCAAACGTACTCCATATCTACCACAAAGTTCCAACCTTCATCCCCTTTATAAGAAAATAAAAGCACACTCCAACATGATTAGAAAATTGATACATACCATTTGTGGACAAAATTGTGGTGCATAAAATGAATGGTCTGTGTTTTAGGCCAAATATAAAAATCTATTGACTAATTGGAAAACATACTTATTTTGTTTGCAAAGATATGCCTCATAAGAATGAATGAACTGTAAATTGACTTGGCTATATAAAACATGGGAAAAGGCAAATAATTTAACCAATCGCCACATTAAATACTTCAGTGTTTAGAAAAATTTGGTTTAAAAAACAGAAACAAAAGCCAATATACAAGCAAAGAAACACTAAAACAGTAAAGAAAAAGAATTATTGACTGTAATAATTTAAGACATTAGAAAATATGATCAGATTGGTTGAAAACAAGTTATGCATTATTATGTCACAACACATTATCTCCAGTAGCTTTTAGCAGTGGCTTAATGGGAATATCAACTCGCAATTAGGTTATTGACAAACATCCACCATACATGCTGCTGTTAGAATAATGTTCTTAATTATCCTATTATCATGCTCTTGCCCAGCTTGAAAACCAGAAATGGCTTTTTACTATTGCTTTAAAAAAATAAAAACTTTTAAAATAATATTTTTATTACATCAGAAATCATAGTTATTCATTACATAATTAGTAGAGTTTTATAAAAATATATTTTTATTGATTTAAGAGAGGAAGGGAAAAAGAAAGAGAGAAAGAAACATCAGTGATGAGAATCATTGATCAGCTGCATCCTGCTTGCCCCACACTGGGGATCAAGCCCACAACCTGAGCATGTGCCCTGACCAGGTATCAAACCAGGACCTTCTGGTTCTTAAGTTCATGCTCAACCACTGAACCATGCCTGCAGGGCTGTTTGTTTGGCTCTCTCTCTCTCTCTCTCTCTCTCTCTCTTTTTTTCTTTTTTTTTTTTTTAACAGATGTCCCGTCTTTTTCCTCCCTTTGACCACATTCACCCAAGCCTCTGGCCTTTACCACACTGTAGTGTGTGTCTGTAGCTTATGCCTATATGACCTTTGGCTAATCTCTTCACCTTCTTTCATCCATTTCCCTTCCCCCTCTCCCTCTGTCTGCTTCCTCAGTTCTCTGATGTGTTCCACAACAGGCATTGTTTTCCAGTGTCTTCCATCTGGTGGTGGTGGTGGGCAGGTAAGGGCAGAGTCACAACTTTCAAGCTGTTACATGTCAGCACTAAAATCTGAAGTCCTATAATGTGATTATTTCCCTCTTTTACCTTACTTTGAAAAAATTACCTGGTTTTTGAAAGGTCACATTATGCCACTTTGCTTTTATGAATGACCTACATAAGTGTCTGTTTTCACTAAGCAAAGGAGATTCGAAGAGGTTTTCAGTCTTAGGAAAAAAGGCAAAAAGCAAATGAACGTTTAGTGTTTGTTTTGCAGGCAGAGTAGCACTAGTTTTGTTGTATGTTAGTGTTATATTAGGTTTTATGTATTATTTTGTATGATTTGGTAGGTTGTTTTTTGAGTCTAAGAATGCTAAAAATAGATTTCTATATAAATTAATGAAAATTGTTTCTTTGTTTTTTATCATTGTAACTCTTGAAAGGTTTCACGGGAATGCTCTGCTTTCGGCGAGTGAGGAAAACCTGTATTTCAGTCTACAAATATACATATTTCTTTATAGGTTAACAAAAAGCTAAAGAAATAATTATAAATTAGAATATTTTGAACCTACACAATATACTCTAAACACATGAAAATTAACACTAGATTAATACTACATTTTATAAAACATTTGAGTGAAGTTAGGTTCTATCTTTTTAAGAACTGTTGCTATTTGCAGAAAGTAATAAATGTTGTTTGGTTGATTATTGTCATGCATGACAAATTCTCTAATTTCAGAATTGGAATTTCAAAGTGATTAGCAAGGTGCATTTCAAATAAAGCTCCCATAACCCTGTGCTCTCCATGTCAGCATTTTGCCAAAGGATGTTGATTCAGTTATAATCACTTGCATTTAAAAAAAATGTAATACAAAATTCATACATTAAATAGAAATTCATACCCTAATCCTAGATATGACTCTCTCAAAATATTTCTATCAATTCTAAGCTAAAATGTGTTGTTCTTGGTTAATTTCACCTTGAAATCTGTAATGATTATTTCTGGCATTTTGGATGGCTGAACCCTTCCAACTTTACAGTTAGTAGCCTGAAAATCCCTTTCTATCCTCAAATGCTATGTGACATATAATTATTTTAAGTGTTTAAAATTATAATTACTGTTACTTTAGAATTCTATGAAACTCCTTGTGAAAATTAGATATCTGTCTAGACTAGAGCACAGTGACTGTGTTCTAATGATCGGGTTTGAGAACCGGATGAGGCAAGCAGGCAAGCACAATGACAGTGACTTCCTCTGCATTCCCAATATATCCTGTGAATGTGGGAGTGGGCTTCAAAGATGTCAAGAGGTTTGTTTGCACTGTTTCTTTTCTGAATTTGGCTCTTACAGAAAAACAGTAACAGAAAAGGGATTTTGCATACTACTTGCAAACTTGCTCTGCAATATTCATGATTTGAGATGCCAGGGTTTCAACCCTGTTACTTACTTATGTGATTTGGACACAATCATCCTGTGTCATTTAAAAAGTGAGATGATATGTTACTCTGTGGATTTTATAAGAATTTGATTGATATGTAAAGAGATTTAAACACTGTGAAAATTGTCTATATGTAAAGTGTTTGATAATATTGTTTAGGTTTTGCTGTCTAATTCACAAAACATACTATCACATTCACTTCAGTTTATTTACATAGTTCTATAGAAGAGAATTGCTTTGGATTATTTTTAAAAAAAATAACTGGAATGAAGCAATATTATGTTAGGATATGTCAAAACCAATATTGGAGCTTCTTGCATAAACAACAAAATTAATTGTGTATTTTTTTAAGGTAGCCCTTTTTCTCTTACTGCACACAGTGACCTTACTTTTTATCCACATCTTATTTTGGAAAATGTGACAAAAATCTTAATATTTTCTACTTGAAGTAAAAATTAAAATATTTAGCCATCACAACATGAGCCATATTCACTCTGATGTTTTTTGCTTAGTGGAGAGACTAAGATTACAAAATGGGTTGTTTATACCTTTGTAAGAAATCTAAAAAAACTCAGTAGGAAAAGCAGAATTTATCACACGGTATCAGGTATGTTAGCATCAGGGCAGCCTAGATTGGAAATGGCTTTTTGGTGAATTCCTGTGTTATTTTAATAAGAGTTCCTTTTCTTAGCTGTGTTCTTCATGCCACTGAATCTTTATGCTCTTTTTGTAGGGTTTGCAAGTTTCTACTTTTTATGTCTTTCTTCTCCTTAATTAGATATCTTTATTGTCTACTTTCTTTGTAGGTGTCAACTTTGTTGCTGGTTTTACAAGTCTCCTAGCAGGCAAATCCCTAAAGGGAGGGTCATAGTGGAAGTCTGTACCAGAGATTCAGACTCTTATAGGTGGGATTTTGTCTCCTGTGAGCATTTGTTCACAACATCTGTGTACACTGATTAGGAGATGAACTCTAATGTTCTTCATCATTGCTGGTTGGTAACACATTTTGTTTCAGTGTTGTCATCCTTTGAGAAGGATGCCTTTTGTGATCACTCCTGTAATAAAATAATTAGGAGTTCCTCAATAACGCTCTATGGGAAGAGGGCACACTGTTATCTTTCCATATTTTGAAAGACGAGCTTTCAAGATAATGACAGCTTGAAATAACAAACATATGTGTATGGGGAGCTCTTATCTTTCATAGCATTCTGGATTCTATCAGGGGGTGATATGCACCTTCAGCAGACTATTAGGCTATTTTGATTAAGAAGAGATCCAGCTGAGTGATTTGTAATAAAGCATTGATACTATTTTGCTGACCACACAGCTTCGTGGATCTCTATTAGGTTATTTTAGGAAAGAAGAGGGTAATAGAGACTATTGGTTGTCAACTTGATACACGTAAGAATCATCTGAAGCTATTTTTTAAAAAATACTGAAGCCAGGGTTTTACTTCTAGAGAATCCCATTTAATTAAGATATTGATGTGACCTACGAACTTGAATTTTAAAAATTATTATTATATTTGGCCAGTATTAGAAACCAGGGTTTGGAAAATCTAATCACTATGTAATGAATATGTCCTGTTGGATTGATTCCTTTGGTCCTCAGCTCAAAACTAAAGGTTTTGTCCTGCCCCTAGCAGCAGGCATTAGTTTTCATAAAGCAACAGTAATGATGAACAACATTGAGGTTACTTATTAATATAATATCACCATTGAATTTTTTTTTTCTCTTGATGAGCACAACTGATTTTTTGCAGCAGAAAAAAGGCCTGCAATTAACCCCATTATTTACAGCCTCTGTGATTTGTCAGCAGAATCTAACACTTGCTGGGTCAAATGGTGTCTGAAGAAGTATTTGTCATTTATTCTCTCTGCTTGATCTCTTATTTTGAATAAATGTATCTGATAGAAATAAAATATGATGTGCTAGGACTGATGAATCATGTTACCATGCATTTCCTGTAGCTAATTTATTTGGTAAAGTTGTAAAATATTTTTCTCAATTTTTGAGCTTTAGAAATTTTAACTCAAAAGGTTTTTATCTGAACACTAATGTATAAAAACAATTTATATATATATATATATATATAAAATGCATTTGCTTTTAAGTAATAGCATACTATTCTCTTCAATTAATTTCTAATTTACACTTACTTTCCTGAATTGCATACAGTTATACCACAGATATATATGAGAGGCTCTTCAATTCCCTGGTAGCAATCAGGCAAGCCAGTTGTGAGATATCTGATTGGTTGACTCTTTTGTTGTTTGTTTTTTAGATGAGTAGATTCCAGCTATAATTAGGAGTCAATTTTATACTAGTCTATATGGTAGGTTAAGAAATAGAAGTAAGGCTGCTTCCAGTGACTTTTTTTTATTAAAAAAAATAAATACATTTACAAAAATTTTGATTTATTTTGAAGTATTTATTTGAAAATTTATACTTTTAAAATAAAATGTTATGCAATTTGTGCTATTCGTAGGGTGGTTATGAAATTTATTGGGAAGTTTACTTTGTAATATCCTAAACATCCCAATTTAAACTAAAATAATTAATATATTTTAATATTCATAATAACCATATATTTTAAAATGATTAGTACTTTTCTATAGAAACTGACTTTGTCACACATTATTATATAGTAGTTATCTTAGATTTTGAAAAAAACAACAACAAAATTTATAGTGTCGTTTTTTTTTTTTTTCATTGAAAAGTCTTCATGCCCTGAATATAAGTTATAATTATATGGTATAATTCAGTGGTTAAATAGCATTTATAGGTCATTCTATTTTTCAATGGAATAGACACTTAGAAAAACTAAAAAACTGAAAGTTAGGTCTGGAGGGTTATATTCCTTCTGATAAAAATTGGTTTCCTTTGGTAATTGTAACAATGTTAAAGAAAAATTCATGGCCTTCTTACAAAGTTGGAAAGCATTTTTACTTACTGGTGAAGTCACTTTTGAAGTGTAATGAAGGTTTCCACCTGTTCAATCTCTTCAACTAACATTTCTCATACATCTCATAGTAACATAAGTTTAACTCTCCCCTGAGGAGATGACTTCTCTGGACACTACTACCTCCTAGGTGGGATTACTTATCTTTCACACTCAGTACAGTGCTGTCCAAAGAATGACAAATGATCTCATTTCCTTAGCAGCTTCCATGCATTAGTCCTTGATAAACTTTTAAAAACCTTTGCCATTTAATGCCTATTATGTCATTAGGATAAAGTGCCTTTAACTCCTAAGCACCACTAGTAGCTAATTTATTGGAAATGATGCCTTATGGGAGGCAGTATTAACATATACTTGCTAACTTATCCAACAATCTGACTTCTCAGTTACTTGAATTTCTCACCAGGAGTTTTCTAACTGAAACTGAACACAAAAGTGGGTCCAAGGCCACCTGTCACCACTTAAGTCAAATTAAGCAGAGATAAGGTTAAATCATATATGAACATTTATTACAATAATGCTGGCAGTGTGGAGAGAGCAGCAGTTCATTCTGAAAATTCTGCTCCAACATCTCCTGCTAGCTGACTGATTATACAGGAACAGAGGCTTGGTGCACCAATTCATGCACAGGTGGGGTCCCTTGGCCTGGCTGGTGATCAAGACCTATAGGAGGGCTGGCTGGTGTGGGGGAGGGGCCATGGGAGGTTGTCTGTGGTAGTGCACTGATCACCAGGGGGCAGCTCCTACATTGAGCATCTGCCCCCTGGTGGTCATTGTGCATCAAAGCAACTGGTCGACCAGGTGTTCCAGTTGTGCAGTCATAACGGTCGCTTAGGCTTTTATATTTATACTTGAGGCCTGATGCGTGAAATTCATGCAAGGGGCTCAGCCCTCATAGCCCTGGTTGACCCTTGTGGCCTCTCGGAGCCCCGGTTGCCTCGGCCAGCCCTTGGAGCCCCGGCTTCTTCCTGATGGTCATTCTGCTGTTTGGTCTAATTTGTATATTAGTTCTTAATAATATAGGATAGATAAGGAAGAAAGGCTATGTGCTAGGGGAAAGGGGGCAGGATAAAGGCTGCATAATATGTGGTTAGTGTGTCTCCTTCTAAGATCCTGAAGTCTGATAAAAATGTAGTTGAAGGTTAACCTTCAATGACATTAAAAACAGCCCAGCCCTTTCCCGAGACCTGAGAATGGTCAGCATTCCTGAGGCAAACTCTCAGGGCTGGTCAGGGTCCAGGCATAGCTACCAAGTGAAAGCATCTCCTGTCCTTGGTCTCCTCTGTATTATGAGAAGTTAAAAGGAAAGTGTTTTTAGAATCATTGGTTTGCTGCCACATGGTTGTTCAAGGAGATGTTAAAGTAGAGAGCCCACAACCATCATCTAAGAGGAGGTCATTGCATGGTAGAGATGTTCAACAATCCATTTGGCATATCTCAGATGCTATGGTTATAGTACTCTGCTTTTAAATGCCTTCTGCAGGAGTAAGGTGTTCCAAAATACAAGACTATTCCTGACCAAAAGACAAGTCAGATAAAACACGTGTGGAGGATAAAGTTTGTGCAAACAGGTAGTTACAATGTGAAGTTACAATTCAGAGGAGTTAAAGATTTTTCCTCTTCTTTTTATGCCTATATAGTTTACTTTGTTTCTAATCAATCATTTTAGACCAGAATTGTTATCAAATTTACCAACAGCAAGCAATTTGACTAAAATTTCTTACCTAATTCTATTTCTTACTGTTAATACCATTATACCCTAACCTCTCTTTTATTTGACTTCTACTTGGACATACTTTTTGTTTAGTGGGAGTGGTTTCATAGTGTAGTCTTTGCATCTAAGAGAACATCTTTAAGATCATGTTTTCATATTGGAATGTTCCAGTATAATATTATAGATTAATAAAACCAATTTAGGATTAATAAAAACCAATTAAAACCAATTTAGGATTCTCATTTAAAAAATAAACAAAGACAAACAGGAAGGAATTATATACTTTGACTATGTTATAAAGAACCTCAGAAAATCTTATATACCCATATGTGCACACTTCTACTACCTTTTATTATATTATCTAAATTCATCTATCTATAAAATGGGGACTCTGTAAGGAATATAATGAATGTTCTATTTTAACTTTTCATTTATTCAACTATCTCCCCCCCAAAAAAATGTTATTATTGATTTAGAGACAGAGAGAGAGGAAAGGAACATCAATGATGAGAGAAAATTACTGATTGACTGCCTCCTTCATGTCCCCTAATTCAGATCAAGCCCACAACCTGGGCATGTGCTTTGACCAGAAATCAAACTGGCCATCTCTTGGTTTCTAAGGTCACTCAACTACTGAATCACAGTGGCAGTGCTATTCAACTAGCTTAAAATAGCTTATTTTGTAAATGTTGTCTATAGAATGTATAAGTATTTGGATTTAGCAGCAGAAAATCACACAAAATTCTGAAAGAAAATTAATATTCACACCTCATATAATCACACACACACACACACACACACACACACACACACACACATCCTTGCCATGATGTTTTACTTTCTGAGTGGTATAGGAATAAATCTTTTGTGTTATGAATTTGGCAATGATAATTTTCCAGTAATATTTGGTGCAACAACATGAAACTGGGAGGCAATTTAATAGCTTAGCAAGGTTGCTTGCTTTGGCTAGTTTTAACTCTGCATTTGTTGGCTTTGTAACATGAGCAAAGAGCTTTATCCTATTTTTCTTACATTTCCCATTTATTGGGATAATCACAATTGCTTAATAAAACTTAGTTGCTAATTTATTACAAAGATCAAATTAACATGAAGCAGAATGTGCTAAAATGATTAATTATAACCTGTTTAGCCCTGTTAGTTGTAGCCGGTTAGTTAAAACCGATTGGTTACAACTTCTATAAAACTTCTTCATCCATCCTACAGATATGCTGAAAGTAAGACAAATTAAGGCAAAATTCTGGCAATGACCAGTGGAGAAACTTAATTTGATATATTGGTATATTGAGGGGTAGACTTTGGGATCTCAAATTTATGGGATCCACCACAGCCCATGTGGAATGTATCCTGCATATGGCTTCTTGGGTTGTAACTAGTTAAGCACACACAACAAGTTCCTGGGGTTAGGAATATTCTCATGTTCAACAGTAATTTAATTCTTTGGGGTTTGCTTTCATTTGGGATTTGGGAAAGACAATTTTATTTTATCATCTCAATTAATTTTAAAGGTTTTTCAATGGCAGAAGCAACTCTAATAACCTATTCTATTCTATTCTATTCTATTCTATTCTATTCTATTCTATTCTATTCTCTATATTAGCAAAGCAACCTCTCAGCCATTTTCCTGGAAATAGATGGCTCTGTATATGTTTTAACTTCTATTTTATATTCCATAAGTAGCAGAAATAAGTTGAGAGCCCTACAGTCAGTTGTTGCAAAGATAAAAAAGAAATAGCAAATTATCAGTGGGATATCATAATAATGGCAGGCATTCTCTTTGTCAAGAATTGTTTCACTGGAACAAAAAATTGAAGGAGGAAGGACATGTTTTTCATTCAGAAAATATAAAAATATAATAATATGAATACATTTAGTCTAGTTTACTTATAGAGACAAAGTTGAAATAAATATATTTTTAATTAAATCTTTATTATTCAGATTATTACATTTGTTTTTCTTTTTTTCCCCTCCATAGCACCCCTCCACCCAGCTTCTACCCTCCCCTTCCTCCCATTGATCTCATCCATAGGTGTATGATTTTTGTCCAGTCTCTCCCTGTACACCCCTCACCCCTTTCCCCCTGAGAATTATCAGTTCACTCCCTTTCTGTGCTCTTGATTCTAGTATATTCACCAGTTTATTCTGTTCATAAAATTTTAAATTCACTTAATTTTTAGATTCACTTGTTGATAGATACGTATTTGTTGTTCATAATTCTTTTACTTTAATCTTTTTCTTCTTCCTCTTCTTAAAGAGTACCTTTCAGCATTTCATATAATACTGGTTTGGAGTTGATGAACTCCTTTAGCTTTTTCTTCTCTGTGAAGCTCTTTATCTGCCCTTCAATTCTGAATGATAGCTTTGCTGGATAGATTATTCTTGGTTGTAGGTTCTTGCTATTCATCACGTTGAATATTTCTTGCCACTCCCATCTGGCCTGCATCGTTTCTGTTGAGAAATCAGCTGACAGTCATATGGGTGCTCCCTTGTAAGTAATGAACTGTTTTTCTCCTGCTGCTTTTAATATTCTAACTTTGTCTTTTGCTCTTGGTATTTTAATTATGATGTGTCTTGGTGTGGTCCTCTTTGGATTCCTTTTATATGGGGTTCTGTGTGCTTCCTGGACATGTAAGTCTATTTCTTTCACCAGAAGTGGGAAGTTTTCAGTCATTATTTCTTTAAATAGGTTTTCAGTATCTTGCTCTTTCTCTTCTGGCACTCTCACAATTCTGATGTTGGTACGTTTGAAGCTGTCCCAGAGTCTCCTTACATTATCTTCACATTTTTGGATTCTTTTCTCTTCTTGCTTTTCCAGTTGAGTGTTTTCTGCTTCTTTATATTTCAAATTTTTGACTTGATTCTTGCCTTTCTCTAGTCTGCTATTAGGACTCTGTCTAATATTTTTTATTTCAGTCAGTGAATGTTTAATTTTTAGTTGGTCCTTTTTCATCTTTAATTGGACCTTTACCATCTCTAGTTGGCTCTTTTGCATCTCTAGTTGGTCCTTTTTCATCTCCTCTTGGCTCTCGCTAAGTTTATCCAACTTTTCTAGCATATTCTTGAAAAACCTTATAAGCGTGGTTTTGAACTCTATATCCAGTCATTTTTTTCCCTCCATTTCTTTTGTTTGTGATCCCTTCCCTTGTCTCGGCATTTTCACTATGCCAGGGAAACTTCTGTGTTGAATTCAGCCTTATAATGCCAGACTTACAAAGCCGCAGAAGCCTCTGTTGAGCTTGGGATGGGTGGAGTCTCAGGGCTTAAAGGACCGCCTTGCCTTCCAGTCGGCCCCACCCTCCACAGCCCCGTGAGTCTCACGTAACTGGGTAATTGCTGGAGTGGTCCTTGTGCCGAGCGCCTGCAGTGCCCTCAGTGCCTCTAGACCGCTGCCTTTCCAGCTCCCCTGTGCATCAGGACCACACGAGTCTAGGTCTCCAGGGTTTCGCCCGAAACAGGGGCTTAGTGGAGTCAGAAGTGGCACAGTTGGGAGGGTCTGTCTCCCGCCCACTTGAGAAAGTCAGCGGCACAATCAGCAATCTGTCCTGCGCGCAGTGCCGTGCGATCCGCCACCAGCCCTCTGATCTTTTGAGACTCCCCTAAATTTCTGTGCACCTCTCCCTTCTCACAGTCCAAACTTACCCTGTATGAGTTTCGGCTGGATCTGGGGTTTAGTGTTGTAAGGGGTTCAATGCCATTGGGAGTCTCCGTTTCCCTCCCACCAGAGAAAGCCAGCCAGGTACTCTGGCACCTGCTCTCTCCGCGTGTGTCTCTGTACCTCAGCTTTTTGCAGCTCCTCAGGGTTTCTGTGAGTCCCTCTCTTTCCTTCTAGCTGTAGAACTTCCACTCAGCCAGCTTTCCTGTGGTTCTGGATGACGTTCGTTCTGTCTTTTAGTTATAGTTTTGAAATTGTTGTGCGAGGCAGCAGTGTAGGTGTTTACCTATGCCGCCATCTTGGATTCTCTCAATATTTTCTTAAGTGGGACACAAAATCATGTAAAAAGTGCAAGGATTTGGTTAGGGCATTTGATCAAAGAGATGATAGTTGGAATAACTCCCTAGAGTAAAGACTTTGCCCAAATCATATGCTAATAGGAGCAGTAAGAATCTTCAAATAGCTATTGGAAAACATTTTATTTCATTGTTTAAAAATGGCAGTTAATTCATTTTCAGTAAGAATATAGCATTAAGGTACATTAAAATTATAATTTAAAATTAAATATAATTCAATATCTTCTGAATACACTAAATTGTAGTTTACATATTTTCACCAAAAATGATCTAAAGAAAGATTATTTTTATACATTTATAATCTAGAAGACATGCTGCTTTATTAATTAGTGCACAAGGAATTGTTAGGTTAGATGATTATGTTCAATTAAGTATAATGAATATAATTAATGTAGTTGCTGTTTTAGGTTCTTGAGTTAATAGTGCCATTAAATTCTGCTGTTTTTGTTGTGGTACTGATTATTGTTATAAAAGAATATCAAACTTTGAAATTATAGGAAAGCTAAAACTTTGACTACTTTTTTATAGCGTTTGTGTGTGTGCATGTGCGCATGCATGTGTGTGTGTGTGGTTTGTGTTTATTTTAGTAAACATTTTTCAAATTGAAGAATATATTTTAAACAGTTATACAATGATGGATTTTTAAGTTATTATATTAACCACT
This sequence comes from Lasiurus cinereus, assembly GCA_011751065.1. Lineage (NCBI taxonomy): Eukaryota > Metazoa > Chordata > Mammalia > Chiroptera > Vespertilionidae > Lasiurus > Lasiurus cinereus. Next base: position 17,703,459 of record JAAGEH010000293.1, on the reverse strand, counting down.
CAAAATATATTTTTTATCAAGTTAGAAACAGCAGTTTTCAAATTGAAACATAGGATTCAAATTATACTTGAAAGATGAGTGAGTATACATAACTGTTCCTACATTAATTTATTAAGCATCATTAACGTGCCAAATTTTTTAAATAAGGTGATTAATTATTTTAAATGCTTTAATGATTTACTCTTATATAAAATATTCTCCAACAATAGCTATCAATAACAATGCATAGTAAAGTTTTAATTGTAATTTGTTTTTCATCTACTTGTTTTATAGGAGGAGATCATATTGAATATTTAAATGAAAATATTAATGATAAATGATAAATGAAAATATTTTATAGCAGTGTTATAAAAAGCATATGATCTATATTTTTATTTATAGTATAAAAAGCATAATTAAATTAAATGCTTTTACCATTAGAAATCTATCATTGGTTCTTAACTACAGCTGTATTATATTACATTGAAGAAATATGAATGAATTCTAATTAAAATTTATTTTTATTGTATGTTTTCATTTTGCATTTCAACATGCATAATTCCATGTATTTTATTTTCTGTAGTTTTAATCACATAAACCTGCAGACCATATGGAATCTCTTATGGGAATTAACTGAAAGGAAGAGGAAGAATAGGGGCATCTGTAAAAGTGTCAACTATAAAAATAAAGTTAAAAAAAAACAAAAAGGTATCCAACCAAATGGGAGAAGATGTTTGCAAACAATAGCTCTGACAAGGGATTGAAATATATAAAAAACTCATACAACTCAACACAGATCAAGCAAATAGTTCCATTATAGAATTGGCAGAGGACCTGCACACACTTCTTCCAAGAAGACAAACAAATGACCATCATTCTTTTTTCTTTTCTTATGACCATCATTTTTAATTTTGAATCATTTCTACATAATTATTTTTAGCCTGTATAATTAAACACAGACTGAGTATGAAAATCTGCCCACCCAGTGTGGTGCAGTAGTTGAGCATTGACCTATGAACCAGGAGGTTACAGTTTGATTCCTGTTCAGGGTACATGCCCAGATTGCAGCTTTGATCCCAAAGTAGGGGGCGTGTGAGAGGCAAATGATCAATGATTCTCTCTCATCATTGATATTTCTATCTCTCTATCCCTCTCCCTTTGTTTCTGAAATAAGGAAAAATATATTTTATATTTTGAAAGATTTAAAAAACCTGATCTGTGCTGACCAACTGAAATTTCTTCTTGATTTTCTTTCTAGTTTGGATTTTTTTAAAAAAATATATTTTATTGATTTTTTTACAGAGAGGAAGGGAGAGGGATAGAAAGTTATAAACATTGATGAGAGAGAGACATCGATCAGCTGCCTCCTGCACACCTCCTACTGAGGATGTGCCTGCAACCAAGGAACATGCCCTTGACCAGAATCAAACCTGGGACCTTTCAGGCCCCAGGCCCACGCTCTATCCACTGAGCCAAACCGGTTTCGACTAGTTTGGATTTCTGAATGATGACCACCAGCTCACATTGTGAAAGAAGTATCTCCCTTCATCTCTCTAAGGTAACTTTATTTTCTGCACAGCATTGCTTAGGCTGAGTAGCTTTAATACATCCTTGCACATATCCCTGGTTTGGTGTCTGGTGTGAGACTCAAACTTGTCTATGTCTCAAAATTATGTACTAATTAAATTATTTTAATCAACCAACTCATTAATGGTAAATCTAATATCTGTCATTTATCCTCAAGCAGTTCTTATGTAGTGTATATGCATCTTTGAAAATTATTGAAATATCTTAGCTGAGAAAGGCATTGGGGACACACAAACAAAGAAGACATTGTTCTTTACTGAAAATACTAACAAATAAGCTCATCTTTTTATTTTCATTTTTGATTGCTTTAAGCGTTTGGGTGTAAAATATGTTTAGATATACTTATGACTTACATAAGAAAGACAGGTCTGTGACCTCTAGAAAATGCCTATTAAATTGGATATTTACAATAGAAGGAAATTATTCACATGAATAACCCAGGAACCCAGATGAACTTTACTTTTGGTAAGGTTATCATTCCATAAATGGTTCATTCTCTCAAAGCTGAATTAATCCTAGGAGGTCAGAGAGTTGGGAATAGATAAAACTAATTCACATTACTGATAAAATAAGAGCTTAACTCCCTTAATAACTAGACACTGGGACACTTTAATGTTGTGAACTCACACAGGAAAATTTCAGAGGGCTGATACCATCACCTCATGCTTAGGGCCACAATAGATTAAAATAAAATGAAAATCAAATATCTTAATAGTTTATGTCATTAATAAAACAGTAAACTAGATCATTCTTCAAAGTTAAAAATATTCAATGCGCTGAGATTTCTAGAGAGCCAATTGTTATAATGATGTAAAGTGGGATTTCCAGAAGTCATGAACTGATATAAAGCTAATTCACGGAGCACAAGCCTACTCATCAACTCAAAATAGTTGGATCCTTGATCTTTCTTTTCTTGGAGCCAAGATTTTTCACTTTGGGAACTGAAGTTTAGAGCTGTTCTATGAGCTCTTCAGATAGAGTTGTTGCAGATGACTTCTTATCTATTGCCAATACTGCCAAGAAGGAAGCACTTATTTAACAATCATCTTTACTACTGACAGAACAGTTTGGGAGGTGCAGTTTTCTCTTTTTCTCTCTGTTCTCTGTCTGTTGTTTTTGTACCATCTGAGCCTAATGATTTTTCATAGTCCAATTGTGTAAATAACTCAAATCTGACATGTTAAACTGAAGCAAACATTTGCTAATTAGTTAATTTTTTTTTGTAATAGCAAACAACCCTATTTTCACATTGGATTATGATAGCATACACTCCTTGTTTATATTACATGAGGGCTATAGGTCAATTATGTCTCTGCTTGATTGGATTCTGAATATTTTCTAATTTTGGGACCACTATTTGGGTGTTCTCATTATAGAGGTTAGTTATGCACAACCCAAGCCTTATATCATAGAAACATTTAAAACTTGCCTGGATGAGGTCATAGTAAACATCAAGTCCTCTCACATTTCCTTGACCAAAACTTGTCATTTTACTATGCTCAAAGTCAATAAAATTGGTCTTATGTTTTCCCCCAGGGATATAACAATGAGTAAGAACATGTGGCCTATTACAGAGAAAAAGAAGTGAACAATCAACCACAATGTTTTTAAGTTGATTTTTTCCCTAAATTGTCCATCTTGTTGATCATGCTTTTTACTACGGTATACTAAAGTTGGTAATTCTCCTGAATTTCAGGTTATTCCTCACCAAACACAATTACTTGACCATTAAGAATTTCCATTATGCCATCTTTTCAACAGTCCTCTACTATTTCTTTATCTGATTGCAGTACATTGGCTTTGAAGTTCTAGCCATCATATCATTTATAATTTTAGTAATTATCACTGTTTCTTTCCTAATTAACTCACTTAAGATGTTATTTAAATCCCTTTCCCACTGAAAAAAATGTTATTTCAAAAAATGTATGATGGGATATCATTCCCAACTTAATTTTTTTTTGAGTATGTGTGTGTGTGTGTGTGTGTGTGTGTGTGTGGTCCCTATGCCTTTATGAATAAAATCTTTAAGTCAGAACATAATGACCTACTGGGCCTTTTAAGACATGGACCTGGCTTAGTTCTCAGTTCAAAATTTCACACTACATTTCGGCTAGTCCAACATTGTTTCTCAGATTGTACTTTTGCTTTGAAGTGTTCTTGTTTACTTTGTCAACTCAGTTAATGCTTTCTCCTACAAAGTGCTCATATCACACCATATCCAGAAATAATTTCAACATGTAAAACACAACCCCAAGCTGTGTTTTACATGTTCTCCTCTGTGGTCTCGTAGAACTCTGTATATACATCCATGTAGTTTTTGCACTTTATCATAAATGCTTGCTGATGTATGTATTCCTCACCAGACTATGAATAGTAAAGGGACAATTTCATAATATAATAAAATGAAAACTTCCAAGTTTGCTTGTTTTTTGTGCAATGGCTAATTAATTTTATTTTGGATACCACTATTAGCATTTTAATAATATATGACCTTCTCATTGTATAACATTTATAAAACTTTGCCAAAAGATAATGAAATTTCAATTTATATTGGCCTAACTCTCCCTATCATCTGGGAAGTAGTTGGGCTGTAACTAAACTTTCAAATAAACTTACCTGAATTAGAACCAGGTAGAGGTTCCTTCTACAGAATTATTGTAGAGGTACATGAAATTATGCAAATTTCAAATAAAGAATTTAATAAGAGAATTTTTATATTTTATAATTTAGTCTGTAAGTTAGATTAGATATAACAGGTGAAATCATCTTCCTAAAATCCAAAAATTGAAAAATAAAATAAAAGCATGATACTTTGAAGGGTGAAAAAAAAGTTAGCTAACAATTAGTCTCCTATGATTACCAATTATCATAATAACCAGCTTTTATAAATCCCTGTAGATATGTTATGGAATCTAGTTCCTCTATATTAACATGACACAGACATCATTTGCTTTTGTGGGGAAAGCAGGCTGCCACATACCCTGAGTGTCCTTGTACATCTCTGTGGCATATATGAAGCAACCAAGTCTAACTAGCACCTGATATTAAGCAGCCTCAGTAGCTGGTCACATAGACACTCAAGTAGGTCAAGAAAACCACATGTGACTACCAGGCAGCTCCTTCCTCAGAGGACAAAGGACTAGCTTGTTTGCTGCTTTCTACGGAGGTGCTGAGCCCTGGAGCGTAGGTTCCTCTGAAGTGGCACAACCCACTTATGTAATCTCAATCTGGGCCCATTTTGTCTCTCTTTGGGACTCCAGCTCAGAAAAACCTTCAGTTCCAAGATGATGCTCCTGATGGTTGATGTGTTGTGGGTAAGAAACAGTTTTGCTGGATCCCTTGAGATTTAGCACTGTGGAGTTGTGGTGGCCTGCCTGCTGACTTTTGTGCCCTGTTATTAATTTGTGTGCTTTTCTCAGGCTGGGTGATTTTTTGTTTGTTTGTTTGTTTTTGTTTTGTTTTGTTTTTTGAAAAATTTCCTTTCTTTCCAGTTAACTGTCTGTTATATTTAAAGATGACCATAGTCTCAATGTATACTATTTTCTCTTACAATTTAACAAATGAAATATACATTAGTTTGGCTGCAGCTGTTAATTTGCAGAGCCTTTGAAATTAAGTTTATGACACATGGGCTGATGTGTTCAAAGGTATCCTTATTTTAAACAATTTTTGTTTTTTCATAATTTGAAATCCTGTCCCATTAAGTACTTAAATATCTTTTCAGTATACTCATTGATATGATTACTCTGATTTTCGTTCATTTTATCCAATATAATTCTAATGTAACTATAAAAGTTGCAACTAAATCAAATAAGCATATATATGCTCTTTTCTTAAAATAAATTTAATTTCTTCAGATATCAGTTAATTTTATAACCTTTGTTTCCACTGTTCTTCTCAATCTTGTTTCTGATTCTTCCATGTTTATAAAGCAGCATTTCTATAGGAGCATTGGTGTATCATTCAAAAATATTTTACAATCAGGTAAGATTTTACTGAAGAACTTCTTAAAATCTTTCTGTTAGTAAATTCATGGTAGATTTTTACATAAGAAATACTGTACATTTTTGGTTTACCATGAAATATATCCCAAAGCAGAAAAATAGTGACACTCTGCAAAAAATTGCTCCAAAAGAATGGTGTAACACTATTCATTGGTGATTCATGTTGAAAGAATATTATTACAAAATATTTCTGTCCCAGAGTTCTATATGTTATTATGGATTGGTGAAAGATGAGTTGCTTAGGTTGTACAAATTCAACAACATAAATTTTTTTTTACAATATTTTTATCTATAACTTTCCAAAATGATTGAATGAAAGATTGATGAAATACTCCATAGACTTCAATGTTAACACTGAATTTCTTTATCAAATCCAAAACAAGTCTTTACTTAAAATAAACATGCATTTGTTATTGTTATTATTTAAATGTTTATTATTAATGTAAACCATACAAATGCTCAATTTTTTAATTTAATAAATCTTTATTGTTCAGATTATTACAATTGTTCCTCTTTTTCCCCCCATAGGTCCCTTCTACCGGTTCTTACCTACCTTCTGCTCTTACCCCCACCACCCACAGTCCTCATCCATAAGTATACCATTTTTGTCCAGTCTATTCCTGTACCCTGCCCACCCCTTTTCCCCCTAAAATTGTCAGTCCACTCCCTTTCTATATCCTGATTCTATTATATTCACCAGTTTATTCTGATCATAAGATTTTTTCTTCACTTGATTTTGAGATTCACTTGTTGATAGATACGTATTTGTTGTTCATAATTTTTATCTTTATCTTTTTCTTCTTCTTCCTCTTCTTAGAGAATACCTTTCAGCATTTCATGTAATACTGGTGTGGGGTGATGAACTCCTTTAGCTTTTTCTTATTTGTGAAGCTCTTTATCTGCCCTTCAATTCTAAATGATAGCTTTGCTGGGTAGATTAATCTTGGTTGTAGGGTCTTGCTATTCATCACTTTGAATATTTCTTGCCACTCCCTTCTGACCTGCATAGTTTCTGCTGTGAAATCAGCTGACAGTCATATGGGTGCTCCCTTATAGGTAATGAACTGTTTTTCTCTTGCTGCTTTTAATGTTCTACTTTTGTCTTTTGCTCTTGGCGTTTTAATTATATGTCTTAGTGTGGTCCTCTTTGGATTCCTTTTGTTTGGGGTTCTGTGTGCTTTCTGGACTTGTAAGTTCATTTATTTTACCATTTGGGGGAAGTTTTCAGTTATTATTTCTTCAAATAAGTTTTCAGTATCTTGCTCTCTCTCTTCTTCTGACACTTCCATAATTCTGATGCTTGAAGTTGTCCCAGAGTCTCTTTACACTATCTTCATATTTTTGGATTATTTTTTCTTTTCTAGTTGAGTGTTTTTTGCTTCTTTATATTTAAAATCTTTGACTTGATTCTTGTGGTCCTTGAGACTGCTGTTAGGTCTCGGTATAATATTTTTTATTTCAGTCATTGTATATTTAATTTCTAGTTGGTACTTTTTCATATCATCCTAAATGCCCAGTTAAAGGTATTTTCGATTTTTTTAGGTGGCTGCACCAAGTAGCCTGTGTCCTGGGACAGGTATCCTTGGGACGCAGGCACTCTGAGCCAGTGTGCTCAAGCAGTCTCAGGGAGAAGCGGGAACATCCCCTGAAGCAAGCGAGGAGACAGTAGGGCCCTTCTTGCCCCTGGCTCTGGCAGTAAGGGGCAAGTAGGCCCCCACAGAGAGCAGACACCAGGGTCTGTGGTGGTGTCAAGCATGCAGGTCCACAGAGAGCAGAGAACTATGGGGAGCAGGCCTAAGCTGTTAGTGGGCCATTCTCTGAGGTATCCCAGATTGGAGAGGGTCAGGTCAGGCTAAGGGACCCTCCTCCTACCCCATGCAAAAATTTTATGCACTGGGCTTCTAGTTTTCTATATTTTTGGGTGGGTAACAAATTCAGAACTTTAGCAAGTGAAAAAATCTAACTAATAGGATGCTAGATTCAAGCTAGATATCTACTAAGAAAATTGACACTCTAAACATTACACCTTGTATTACCTTTATGAGAAAATAATGCACATGTTTGGATGAACTACAGAAAATGATGATGTTAGAAAATAAAAAAAATAAATTAACAGGGACTATATTCTTAAAATAATTTTCATATAACATTTCAATTGTGAACTTTTATTTTTAATTATGTCACTAAGCACATAATAGGATAGATGACATCCAAGCTATAGCCATGATTCTAAAAAGCACATGGATTGTCCATACATATTATTTCATTTATTTACCTAAATATTTTTCTCGATTTAACTTCTATTTTAGTATCAAGAGAAGAAGAAATCATTCAAGAGAGTTAAAAGTGAGTAATTTAGCAATTTAGCAGATCTTGAGCCCAAATCAAATAGTTTGCAAACATGTCATTTTGTGATCTATAGACATTTCTTGTTTTTTTACTTTTTTATTGTGAACTAGAAGCCCTGTGCATGAATCCGTGTGCCAATAGCTCATTGCCACCTTCTAGCAGCTCTCTGCCTGCTACCCTGTCCTCCTGTAGCTTCCCCTGTCCCTGCCTTCATAGCTTGCTGCTCTGACCCCTCCTGTAGCTCTCTACTGCCCACTTGTAGCTTGTTCCCCACCCTCCTGCTGATCTGTGAACCAGTCATTACGGGTCAGTTGTTACGCTTCACAGCGTAACAACTGTTTACATATTACATCTTTATTTTATTGGATGGTCTGGGGCATAAATGCCAGTTGAGGTATGTGAGGGAATCTGTGCTCAAGAGCAGACCTTGTAGTTACTGTTGCTTATTTTTATCCTAATCATACTTTTTGTGCTCTCCAGTGTGGGCAGGGGGAAGAGGACCTTGTGCTTGCCAAATTAACTGAGCATTTTAAGGTGAGAAATATTTAAGAAATTTTAAATGAGCATATTTACAAATGAGCAATAACACAAACCTCTGTGGCACTGGTTTTGGAAACACAAAACTGAAACCCAGTTTAAAGATGAGATTACTTCCTTAGGGAATTACTATATATAATTACATGTTTTAAGGGAGTTGATTTATTCTTTTGTAAGCCTACATCAGTGTAGAAAGAGACTGCTCTGCTTTTCCTTTAAAGAGAAAGGACTATAAGCATATTCATTTTAAAGTAAGCCAAATAACAAGATCTGTACCTGAAAAATGGGATTCATAGTTTGTGGGAAATATTACAAAGTTTTAATGAGAAAATAATACTTATCTCAAACAAAACTATTAGAAAAAATGCTTAAACCCTGTAACTTATAACACTTTGATAATATTTAAATATGATGAACGAGGGAAACTTAATAATCTTTGGGATATTTAGAGGTTTTCTAATTAAATAAAACCAAGCAATTAAATTTACTTATAAGGATATCATTGGGAGGATAGATAAATCATTTTATTTTTAGAGATTTTACCGCAATGTCTAAATTTGATTTTGGCAATTTTACTTTCCAATTAAGTTAAGAAATGGCAACAATGTGTTGTTGCTTATAGATGTTGTTTGTTTCATTTTTTAAAATGTGGCAATGAATTATTAAGCATCTGCTGTTTCTGCTGTCCTTTGTTCAAGTCACTGGGTATATAGAAGGCAATAAAACATAGCCCACGCTGTCATATATTTTGGGTAAGAAAAAATTCAGTTAACTTCACTATTAATCACATGCTTTCTTTGCTGGAGAACTTGAACTTTTATGCCTCCACCAATTATCTGTCTATGAAAAATGCTGGACTTTAGATAGAATCTTCAGATCTCTTTGTGGATGTCTGTGATTGTCTTTGGATTGTTAAAGGAAATATGTAAACGTAAATTCAGTCAAACCTAAAGCAGAACTAAATCATTATAATCTAGTGGATCTAGTGATGAATTATAGCATATAAAAAATGGTGAACTTTAGTGATCTCCTTAAGTCATCTAAGATAGAGCCTCATGAACAATCAGATAATTTGGAAAAAAAAACTTTGACAATCTATATTACTTCCAAACAGTAGCATGTCATGGGTTACCTAACAGTGGATTTCATTTGCTCTGTTTTCTGGCAGTCATTTTTCTCTGCTCTTCTCTACACAAAATTTAAATCTCTAGTTCCTGACTGCATTTTACTGAGTAAGCCCAGCACACTGATGTATTGGATTGCCCACGTGTGGTCTTTTTTCTGACATGTAATCTTGAGCTCTCCTAAGACCTCCACTTACCATATGTAGAAGGGCAAATGGAGTCAAGTAAAGGGAAAGAAAAGTTAGCAAAATGAAAGGAAAAGTTTCTTGATGACATGACAGCACTAAAGGGTCAGTGCTATTTATAAAGGAGGATTAGTATTAGCTCACTGAACATTTACAATTCAGATGACATGAAGTACTTTTAAGAGCTGATTTACTATTCTCGGGCCGGTGCTCATGCCAAATGAGCTAAAGTAACTTCACCAGCTGAGCTAGTAAAAGTACTTAATATACTCATCTAAGATCTCCACAAGAGTGGCTTTTTGGCTGCAACAACAGGGCCTGCAGCTGTCAGCTTTCTCCGCTGTCACCAGTAGATATCACTGCAGTCAATTAGGATCACTACCGAGGATTTCAGACAGAGACACATGCATCTTCTCAGTCTTGCATAGGCAGCTGCCCAGAGGTCACTAATCCGTGACTGGAGGGAGGAAGTCTTGGCAGTGATGCGACTCATGCATTGACGGAACAGCTATAATCATCTGTCCAAATGTCTTAGTGAGAACATCAGCCTGATCTCTCAACACTGCAAATTGACTTTCCTTTTCAAAGCCACGTGATATATCTTGGTGTATGTCAACTGGTTAACCCTAGTCACAATGGCAATTATTATGTCATTTCAAAATAGGCATAAGAAAATGGGGAAAGGAAACAAATAAGTTAATTGTTCTTTACACTGACATTATTTTCTAAAGTAGTAATAAGAATAAGCTTGATCATAAGTTTCTTCCTTTCAAAATATTCTTCAATAACCAAAAATATTTGGAAATAATAGTTTAATGGTAAGTAATAATACTTGTATAATGCCATTTCAATTTAAAGATTTTGGCAGAATGCAATCTATTATTTTTGTTAATTGATTAATTTGAAATTATCTATTTATTAAAATATCATCAGAAATACATAGAAAGCAAGAGAATGTTTTATACTGTGACCTGAAATAAATGTTTAGCAATATGAAATTAATGAAATTAATTTTACAGTTTATTTTGAGCTGACCCTTAATTCATTTCTTTATTTTTTTGAGTTAGCCTATTTTTTTATTTTTTTACTTTTTAAAAAAATCTTTATTATTCAGATTATTATATTTGTTTCTCTTTTTCCCCTCCACAGCACCCCTCCACCCAGCTCCTACCTTTCCCTCGGCCCTTACCTCCCTCCCATTGACCTCATCCATAGGTGTATGATTTTTGTCCAGTCTCTTCCTGTACACCCCTCACCCCTTTCCCCCTGAGAATTATCAGTCCACTCACTTTCTGTGCTCCTGATTCTATTATATTCACCAGTTTATTCTGTTGATCAAATTTTTAATTCACTTAATTTTTAGATTCACTTGTTGATAGATATGTATTTGTTGTTCATAATTTTTTGGCTTTTACCTTTTTCTTCTTCCTCTTCTAAAAGAAAACCTTTCAGCATTTCATATTACACTGGTTTGGAGTTGATGAACTCCGTTAGCTTTTTCTTATCTGTGAAGCTCTTTATCTGCCCTTCAATTCTGAATGATAGCTTTGCTGGATAGATTATTCTTGGTTATAGGTTCTTGCTATTCATCACGTTGAATATTTCTTGCCACTCCCATCTGGTCTGCATCGTTTCTGTTGAGAAATCAGCTGACAGTCATATGGGTGCTCCCTTGTAGATAATGAACTGTTTTTCTCTTGCTGCTTTTAATATTCTAACTTTGTCTTTTGCCCTTGTATTTTAATTATGATGTGTCTTGGTGTAGTCCTCTTTGGGTTTCTTTTATTTGGGGTTCTGTGTGCTTCCTGGACTTGTAAGTCTATTTCTTTTACCAGAAGTGGGAAGTTTTCAGTCATTATTTCTTTAAATAGGTTTTCAGTATCTTATTCTCTCTCTTCTTCTGGCACCCCACAATTCTGATGTTGGTATGCTTAAAGCTGTCCCAGAGGCTCCTTACATTATCTTCACATTTTTGGATTCTTTTCTCTTCTTGCTTTTCCAGTTGAATGTTTTTTGCTTCTTTATATTTCAAATTTTTTACTTGATTCTTGCCTTCCTCTAGTCTGCTATTAGGACTCTGTATAATATTTTTTATTTAAGTCAGTGTATGTTTAATTTCTAGTTGGTCCTTTTTCATCTCTAGTTGGACCTTTTCCATCTCTAGTTGGATCTTTTGCATCTCTAGTTGGTTCTTTTGCATCTCCTCTTGGCTCTCACTAACTTTATCCAACTTTTCTAGAATATTCTTGAAAAACCTTATAAACATGGTTTTGAACTCTATATCCAGTCATTTGTTTTCCTCCATTTCTTTTGTTTGTGATCTCTTCCCTTGTCTCAGCATTTTCACTATGCCGGGAGAACTTCTGTGTTGGATTCAGCCTTATGATACCAGACTTGCAAAACCACAGAAGCCTCTGCTGAGCTTGGGATGGGTGGAGTCTCAGGGCTTAAGGGACCACCTTGCCTCCAGTCGGCCCCGCCCTCCACGGCCCCTGAGTCTCACCTGACTGGGTAATTGCTGGAGTGGTCCTTGTGTGCACGCCTGCAGTGCCTCTAGACATCTGCCTTTCCGACTACCCTGTGCTCCAGGACCACAGGAGTCTAGGTCCCCAGGGTTTCACCCAAACCAGGAGCTTAGTGGAGTCAGAAGTGGCACAGTTGGGAGGGTCTGTCTCCTGCCCACTGGCGAAAGCCAGGGGCACAATCAGTGGTCTGTCCTCTGCGCAGTGCTGTGCGCGCCACCAGCCCCCTGATCTGTTGCGACTCCCCTAAATTTCCGTGCACCTCTCCCTTTTCACAATCCAAACTCCCCCAGTATGAGTTTTGACTGGATCTGGGGTTTAGTGTCTTAGGATAAGGGGTTCAATGCCTTTGAGAGTCTCTGTCTCCCTCCTGCCAGAGAAAGCCAGCCAGGTACTCTGGTGCCCGCTCTCTCCACGGGCGCGTCTCCATACCTCAGCTTTTTACAGCTCCTCTGGATCTCCATGAGCCCCTCTCTTTCCCTCTAGTTGTAGAATTTCCACTCAGCCAGCTTTCCTGTGGTTCTGGATGATGTCCGTTCTGTCTTTTAGTTGTAGTTTTGAAATTGTTGTGCGAGGCAGCAGTGTAGGTGTTTACCTATGCCGCCATCTTGGATTCCTCCTTCCCTTAATTCATTTCTTATCATGAGATGTTATACTGTCCTTTTGTCAAAAGTAATTAGTCTTTTGGACAAATAATTGTATTCTAAGTTATATAGCTATGTTTACATCATTACACAAAAGGAAAACCACATCCATGAAACTATAAATTTTACTTAGGTTGTAGGAAGCCTGATTTTACATTTATTCCTATATAATATTGAGGAAAATGGAGTCTTAGCACTATTGTTGTAACTTGGATCAAACAATTCTCTATTACTTGAAGTTGCAGAAATAATAATTTACACAATGTTCACACATAATTATACTGGTCAAATAAGACACAACTTAGCATTTACCTTACTTATCTTTGTATTTTATTTGGAAACTCATTAGCTTATCAGTCTGTATTAGGTCATAAATGGTATGTATATATAATTTATTTCAATTATTTTTAAAAATACATTTTTATTTATTCCAGAGAGGAAAGGAGAGGAAGAGTGAGTTAGAAATATCAATGATGAGAGAGAATCTTTAGTTGGCTGCCTCCTGCATGCTCCCAACTGGGGATGGAACCTGCAACCCAGCATGTGCCTTTGACCAGAATCAAACTCAGGACCCTTTAGTCCACGATTCCACACTCTATCCACTGAGTCAAACCAGCGAGGGTATTTATTTCATTTCTTAGAAGGCTTCACATCTCAAGTGGTCACAAGATGGTGCAGCAACTTCAATTATTGCTTGTCTTCACTGAATGAGCATTCAAAAAAAGCAGTGAGGGAGGTCTTCTTACCTCTCTCCTTTTTTTTTATCAGAAAGAAAATTATTCCCCTTTCTGTTCTATTCCTCTTTATACACATCCAGCTGGGAATCGAGACTGAAGAGGAATTTCCTGATAAGGATGAAAGAGGAGAAAAGTGTTTGCTGGATAGGGACCAACAATGGCTGTCACCTCCATCACAACCAGCCCATCTCTCTGAGTCCTTATAGAAATAAGGGAACATGAGAGCCACAAATTTTGCACTGTGTACATGCTGGTGATCCTGGAAGCTAGAGATGCAGCAACATCAGCTTTCAAACTTGTGTAGCTAGTGAACCATTTAAAAACCACAGCAAAAAAAAAAAATAAGTCAGCTTGATGTAGAATGGTTGTGTTACATTTGAGTACCTTGATGACAAAACATCCGTTTGATGCCTGCTTATAAAATGTGTGCCATAATTTTGAAGTGATATTTGTGGAGTAAGAATGTCATCAATAGTAAACAGAGTTGATATAACTTGCTTTTCAATTCTATAATATTTAGTTTTGTACAATTTTTAGAAACAATAATGAACCTATAAAAAAATAATAAGAAGATGCATTTGAAAGGGGTTTATTTAAATCTAGCACTGATTTATGGCTAACTAAGGCAAGAATATTGTACTTTAAGAAGGGGAAAAAGTATTGTCCACTCAGATGATCCCCTTCCCCCTGCAAGATGGGGGAAAATGGAATTAGGGCTGGTATTTAGAGCCAGGACAAATCCATGATATTTCTATTCTCTTTTAGGTCTCACTATTTGCTACACCGAGATAGCAAAACAAAGGAACGGGTTTGAGAAAAACATTGTAAGTAAACCCCAGAGCATCAAAAAAGGACATGTAACTTGAAAGATTTGTGTTGAACTCTTGCCAAATCTATGGCTCTGTATAAATGAGTTCAAAGAATAAAATACTTTGAACAATGTTACCACTCTGCTCTAATTTGTTTCAAGTAAATGCAAAAGCATTTTAGAAGAGTAAGAGCTCTCTGATAAGTATCACTCTCAAAATATAGTGCATGCTTTTATGTTGAACTTAATCTTGAATATCTATAATGACTTCCCATAATGTCCTCAATTTTTAAGGCAAGCATTTTTCTGGTATCACCATATATTTCAATATTTGTTTAAAAGTTGATTGTTTTCAGGAAGACTCTGTCCTCTAGTTGATGATTTATGTGCTGACTAAGGTGTTTGAGGAGGTGCCCTCGCAAAGAGCATGTGCAAATAAGCCCATAACACATGCATTTGTGAGTGATGGCATTGATGATGACACATTATAACCAATCCATTCTATTGTTCTTTTTTATTTTCTTGGAGAATACTCTCTATAATAAATCATTGACAGTGTCTTATTAGTATAAGTGAGATATCACATAACTCACAATGTGTCAGCTGGCATAGAATTCAAAATTTATAAATAAAATTAAGTTAAATAGTAAATTTCACTGAATAATAAAGAATTTTAAAAAGCACTTGATTATCTCAATGCAATGTAGATATATATTATTTAATCTGTGAAGATAGAGACAGATATAAAGTATTCCAGGAAATAGTAGGAATCTATTGAGATGGACTTTATCATTTTTTCTTGACTATTTTATTTTTTCCTAAGACAGAAGAACAAACAAAATAATTACCAGGATATTTTTTAAATGTCTTTTTATTGTTTAAAACATGGAAATAACAACTATAATGAAATTACTTTAGGTCCAGGAGATACCCATAGTTTTTTCTGAAGAAATTCTATCCTTTGTTGTACACTGACTTATATAATTTTCAACACACTATCTTGCATTACTATGTAATTCTTGTATTTTCTATGATATAGAAACTGGGCTGCAACCCCCAAGCAAGTATAGTTTCTGGCAAAGGGCTTTTAAAATAATCACTATAACAACTTTTCAATCAAAATATATTATGTATGACCTGCACATTATTTATTTTTTTTATTTTGAAAAACTCCGTCAATTAACATTTTATGCAATAGGATATTTCTCTAAGTATAGGCTGACTGTGAGACCTGTTTTCACCACTGGGACAATTTTGAAAGTGAATGGGAGCATGAGAAACACACTGAGGCAGCAATCATAAACTGTCAGTATCCTGTGCACACCTGAACCTGGAATCCTCCTCCATGTGTAACCAATACAATAGGTACTGACATTGTTTACATGCAGGTTACAGGAAATAAAAGAAATAAAATTAGCACTTACTTTCTCTTGATTTCCAACTAACTAAATTTTAATTACCTCTGCTTCCTTCTAAAGCAATCATCCTATCTAATAAAAGGATAATATGCAAATTAACCATCACTCCATCACAAAGATGGCAGAGCCCTGTCCTCTCAGCCTCGCCAGAGTCCCCCAGTGCTGGGGAGCGGCTGCTGAATGCAGACAGTGTGAGCAGCCTGGCGAAATGCTTGCCTCATCATTGGTAATGAGGCAAGTGTTCTCTGCCTGGCTGCGGATAGGACTCTAGGCCATGGAGAGCCACTGGGCAGAATGCGTGGAACGACCAGGCCGTGCAGAGAACTACTGGTGACTGGGATCATGTGCAGGGCTAATAGTCCTATCTAACAAAAGAGGAATATGCAAATTAACCATCACTCAGCTACACCCACAAGCATGACCACAAGCCACACCCATAAGCCGATCAGGAGAGAATATGCTGCAGCCATGGAGCAAGAAGGAGGCTTGAGTTTCCATGGTTATGGAGGAAGCCAAGTTTTCTACACACCCTGGAGGGCCCAGGCTTCCACTCAAGGCCACAAAATTTCAATTATAGAAGATAAATAAATCCCAGATACCAGAGCCTCCACTTGTGTCACCAGGGGGCGTGACTGGCCTGTAAACCACCATGGGCCCTTCACTCAGGTCGCCCCATGCCCTAAGGGAACCTCCTCCCTGATTGGGGACACCCTTCAAGGCAAACCAGCTGCCTCCCTCTCATGCACCAGCCCTCTATCCTATCTATTAAACGAGTAGTATGCATATTGACCATCACTTCAACACACATGATGGCTGCCCCCATGTGGTTAAAGATCCTGCCCCATGTGGACACAAGATGACCACTAAAAGATAGCCAGCAGGGAAAGACAGTTGGGATGGCCCAGGCCTGCAAGGAAGGGCAGTTGTGGATGACCAGGCTAGCAGAGAAGGACCAGACCTGCAAGAGAAGGCAGTTGGGAGACAGTCAAGCCTGTAAGAAAGGGCAGTTAGGGGTGACCAGGCTGGCAGAGTGGTTAGAGGATCAGCATGGCAGGCAGAAGTGGTTAGGGGCAATCAGGAAGGCAGGCAGGTGAGCAGTTGGGAGCCAGCAGTCCTGGATTGTGAGAGGGATGTCTGACTGCCCCCATGTGGACACAAGATGGGGGGGTTGGGCCTAAATGGGCAGTCAGATATCTCTCGAGGGATCCCAGTTTGGAGAGGGTGCAGACTGGGCTGAATTTCATGCACCGAGCTTCTAGTTTTTATATAAAACTAGTAAACTATCGATTAATTTCCATATTAAAACTTTGTCATTTAGTATAAAAGGTAAGTAGTTCAAAAATACAAATAATTATGGAAATTATAAAAATAATTTATACACCTATTATGTTATCAGAAATACAGCAAGCTACAGTTTATCATAATTAAAAAAACTTTACTTCTTATTAGAAATACTACTATAGATTACTTTTTTATATTGGGTTTTATGAAAGTATAAAATGTTACAGAAATTAAGAATTACAATGGTACCTTGAGATATGAGTGCCCTAAGATACAAGATTTTTGAGATATGAGCCATCAAGTGAGAGATTTTTGCTTTGAAATACGAGCAACAGTTGAGATATGAGTAATCGCTCAGATTGGCCAGCTGCACACGACCCACCAGTTTACTGCGACTCGAACGTCTCATAGTTTCCCATGCCTCAAGGTTACGGAACAAATTAAACTCATATCTCAAGGTACCACTGTATTAAAAAGTAGTCTATATTATAAAAGTTTAGTATGCAAATTCTCCCCACAACCAGGAAGTCATCTGGGAGTTTGACCAAGGGATAGGGCCCACAGGGGAAGGAAAGGAGGCACTGGCCAGCACCTAGCAGCCAGTAGGGACCCTACTAGTGCACAAATTTTGTTCACAGGACCTCTAGTACCATATAATACTCTTAAATATTTTCAGCTCAACCCAAATTCCTTTTGCATTATAAAATTAATGGTGGTATTAATTTATCACATCCAATTGACATAGCAAAGAAATATAATTATTTTTCAGTAGGCTATATATAATTTTCTTCTGGTCAAAATAACAGAAAGACATCTGAATAAAGTTTTTAATTTAAAAATGATACAATATAAAATACCTAAAGAAGTAGTTTATGCATATTAAAAATATTATTGAGGCACATAATTCTGGAGAGAAGTATCTAATATTTAATTGTCACTTAGGCTCTCTATAAACAATGTATAGGTCAAAGTCCATTAACTAATTAATATATAGAGAAACTAATGAAATAATACATTATGTTGATGTTGATATTAGTACTGTGATCTAACTTTTCAAGTTTGATAAAATAATTTTCTAATATTTAAAAAAATTACACACTTAAGATAATTTCATGAAATTCAAATATTAATGTTATTAATAGATAAAAAGTAAATAAGTAGCCAATATTTTGCCATTATTTTGAAATTATAACTTAATTTATTAATTACCAGTTTACTGTAATATATAATTTATAATTACAAAGGCTTGATATGGCTAATAAAATTACCACTATAATGTAAAATACAGAAATCATTCAGGATAATCTTAAATTATTCATGCAACTAAAAATAAATCTGCAAATAATGGTCAACAAATTAGAAAAAATATGATTTATTTGTTATAATTACCAAATTTTCATGATCAGATAAATTTTGATAGGAACAGTTCTGGTCTCTAGAATTCATATTCTATTATGAATTACTAGAGGCCTAGTACATTATATTTGTGCATGCGGCGGGGGGGTGGGGGTTTCCTCAGCACAGCCTGCACCCTCTCCAATCTATGAACATTTGGGGATAGGGCCTAAACCAGCAATCAGACATCCCTCTCACAACTGTTAGCTTCTAATCACTCACCTGTCTGCATGCCTGCCTAATTGCCCTTAACTGTCCCCTCTACCTCCTCCAGCCTGATAGCCCCTCACTGCCTCTTTGTGCTGGCCTGATTGCCCCTAATTGCCCCACCTGCCAACCTGGTTGCCCCTAACTGTCCCCCTACCAGCCCGGTCACTTCTTACTGCACCCCATACAGGTTGGTCACCCCATATAGCCTGCTATTCAGTCGTTTGGACATCCCTCACTAACCTCCCTGCCAGCCTGTTAGTAGGCAGCCATCTTCTGAGGGTCAATTTGCATATTACTTCTTTATTATATAGGATAATTCATAGGTGAAAACTTTGTTGGTGTCCAGAATGACTCCTTCTAAGACGTAGCCTTATAGTATGCAGATTGTTTTGAGTTAAATGCAACTTTACCCATAGGTTCAAGATAAACTTCTTCCCTTCCCACCAATCACACAGGAGAATTTGAATTAGAGGACTGATCTATAGGGCAAGGCAACTTCTGTGTACTAAAGTTCTGCTCTTCTTAAAATCCTGCAATGACCTTTTGAAGCCCTCAAGACATCTTGCCTCATCCTTAGTTCAGGATGTCTTGTATAATCATGTTCACTTTCTATTTCTGAAACTACTCTCTCTTCTGCATGTGCAGCCTCTGACTCTCTCATGTATATGAGGTTCCTGTATATATGTATTTACTAAACTTGGTTATTTTCTCCTGGTAATCTATTTCATGCATAGTTGATTATTAGACCTGCCAGTAGAATGCAGAAAATTTTGCTTCTCCTACAAAAACTTCTGTGAAGAGTAAGATTATAGGGGGTGATAAATATGAGTATATATATTGGAACGAGGTTGGTTCATGAAGACCTGATTATAAAGAGGAAGGGAAGTGTGCCATGCAAACATATAGGATTATTCCTCACAGAGATACTAAGTGGTAATGCCATGAAGTCAGAACCAAGTTATTGTTTTCTAAAGAAAGAGGGAGGCCAGAGGGAGAATACCCACTGTCTACCAGCTACCACAGTGGGTTGTCTTATGACCTTGACTAGTCATTTCAAGTCATAGTAGAGGCATAAATGTGCCTTAACTCCCTCAAGGTTGTTAAGTGGTAATGTCTGTCAAAGCATATTGAAAATTGTAAATGGCTACCAAAAAAAGAAAGTTATTGTTTGAGAACTATTTTATTCTATGATATAACTCAAATGGTGTGAACACCTGTGCCTGATAAATATCACAATAAATAGAGATGTTTACTTAATAAAGTGGGTAGAAGTTCAAATGACTTAACATATTACATAATTTAAAATACATTTAAAGCAATTTAGCCACTGCTACTCCTCTCAACTTTCTTTTCTGAGTCTCAGGATACCAATAATCAACATTACTAATAAAACCTAATTTATAGGTTTCTGATACAAATTATATATAAAGTACTTAGCAGAGTGCCTAGGGTATATGTTACTTAATATTATCTGTTTTAATAGCTATAATTGTCCATTTGTAATTATAATAAGATGTACCAAAAATAATATCTGCTCTCACATGATTTCATATATAAAGTTTTAAATAACTGATAGAAAACACCATACACATAAAACACTATAATTATAAAACACTATAATTATACTATAAAGCAATATCACGAACAACAAAAAACTCCATACCAACTATATTTGGACATCAGTAATTTTATTAAATGATGAAAGTTTTGAACTCACATTTTTAAGAATGTTATTTTTGATTAACCAAAATAATTAAATACACACACCATTAGCTTTTAATTAAAATGACAATCATATTATTTCATGGATCTCTTGAATCATAACAAGCATGATAGTTTTACTTTTCTAATAATACTGCCTAAAATAAAATAAAATAAAATAAAATATTTACACTTAGAATTCTAGAATGTGTCTCTGTAAAGGGTACAAAAACATAGAATTATGTAATTTGACCAATATGTATATTTTACCATCTAATCTGTATTAAGAGTTATGGATACAATGATGAAACAAAATTCTTTCCACCATTAATATAACCCTCTAATCTGGGGAGAATTGCCATAAATACATATTTATAATGTAACATAGTAAGTTAAGTGGAAGTAGGCTGTATGGATTTTAGGATGTGGTGTGAGGCTAATTAAGGAAGGCAGTTTGAATGAGGGAATTGTAAGCTAAAACTTCAAGATCCAGGATCCAGACAGTTGGACCATACATATGAAAAATATGTAATAAATACATGTGCCCCCCCCCAAAATGAAACAGAAGGTGAATTCATACTGATATATCTGACTACCATCAGCATTCTATCATTTCTCTATGCCTTTTTGAAATTTCTTTCCCCAACAGTATAAAAATTTGCTCTTATTATCTACAATATATTTACTTATTTGTTCAACCACAGTTAGTATACACACAGATTCAGAATTGCTTACCTACGTCTCTAAGTAAGGAAGAAATTCACTAACTAGTGTACAATTCTTTGTTTTTATATTTGTGTAACAAAAATTAAGGTTCAGCTGCTTTTTTGCCATGAAAGCCAAATTCCTGAGACAGGTGCTAGTGAAAAGGGAAGAGGTTTATTCAAGCATTGGCCACCTGAGAAGATGGGGGACTTTTGTTACCAGGCCAATCTCAACATTTCAATGCAGGCAGGAGTTTTTATAAGCAGGGAAGAGAAGGAGATCAACGGGAGGTGCTTGAAAACTTCTCTACCTGTACCAGCACAAAAAATTCCAATAAGGACCACAACACTGGTCAAATATTAGTTTGGTGTGCCTCATTCTGGTTCTATGATGGAAAGTAATCAATTTTTGTAGAGCTGTGATAACTAGAGGTTGGAGTCTGTATCTTCTGAAATTAGGTCCCAGAATTCTTATACAAACATACAGTTTGTGTGCAAGCTACATATTAGTCAGAGTCAGCAATGTCAAAAGAATGATGGGGTGAGTTACAATTCCCCACTGTTACCTTTGCAATATTCAGTCAAAAGACTGAATTTCTAATTGTTTTCTAATGTATTTATGCCAGCTCCTTTACTCACT
Organism: Lasiurus cinereus; assembly: GCA_011751065.1. NCBI lineage: Eukaryota > Metazoa > Chordata > Mammalia > Chiroptera > Vespertilionidae > Lasiurus > Lasiurus cinereus. Next base: position 17,681,634 of record JAAGEH010000293.1, on the reverse strand, counting down.
CCCTTCAAGGTAGTGATATCATTTATTTGTAATATAACTAAACTGTTATATAATCTGCATTCCATTTTGAACCCCCTGATAATCACATTTTTGTTTTTAATTGTGAATGTTGGAAAACTCACTTCAGTTCTATGGATTTTGACAAATGCATAGTCAATTATTTACCATACATTCTTATACAAAATAGTGGCCCAGTGCATAAAATTTGTGCACAGAGAGGGCGTTCCCTCAGTCCAGCCTGCACCCTCTCCAATCAGGGACCCCTTGGAGTATGTCTGACCACCAGGTTTAGAGCCGATCTGCCTGCCTGCCTGACCTCTCCTAACTGACTGTCTGCCTGCCTGATTGCCCCTAACTCCTCTCTGCCTGCCTGACTGATCACCCCTAACTGCCTTGCCTTACCGGCCTGATATTGTTCCCCAATGCCATCCCCTGCCAGCCTGATCTTGCCACTAACAGTCCTCCCTTTCTGGCCTGATCACCCCTAACTATCTTTGCCCACCTGATCACCCCTAACTGCACTCCCCTGCTGGCCTGATCTCACACTCAACTGCCCTCTCCTGCCAGACTGATCTTGTCCCCAACTGCCCTCTCCTGGTGGCCTGATCACCCCTAATGGCCTCTGCCTTGGCCCCCACTACCATGGCTTTGTCTGGAAGGAAGTGAGACGTTTGGAAGATGGCTGGTCGACCTGGTCTAATTAGCATATTACCCTTTTAGTAGTATAGATAGATTATATAGGATTGCTTAAATGAGGGGAGGGAGGATTTTTTCAGCAGGAGGAAATGATCTTGGCAGACAAAAATACATAATTCTTATATCTGGACTAATAGCCAGCCATATGCACTATACTCTCAAACTAGTCATTAAATAATTGAACCACTTTTTTACAGCTTATTCCAAACAGCTGCTGCCCTTAAAACCCATCCTCAGCCCCCACCTTAGGTTCGGCCTTCACAGTTCACTCAAATAAGGTTCTGATTTGTCAGTCCTATGTCAGTAAGCATCAAAAGCTCTGCCTCCCAGGCAGCCATTGACTCCTCACACTTCATCCAAATTTGGTTCTCACTGGTTGTTTTCTATGCCAATCAGAGTCTCTGGGCCTAACAAAGAGCCTGATCAGAGAGGTGGGGCTGATCAGCAACCCCAGTGTAGGCTACAAATCAGACCCTGCATCTCTCTCCCTGAGCCTCTCTTTGGGCCTGATCTGCAGCCCTCTGGGCAGTCAGTGCTGGGTTGCAGCACCCACAATGGTGGGCAGTGCTGGGTTGTCAGGGCAATTCAGCACTGGCTTCTAGTTGGTCAAACCTTCACTCATTTTGGATATTGTGACCCTAGGGTTTTGTATATTAAGATAATTCTGTCATCTCCAAATGTTTCTACTTGCTGACTCTTTGTAGACAATCTTTCCCTCCACTCCTTCTCCTTCAAAACCACTGATCTATTTTCTATCCCTATTGTTTTGCCTATTTCGGAATGTCATATAAATAAACAAGTGCAATATGCAGCCATGAGGAACTAGCTTCTTTTACTTAACAAAATGCATTTAAGATTTATTCATTTTGTTGCATGAATCAATAGTTTATTCTTTTTTACTGCTGAATAGCATTCAATTAAGTGGATGTTATCCAGTGTGTTTATCCATTCATCTGTTGAAGTATATTTGGGTTGTCTCCAGGTTTTAGTGATTTTAAATAAAACTGGTATAAATTATTGTGTACAGATTTTGTGTCAACATAAGTTCCCAATTCACATGGGAAATTACTAAAAATGGGATTGCTGAGTCATATGATAAGAATTCATTTATTTGCCAGTTCCTTTTTACCTCTAAACTTTTTAAAATTAGGCTAAATTCTATATAAAGCAGTACATATTGCATGGAGTTCAGTAAGTTTTAAAAAATCTGTTTCTACATATAACTAATACTCAAACCAAGATTTAAAATATTCTGATCTTTTCAGAAAGTTTTTTCATGTTCTCCAGTCTAACTCCCCTCACCACACAGAGACAAGCATTCTTCTGATTTTTATTTTCATGGACTATGTTAATAGATCTATAATATCAATAAGTTAAAATATACAGTAAGCACTCTTTTGTGTTAGGCTTCTTTTAATTCAAAATGATGTTTTTGATGCTGATTCATTTGTTTTATGAATAAATAAATAATTCCTTTTATTGCTGACTATTTTTCAGTAAATGGAATTATCACAATCCATTTATTCACTTAATAATTTATGGGCATTGTGTTTTTTTCCCCAGACTCTTTTGGCTAGATGAATAAGAATAAAATTAACACTATTTGTATATATGTTTTTGTAGATAAACATTTTTATGTCTTTGGAGTAGAGTCATAAAAGGGGAATTGCTGGGTCACAGTTAGGTATATTTTTATTTTGTGATGATATGCAGTACTGCCAAGTTTTTGAATCATTTTGCATAGCCACTAGTAGTATATTAGAGTTCCAATTGCTACACATCCTAACTATTATTGATAGCTTAATTTTTTTAGCTAGCAAAGTGAATGTGACATAGTGTCTTATTGTGGTTTTAATTTGCACTTTCCTGATGAGAAAATGCTTTGAATACCTATTCATTTCTTTATGGGAGAGTCACACATTTTATTTAAAGTCTCTATCAGATGTTTGCTCATTTTAAAATTGTTTGCTCATTTTAAAATTGCAAAATTTGCCTTTACTATTTATTACTAAGTGTTCTTTATATATATATATATTTTTTTTTTCTATAAAAGTTCTCTGTTCAAGAATATGTCTTTTGTAGTTACTGGTTTACTCTTTCACTTTCTTTTTTTATATATATGAACATTTTTATGAGAGGAAGGGAGAGGGAGAGAGAGATAGAAATATCAATGATGAGAGAAAAATCATTGATTGGCTGCCTTCTGTACTCCTCACACTGGGGTTAAAGCCTGCACTCGGGCATGTGCCCTGACTGGGAATCAAACCGTGACCTCCTGGTTCATATGATGTTCAACCACTGAGCCTTGCTGACTGGGCTACTCTTTCATTTTCTTAATGGATTATCTTTATGAGCTGAGTATTTTTTATGTTAATAATGTCTAATTAATAGTTTTTTCTTTTAGATATGTTCAACTTTGTCCTAAGAAAGTTTTACTGACACATGGATTATGAACATATCCTGCTGGCTTTTATTGGAAGGAGGCAGAGGGAGATATGACGATAGAGAACAGGTAAGACATTGTGATCACTGCAGCATGCGAATACTCTGCTGGCTTTAGAAGCTAGAAAAGGCAATAATCCACGTTCTCCCCCAGAGCTTCAAGAGATAGTGCACACTGCCCAATAAAACCTATTTCAGACTTCTGACCTATAGAAGTAAAAGAGAATACATGTGTGTTGTTTTAAGTTTCCAAATTTGTGGTAATTTGTTACCACAGATACAAGAAACAAGTAATAGGGCCTTATATTTGTAATGTGACCAAATCTAATAGAGTGTTAAGCTTTCAAGGGTTCAGCATATTAAAGTACAAATTAAAATGGAATTTTGATTAATAATTTCTTATCTTACAAGGTCAGCTTAGATCAGTGGTCAGCAAACTCATTAGTCAACAGAGCCAAATATCAACAGTACAACGATTGAAATTTCTTTTGAAAGCCAAATTTTTTAAACTTAAACTTCTAGTGCCACTTCTTCAAAACAGACTGATGCAGCCGTGATATTTTGTGGAAGAGCCACACTCAAAGGGCCAAAGAGTCGCATGTGGCTTGCGAGCTGCAGTTTGCCGATCACTGGCTTAGATGTTTGCTGCCAATGTAAAGGTATAAAATCAGGAGTCATCTGATGCATGAGAAGTACAAAGGATTAGATATGCTAGAAAGAGTGTGTCCATCATATTTTATATTTTACTAAAAAAAGTTAACTTTAAAAGAGAAAGGGATTATGTCAAAACAAAAGATCCATTCTGTTAAACTAACCACACCAATAATATTTAAAATGTGGAATATTGGTCATTGTTAGAACTCTTTAACTAAATTCATCTTAATATTCTGGACTGGTAGTGACAGAAAAGTTTTTAGCTAGCACCCTCTTTTGGAGAGATGGGGAAATGGGGGTTTAGAGATAGTAATTGAGTCATGCTGATTCTAAGTTAATACAAGCCACAGGTATGTTAGACAATACATGGGTGGGCAAAAGTAGGTTTACAGTTTTAATAATTAGTAAATAATAAACTGTTTTGTGTACCCACAACAGTAAAACTACTTTGTGTACCCACAGCAGTAAACCTACTTTTGCCCACCTCTGTATTTCTCTCAAATCCTGTGATTTTAGAACTTTACATAATTTTAATATGTATACTGGTTTTCTCCAGCCAATAGAAAAGTTATGTTTCAGTCAGAAAAAACAATAACTACTCTAGGATTTCTGAGAAGAAGGGCTTACTGCGGGCTATTTGAGGCTTTCCCAACCATTGTTGGCAGGGTTAAATGAAGAAGATCCAGGAAGAAAATTTTAAAAGGAGCTGTTTCACAGGTGACCATTTGGAGGGCACAGTAAACTTCATCAATCGCATAAGGACATTGTTAGCTAATAAAGATCAGTGTCCCGACCTAACCCTAAAGTGGTGATGACCTTAGCATTCTTGGGGAGACCTCTTGCTTCCATTCCCAGCTGCTGACAGCACCAGGACATGCAAGTCTCATGGGTCACCTTTTGTGTGAGATCTGCCTCCACCTGCCCCAAAGATCATCTTCAGATCTCAGAGTTTCAGCAAGTCCTGTGACTTCAGTTCTCTGAGGAGTCCAAGAAGAGTTACTATAAGTGTAGTGAATGGAGTAAGGTCTTCCACGGTTTTTACAAATTTAACTGAAACTAGTTCTGTGGTTGTTTTATGAAGCCACATAGGTACATCTCAAAAATATCCTAAGGATAAATTTCTTTCCTACATGGTATCCTTTCAAGGGGTTTTGCAGTGCAAATTATGATTGAGTGATTTTTTCAAGGTGGCTTAGAAAGTCTTACACCTTGAAAAGCAATTATCAATTTCAGCTCTCTAGTTATTCAGTACCTTAGGGGTTTCCTTGACTTTACCACAGTAAAGCATCCCTATCCTCACAGGAAAAAAAATGGTAGTTCTAAGGAATAATTTTATTTATGATTAAAGCTTGAAAATGATTTATATCTCTCAAACTACCAATATTCAATAAGATGGTAGTTTGAGAGATATGAACTATTTTCCCCAACTACAACTCTAATGTTTTATGAAGAATATTTATTTTTTTGCTGTGTAGATTGAATAACATAAAATCATTTTCCATCCTACAGTTTAGGAAGAGACTTTCTGCAAACTGACAAAATCATATGCCAAAAACATGTGATTGTAAGATAATTAAGAGTGTGACTTGTCTGGCCGGCATGACTCAGTGGTTGAGCATCTACTTATGAACCAGGAGGTCATGGTTCAATTCCCGGTCAGGACACATGCCTGGGTTGCAGGCTTGATATCCAGTAGGGGGTATGCAAGAGGCAACCAATCAATGCTTCTCATCATTGATGTTTCTATCCCTCTCTCCCTCTCCTTTCCTCTCTGAAATCAATAAAAAAATATTTTTAAAAAAGACTATATTTTATTTAACAGTCTACTTCAAATATCACTGTTGTGTTTGCTTATAATACAAATAAAGATAGTATTGCCATGCTCATTGTTTTTAATAAAAAATACATTTTAAGTTAAGGATACTCATGCGTTCTTTGCTTTATTTGTCCAAAGTACTTGGAAAATTTTATATACAGTGTTTTTTGTCTAGTGAACTTTAGACTATTTCCTTTGCTTCTGGCTTAAAACAATTACTCAAAGGATCCTGGTACAGTGTTTTATACACTGAGAGAACTTTTAGTTTTATATGGAACACTGAAAGCTCTACCTGTGAGGCATATTTTAACTGAAGGCTTTTACATATTTTAGCTGATACTGGGAAGACCAGAAATGATATTATGTCATCTACCATATGCAAAATCATATATATATATATATATATATATATATATGAGAGAGGGAAAGAGAGAGAAGAAATATGCAAAATATGCAAATTAGACTGGGACTCCATAATGGGTCATGACTAGACCAGAGGAGGTTGTGAGTGCAGGTAAGGCCAGGCGTGGAGATGGAGACAGAGACAGGGGTGTTGGTAAGTCACCATGCCCCAGCTTGGGCTAGCCCCCCAGAGCTGGAGCAGACATGGACAGGGACAGGGGGGCTGACCTGCGCCTCTGTGGCCAAACGCAGGCCCAGAGAGGAAATGGTGGGCTGGTCTCCCGCAGAAGCAGTATGGCTCCCTCCCACTTCCTGCAGAATAGTCCCAGGTCCGGCGTAGCTCCCTGTGGCACTCTGCAGTTCCCCTGGCTCCTGCAGAATCGGCGAGTGGCCTACTGTGCATGATATTGTGTGATTGGCTACTAGTTGTCAATATTACACATTAATAACAGAATAAAATTTTTGCCTGAAATAAATGCAAAAATGAACCTTCCTCAGAAGTGTTCATTTTTTTTCCACAGAATCATTAAATTGTTCACTGCCTACAGATGATATTCTGGGTACCCTATTTTTTTTTTTGCTTTTCTTAGAAAAAAACATTTCTTTACAAATTTTACTACAGTACACAACTTAGTTTTTCACACCTACACCAACATTAGTTTTCTGAAGTGTGAAGCACTTCCTGTTGGCATCTTCACATTTTACGTAACTGTTGATAAAGCCACTGCTGACACAGGGAACGTCACTGTAAAATCTTGAGACTTTTTGGAGGAAAGAAAAGTGTTATCCAATTATTTGCTCAAAATATAGCACTGGTGAGTAACTGAGAAGTTAGTATCAACATGTCAACTCTTCAACATCCATGCCCTACCAACTTGAGTCAACTTCCTTGTTAAAAGCCTTTATTAAACAATATAAGAACTAGACATTATAGATTTCACCTCGTTTAGGAGACAAGAAAAAAATATATACTCAGTAAATATATATATATGGAGAAATTATTTAAATTGGTTGACCTCACATTCTGAATTAATGACACAATTGCAGAGCTCAATTTGTGTGGGGTAATTCTCAAATTGTGTTTTTTAATATATTTTTATTGATCTCAGAGAGAGAGAGAAACATGTATGATCAGGGAGGCATTGATAGGCTGACTCCTGAATACCCCATAGTGGGGATCTAGCCTGCAACCCAGGTATAGGCCCTGACTGGGAATCACAGGTCAATACCCCACAACTAAGCCACATGAGCCAGACTCAAAGTGTTGTGTTTTGAAGGAATTATTTTGTAAGCATCTGTTGTATTTTGAAGGAATTATTTTGCAAGCATATCTATACCCACTTTAGAGAGCTGAAGTTCTCTGAATAGTTCAGGATAAAAGATTGGGGTTAAATTACTCTGATCACTGAGGGGAGCAGATGTTTCTTTGGTCTAATTTATCCTCATTTGGCCTAATTTATTTTTTAATCTTTTAAAACAATTTTATTGAGATATAAATTCATTTAGGCATCACAAAATTCACCCATTTAAGCGTATAGTTTTAGTAAATTTACAGAGTTGTGCAATATCCACTACAAACTAATTTTAGAACACTCCCCCTCACTTCAAAAAGATTCCTGTGCCAATCTGCAATCAATCCTCATTTTAATTTTTCTGTCTGCACAGAATGTTGTTTTTTTGACATTTCATATAACAGGGTTTTATGTTTAGGGAGGAGCTGAAACTATTCCTAACTGCTTTTCATAGCATGTAGGTACTCAACTGGAAATAGAGCCCACACTTGGAAAACAGCTAAATGAAGGGGAAAAGGTAGCCAACAATACAGGCTAGTGGAAAAAGCCTTGAAGACTAGGAGACCCTGCCCTGACCAGGATTGCTCAATGGTTGGACTATTGGACTATGCACCAGAGGGTCTTCGGTTCAATTCTCAGTCAAGGGCATGTACCTGGGTGGCAGGATTGATCACTGGCCCCAAAATGCTATGTGTGTGGGAAGCAACCAATCAATGTGTCTCTCTCACATTGATGTTTCTCTCTCCTGTTTCTCTCCCTTTACCTTTCCCCTGTCTTTAAGCAGCAATGGAAAAAAAAATATCATCCAGTGAGGAATAAATAAATAAATAAATAAATAAATAAATAATAATCAGCCTAAAATAATCCTAAAAAAAAAAAGAAAGAATAGGAGACCCAATTCTGCTCTCAGCTGTTCTCCTGACCAGTTGTGTGCCTTTGGTAAGTTTTTAAACTTCTCTGAGTTGATTTTTTATCATCCATGAGATAAGAGGATTCAAATGAATAACCTTTTTAAACTTTATTTTTATTGTTGACACTATTACAGATGTCCCTATTCATTTTGCCAGTTAAAATGGTTTATATTAAATCTTGGTTGTAAAAGCATAATTTTGTTCTAAATTAGCCTAACAGGTAGGGAGAGGAAATCCTCTATGTGAAATTATAATTTTGAACAGAGATAAAATTGAGATCATTTTTTGAATTTATGAAAATAGTAAATGATTGTTATGAGATGCAGATGGATCATGAGTTACTATTATGCATATATTTTTTCTGTCTTGTGGAAAAATGTAAACTGCAGAAGTGATGTGGAATTATAGGATTATTAACCATGGAGGGATATATTTGTCCTGGAGTTTTTAATCCTTTTACTCTTCATAATTTATGGAATTGTTTCTTAATTTTATTCCTCCTAAATACTAAGTCAAATTCTGGGTTTCTATTGTAGTCACTGGGGTAAATTACTATATATAGCTTTGCCCTAGTCACTTACGGCATTTGTAACACTATTTGCTAAATCTTGGACTTTGTAAGGGAATAAGATTATATTTACATTGTTGTTTCCTGATTTGAGCAAGCACATGTGCCCATGTTCTTTAAAATCAGGAAAGTTCTAGAAACGGCAATAAATTTCCACCCTAATATTAGTCTTAGGAGATTATTAGTACTTTCTATCCAGGAAAAATATTGAAGGTGAAGATTTCTTGCTTTATTTCTCAAAATGTCCTCTATACTTCAAAATATGTTATATATACATAATTTATATGTAAGTTTTATTAAGAATAAAACATTAAATATAGCATACTTACAATGTTTGTTAGTTCAATCCCCAGCTAGAGCAAATATAAGAAAGAAGCAATGGCCCAGCCAGTTTGACTCAGTGGCTGCATTGACCTATGAACCAGGAGGTCATGGTTCAATTCCTGGTCAGAGTACATGCCTTGGTTGCAGGCTTGATTCCCTGTGTGGGCCATACAGGAGACGAGACAGCTGATCAAAGATTCTCTTTCATCACTGATGTTTCTCTCTCTTTCTCTCCCTTACTCTCTGAAATCAATAAAAATATTATTTTAAAAAGAATCAAGCAATGAATGCATAAATAAGTGGAATAAAAATTGATCTCTCTCTTTTCCCCTCTGTCTCTAAAATAAATTTAAAAAATAAAATAAAATTCTGGTTAGTGAAAATAATAATTAATAAAATTACTTAGATATAAAGATAACTAACATTTATCAGATTATTATATGCCATATATAATGTTAAGGTATTTACATATATTAATTTATTTAATCCTCATAACAACCTATTAGATAAATAATATTACTATGTCCTTTTTACACATTACAGGACTGAGGCCCAAAGAAGTTAAATAAGATGTAGTGTATATTTTTAGAGTCAAAATCCAAAGATAGAAAATTCACCTCAGAAACCAGATTAATTTTCCACTTATTTCAAGAATTGTACTGCTCTGAAATAAATTATTTTACTATCATGTAAACTCTTAAATTCTCCTCTTTGTTTTCAGTGTATATGATAAAATAATTATGTATCATTTCAAAATTTGCTTGACAAATTAATGATTATTATAACTCTCTCATTTCACCAAATAGCCTTTAGTTATATAATTTTAGTTTGTATAATTTTGGAACTATTTGAACAGACTACTGAGTTTTTCATTGTTTGTTTTAATGTCCTTATTGGTAATAGTAAATGAGTGTACACATGGCTACCCCACAAAAATAGTTCACACTTCTTATCCCTTCTCATACTTAGGTGTGGCTAATGGATTATAATTAGATAATGTCCTGTGGTTACTTCCATAAACCTTCTCTAAAGAGAAGGTTTTTATTTTTATTTGTATCTTTCTCTTTCCCACCCTATGGAATGCAGAGAATGTGGCTAGAAATGGATTAGCTATCTGGGACTATGAGGTTAACCTGAGAATGGAGTTAGCACAGGACTGAGCAACAAAATGCAAATAGCCAGAATCCCTGAGGACTTCACAGAGCAAAGCCTCCATTACAGATGTGATTTTCATTCCTTCACATGTTTCTGTGAGATAGCAGTTAAACCATTTTGGTTAAAAATCTAATATTGTGAGTATCTGTTACAACCAAATTGGGCAGAAAAGTCTACCAATACTTACTCCAAATTTCTACAGAAATAGATATTGCTACTCTACTGAATGAAAAATGAGTAGTATTGAGCATATGTTTTTTAGAAGGAGGATTTTCATTAACTGTACTTGAAATGAGACCTGTGACTCGAAACCAATGTGCTCACATATTCAGAGTGGTAGTGGTGGAATGGACCAGAAAAATATAATTTTTTAATTTGTAATCCTCACCTGAGGACATTTTTTTCCATTGATTTCTAGAGAGAGTGGAAGGGAAGGGAGAGAGAGAGAGAGCTTGCAATTGAAGTACATGTCTTTGTCCAGGAATTGAACTTGTGGCCCTTTGGTCAATGGGTCAATGCTCAAACTACTGAGAAAACTACCCAGGGCAGAAATATATATATTTTTTATCTGGATAAAATTGGTTATAGATCCCAGTTTATGACTTACTAACTATTGACATAGCAGCTCAGTTTTCTCATTTGTAAAAATTGGAATGAAAATATCGAATTTTTAGGTTTGCCAATTATTAAATAAGATTGTGTATACACAGCATCTAGGATATAATTAAAGCTTTAGAATAGGAATGTCTTGGTTAAATGCCCAAAATAAATATTAATTAGCTGCTTTATTTGTGTAAATTCTCTGAACTAGTTGGTAGTTAGCGATAATTGACAGAAAACAAAGAATGACATGCTCTCTCTTCAATCGGTTTACTGTAAAGTAGTTCTCATGGCGCAAATATGAAACTCTTGTTTACTTTCATTACGTTCTAAAGGATTACTAGCAGATAAATTTAAAAGAGAAATAAAAATATAATGTTACAGCATGTAGATGTAGAGAAAAGTAATAATTCCATTCACAAATGTATCTTGCTGAGAGCCCTATCATTATATTAAAGTATGATAGTGTATGCATCCATTAACCCAGAAAACCAACAGCTAAAAATATTGAATTATTTTTACCCCATAACATTTTATAGCTCAGTTTAATTTTACTTCAGAAATATATAATCAAACTCCATGCCGTGTGAAGAGTCAATAACAATTCCATTTTATTAGCTTCACATTCTATTCCTAAATATTATCCAACTGTAATTAGTTGTTGATTAATTTGTATCAATGACATACTTTAAGTAGTGTCTAAGTATTTGTATATTCTGATGAGTCAGAAATATATACCTAGAAAGAGCCTTAGAGTTATAATTCTGATGTTGAGTGCATGCGATTTTATTTCAGTTCTTTAAACGCAGCTAATCCCTGTATAATATATTTGACAAATGTCAATTAACAAGCATGTTCAATTAAACAAACAAAAGACCTAATTTTCTGATTTTTTTTTTGGATAGATGAATGCTTACTAAAATTTCAATACTAATTTTTTTAATAATTGTCATAAATGTAACTTTTGTTATTTATTTACCCTTGCCTAATGAGAGTTATTTGATTTATTATTTATAAATTAGTATTTATACATTAACATGTATATAATATTAAACATAACTTATTAAGCTGCACATTTTCCAGGTTATTAAGCTATTATTTTTCAGAAGAATGGATAAAAGAATTTCCTCCATTCTATTTTATTTATGGTTTTGTCAATTTGCAACCACTCTTTATTTCCACAGAACCCATTACTCCCAGCCCATAGCTCCTTTCATCATGGCCAGAACCAGCTGAGTCATGCCATGTTTCAGCTGAGTCATGCTGTGTTTTTGGACTAGTTTGTCAAAGCTCCTCTCAGTGTTCTCAGCATCAATTCCATAGGTCTCTTCCAATTGCTGATTATCTGAGCCTCACCCCTGTGCTCTGATAGTCTTCTGGGCAAGTGCTGTTTCCTCCAGCTGTTATCTGTATGAATGATTCTGTTTATATATGAGTTCTCTAAGCTCTCCAACATTTATGTAACTAATTCCCTGTATTAATTTGTTCCTGTTGAAATTCCTTATGTGATTTTTTTTGTCCTGACTTGCCATGATATGTAGAACTGATACACACGCTTCTATACAACTTTTTTTTTAAAAATTCAGTTTGTTTTATATTCTACATTAGAATTAGCATTAAAAATCATTATATGATGCATTAAACTCTAGAAAACTATTTTCAAGATTAAAGTAAAATTAATTACATACACTATTTATTAAGAAATTGATAATATCAATTTATTTAAAAACCTTCCCAATGAAGTCTTGACAATAATGACATGTTCCTTTTATGACTCCAGTCATTTTAAGAAGTTCAAGATTTCCAGGCCATCCATTTCTCCTTTTCCAACCTCATCTCTCTTTTTGACTTGTCAGCTATATTTGCCCTATTTGATAACTCTCTCCTTGTTGCTCTTTCTTCTATTGGTGTCTATGGTAGTTCATATGGGGTTTTATTCTTACCTCCCTGACTGCCTCTTTTCTGATTTTTCTCTCATCTACCTACCTAGCTTCTATGTTTTCTCTCATTCTCTCTCTCTAAATATATATATGTATATATATATATATGTATATATTTGACTTAGAATTGCCTTTCTAATTCTGTTTTGCTAATTTCACAATTCATTGCATTCATTTAGAACATATGACAATTGGTGCATATATAGGTGATCCCAACTCATTCAGGGTTCCAGGAGAAAATAAACCTGGAATTTTCAGAAACAGACAACATAATTCGCATATGTACACATCAAAATTCACAATCTATATATAATAATATGAACTACTTCATTCTTGTACTGAAGTTTTCTGTATCCCAAAATATAATTCTGAGTTTAATGTAGTTAAGAATATTTTCATTAACTCTATGGAATTATCTAGGACTTGTCTCCCAACAGCTAAAATCCTGCTTCCTGAAAGCTTCAATGGCATTGATCTCTGGGAAAACCACTACATAAACCTGAGAATGTATTTGTTCATTGACTTCATTAATTCTCTATTTATTTTTGTATTTATTTATTTATTTATTTTTTCCTCTTTTGGCCGCCCCCCCCCCCCCCAGTACATGTCCTCATCCATCCCTCCCCCCGCTTCCCCCATTGCCCTGTATCCACTGGCTATGCATACAAGTCCTTCAGTTGATCTCCTATAGGCCCCTCCTTCCCAACTTCTCCTGCCTTCCCACTGTAGCACGACAGTCTGTTCATTGCTTCTTTTATTATTTAAATTTCTATTGATATCTCATCTCATGGTAAAATTGCTTAATATGTAATGAACATATTAATATTTGTGTGCAAAAAGTTAAAATTTAAAGTTATCAAGATTGCATTAAAAATTTTACCAAATTCTCCATCAATCAAAAAAAAAGGGCGGGGGGAGTAGGATAATAGCATGTAAGCAAAAATATCTGGTAAGTAAATTTCATTTAGAAAATTTTCACTTTAGAAAATTAATTTCCATTTATAATGCTAACAGCAAGACACCCATGAAAAACACACATGGTGTCAAAATAAGCCAAAGGAAAAGCGGGTAGGCAAAAATTAAAAAGACCCCCAAGTCAATTTTATAGAAAAGATTTCTTTATTAACTCGTGGTAAAGATTATGTTTATATACTTTCAGAAAAAACTCGAAGACCAAGTGGACTCCTGCAAAAGAGAGGAACTGACAGGTCTGTGCCAACCACGAAGGCAAGAGGAGAAACAGTCCATAAGAAACAGTCCAGAGATGGAAGACGCTGAGGACACCTTGTCATGTGAGCAGTTAGCAGCTGAGCATCTCTACAGGATGTCCAGGCCCAAACCAGAGAGGGTCGGACCGGTATCTCTAAATATATTTTTATTGATTTCAGAGAGGGAGGGGTATGGAGAGATAGAAATATCATTGATGAGAAAGAATCATTGTTTGGCTGCCTCCTGCACGCCCCTCCCCCCACACTGGGGATCAAGCCTGCAACCCAGGCATACAACTTGACCAGGAATCAAACTGTGACCTCCTGGTTCATAGGTAGACGCTCAAACACTGAGCCATGCCAGCTGGGCTCTCTGTCTATTTCAAATATACTAATTAAAAAAATATATATATAATCATTCCTTTGGAAAGGATTAAACAAAAGAAGTAACATAGTGATCATCTATATTAGTCTGACTAGTGACCTTCCTGAATTAATTCTCTCAAGTGTATTCCCTTCATATATATTTACTCAAATCACTGCTCAGTTCTGATCCAATAATCTTCTACCGTTTTCTTCTTCTGTGGGGCTGTCATCCTCTGCAGTTTACAACTGTGTCTTAGCCTTTAGTTATTACACTGACCTCAACATCAGCCAGAATGGAGAGATTCAGATCTTTCCTGGACATGCTCACTGCTAGCTTGTACATGTAGCCTCCTAGTTACCCCAGGAATATGTTGAAACTTTTAAAATCCCCCTACGAACACCCGATTCACCAGATTTTCATTTATGGTTTTTGGCAACCTCTTTTGTTACAAATAGTTGTGTCACTTCAGGCAAATGTGATTTCAACAATTGCTACTCATTGTTTTTGACAAATGCCTTGTGGTTAAATAAAGCTTCTTCAACTGAATGAGATCAGAGGCAGCCATGTAATGACAAGTTTGGCAAAGGGAGTGTTTCCATGGAGCTGATGATATGTCAAAGAGTGAAAGTTCATTAGATATGTCAAAGAGTGAACGTCCACTAATTATAGGGCTCTTTAGAGAGATTTCACTCTATTCTGCCCACTTCCTTGGCTATTACCAAGTTAACTGGTTGTAAGGTTTTTAAGGATACCACAGAGCTGAGAAGTTGGGGATGGTGAGAGAGCAAATTAAAATGCCACAAGGTTCGCTGATTTTATGAAGTTTCCAGACATTTTTTAAAAATATATTTTATTGATTTTTCACAGAGAGGAAGGGAGAGGCATAGAAAGTCAGAAACATTGATGAGAGAGAGACATCGATCAGCCGCCTTCTGCACACCCCACACTGGAGATGTGCCCACAAGCAAGGTACATGCCCCCGACCGAAATCGAACCTGGGACCTTTCAGTCCGCAGGCTGATGCTCTATCCAGTGAGCCAAACCGGTCTCGGCCAGACATTTTTATGAATAAATACTCATTAGATGGTTACAAAGCTTTGGTTAAATTCCAGACGTCTAAAATTGTTTAATTTTGAGAATTTTTGGTTTGAAACAATAGAAATTTATTCTCTCACTGTTCTGGAGACTAGAAATCTAAAATAAAGTTTTCAGCAGGGCATACTTCCTGGCTTCTTTCTATCTTCTGGTAGTTTCTGTCATTCCTTTACATTTATTGGGACACCAAATGCACAGTAGAGTTCCTTGGTTCATAGTTGCAAACTATTTCCAGTACCTCATGGCTTTCTTTCTAGTGTCTGTGTTTTCAATTTCTTTTTTTCTTAGAAGGCCACCAGTTATATTGGATTAGGGCTCACCTTAATCAAGTATAACCTCATCTGAAATAATTACATTTGCAAAGACCTTATTCCCAAATAAAAGCAAATTCACAGTTACTGAGGGTTAGCATTTCAATGTAATTTTGGAAGACACTGATTTAAACCCACTGTTCTCTTTTTAAATTTCACAGGATCTGAAGTTGTGACATCTTTTTTCCCCTAAGAACATTTTTAACTGCATCTTACAAGTTTTGATATGTTTTATTTCCATAATCATTTAGCTCAAAACACTATTTGATTTTAATTGTGGTTTCTCTTTTAGTTCCTTGTTGTTTTGTTTTTAGAATACATTGGTTATCTTTAGGTGATGGATTTTTCTGCTCATTGTTCTGTGATCACAAATTATACTCTCTACTATTTCATCATTTGAAACTGATTTAGATTGCTATATTGTCCAATATATGGTCAGTTTGCAAAATGTTTCATGTGTGATTGAAAGAATGAATTAAATCATTTGTTGGGCACATGTTCTACATATGTGTCCATTTTAGGTCAATCTTGTTGCACATGCCATTTAAATAGTTTATCTCTGCTGATTCTTTTATTACCTGTATATGGTACAGTAGTAGTTGTCATCACAAACCAGCTCACTGATTGGCCGAAGCACAGCTGGAGCTGTTCAGGCAGTGCTCAGGTGTCTTTAAATCAGGAGTCAGAAGCCTTATGGTAGCTTTGGGGGCCTTATATTCTGGGGAGGCCTTATGTTTGGGGGAGGCCTTATTATCGAGGAGGTCTTATTTTTTGGGGATGTCTTACTTTCAGGAAAACAGGGTAGTTTTCTTTAAGTAAATATGAATATAAGTGATTGGAAACCTGTCTCACCAAAGAAAATTCCATTTATAATATGTTTCTATGGAAGAAACCATGGGTTCTTGATCACATTTGATTACATCTCCTTTACATTTTTTGGGACACCAAAGATACAATTCTCAGTACTCTTTCATGATAAAATAAAATCAGCCAAACAAATTTATAAACAAATGAAATTATTTCACAATAAAATAGTAGAATTATATTATGTACTCTGGTGTTGCATCTAGAATCATTTCTAAAGTATTGGTATGGTTTTCATTTTTATTTTTTCCATCATCATTTTTCCCCTTTATAATCTGCTAATTCCAAATGCTTCTAAGGAAACACTAATGGTATTTTCAATATATGCTATTTGTGAGTGGGAAGGTATAGAGATTTTTCTGACGCTCTCTTATTGGTTCAATAAATGGAAGTTCTCATAGAATTCTAAGGTCAAGCCATAATCACACACCCATTGTTCGATAAACAGAGATTCAAGCAACTATCACTTTGTTTTGATCTGGTTTATTCTAATGTAGCATGGCTCTGAAGATTCAAACAATCTATATCACCAAATTAGGAGACTAGGGCTTTTGAACTAAAAATAAAGTTGAAAGTACAATATATTTTTATTTCCCTGCAAAAGCTTCCAGTAATTTCTTCCTTAGGACCACTGAGGGTTCCTTCTCTCCTCCTGAGCCAACAAGACAGCAGTTTCATTATGGCTCATTTAGATTACTGATACTCTACTCATTGAGCATCTTGCATCCTGAAGCATCCCAGACACCAATCTATTAAATGGGTAAACATGAATGACTGGAACATTTTTGGAAATAAATTTATCAATAGTCTTCTTACCATTCCCCAAAACTTGTGATTATATAATAGATACAATTCTTCTTTTGTCTGCTTAACTAAAACTATCTTACCTTTAAGGTCAGTTTTCCATAAATCATATTTTAAAAAATGTACATAACTAATGTTTTATTCCTTTTACTAACATTCTCTCTATGGCCTTTTATTATATTCAGATTATAAACTTAACTACTTTGCATGATTTATAAACCTTTCATTATACAACCTCTGTCCACATGTCCTACCATTTTCTGCCTCATTTATGCTGCCACTTGAGCCAAAGTATCTTTTTTTTTTGTAATTCAGGAACATATCAAGCTTTTATGTTCCTCTGTTTCCTCTAAGGGAACATTTCTCTCCATTACTTTATGTGTTTTACCCTTCTCCTCACTTAGGTCTCTGCTCAAATGTCACTCCTTTGGAGGGATTTCCTAGTCACCCTCTCTCATCAGGAAGTTGTTTATATAAGAAGAAAATAGTAAAACTGGGTGCTGAGATAAAGATTCACGCAGTCTGTGAGGAGATACAGCTTGGTTGGGAAGTGGGGTGACATTGAAGCAGAGCATGGAGTGACAATAAGGAGTCAGCTTTGTGAAAATAGTTTATAGATACTATTCAAGGAAAGGATAGGCTGCAAAATGGGCACTTCCCTTAGATTTTGACATCAGGGTGCTTTTCTCTCAATATTAGTTCTACTTTAAAATGTTCCTGTTCTAGGCTTTTTCCTGTCTTCCTCATCAATCCAATTCATATGTTGTCTCTTATCTGAAGCCTTCTGTAGCCCCCATTTTTTCCTAGAAGGCCGATCCTTTCCTGGGCTTCCCAGGCTCCTGACTTTTACATTTTACTGGGTGTGCAATGTTTAAATGGAACATGTCTAAAGAAGTCATGTGGAACATAGCATGACTGTCATGGTGATTGACCAAAGTGGAATTGCTTTCATGTTTAATATAGAACAGAATGATTTTTTTTTACTACAAGTGGTAAAACATTATTTTCCTATATAATTACAAATAAAATCAATCATTCAGTAAGTTTAGGAAGGTTTAACGGTGTTCCGATTTATCCCAAGGTGTATCTGTGTGTATGGGTGTGAATGTTTGTGTGAATAAGTCTGAAAAAAATATAGACTATTACACATAATATCACCAGAGAGGAGTCAAACTGTAAAATGTTAAAATAATGTCTATATTTAGAGATGGTATGGGCACCTTATTTATAATTTTCTTAGAAAATTTTTATGTGTATGATTGTGTGTGTGTGTGTGTGTGTGTGTGTGTGTGCGCGTGCACGCGCGTGTGCGTGTATGTATATGAGCATGGTCTCTCCCTTTCCTGGTATCCTGAACTCAGTCTGACTGTTAAGTATCTAACAGAGCAGATGTTGATAGATATACAAAGAAAACAATAATTCAGGGCAAAGCAATTAGAAGGAAATCACTGTGGGAAACACCTAAATCAGTCAAGCAGTACTTTTATGTGTTTGATGATAACAGCTTTGCAGAGGAAGAATGATTAAGATTGAAATTTCAGCATTTCAGATACAAGCAAGACTAAAACACTTGGTGCAAAAAATAAAAGGGAAATGAGAAGAGGATGGAGTCAAATTCAGTTCATGTGTTATGACTAAGGAACATCCTGGAAAACAGTTTGTACAACATGGGAAATGTAGGATGATAGGGAAATTCAGAGCCATTTCCACTTCAAAGACACTTCAGAGACAGTTTCTTAAAGAAGAACTTGAATTCTATGTCAAAAATTCTTTCATATCCCAGATTATATCATTATATATGTTTTCTTAAATTTATATACAGTAATATATAAAGCCTTACCTAATGTTGAGGTTCAACCATTTCTTGTAAATGTAGTGAAAATAAGTTTGTTTGTTTTTTACTATATTTTATTTATTTAAATATATTTTTATTGATTTCAGAGAGGAAGGGAGAGAGAGAATTTCAATGATGAGAAACAGTAATTGAAGAGCTGCCTCTTTCACCTCCCACACTGGGGGTCAAGCCTTGCAACTGAGGCATGTGTCCTGACCTGGAATGGAACATGACCTCCTGATTCATAGGATGATGCTCAACTGCTGAGCCAGGCTGGCTAGGTAGGTTTCTTACTATTTTTAATCACCATTTCTTTTTGTATCCACAAACGTTTGATAATTTCATGTCCAGATCAGCACTTATATAGAGATACTGTTTATTTATATGGACTTTTATGGGAGGATTTTTTTCCTGACATATGCAGAAAAGTTTTATTTATCATGTAGGTTAATATTGTATTTGCTGCACAACAATCACAGAGAAAAGAGAAGACACGGATTAGCAGGGCAGGGTTAGGCTAATATCTAGCACACAGTAGTTGTTCAGTAAATATTTGTCACTACTTCTAAAATACCAACTTTTGGTACAGTAAATTGACAATCAGTCACTTGTTACATAAATGAAAAATATAGAACGCTTCATGAATATGGGTCTCATCCTTGTGCAGGGACCATGATAATCTTTATTGTTCCAATTTCAGTATATGTGCTGCAGAAGTCAGTACTTGGGAGGATTTTAAGACACTTTTGGTCTCTTATATTAGGACAAGTTGGATTGCAATTTACTTTCTAGTTACGTGGCGCTGTACAAATAATTTATGTTTCTAATTTTCCCTTTGCTAATAATTGAAGTATGGGTATTCAAAGTATATAAAGCCTTGTGGTGTGATTGTGAGGATTAAGATAATTGATTTAAGTGTTTACAGTGCCTGCCACATAGCATACTTTCAAGTGTTTTTCTTATGACTATTGTCATATGTTCTCCTGCTACTTATTCATATATAAAATGAGTTTATATTTTTAATATAGTAAAGAGAACAAAGATGAATATATTACCCTAAGTATTCCATACCAATCAAGGCAGTTACTGAAGGAAACTTTTCTGCACCTTATTTATTCTATATGCTCAGTGCTTCACACATGTTTTGTATTCAAATGTTTGCTTACTTGGACATAGTTGAACAAAGCTACATTTCTATTGATTATTAAAACAATCACATATCTAAGGATGAGGATTTTTTTCTCAGAAAGACCAATTCTGCTTTCCAAAAGATACACTTTATAGATTTGTTCAGATATTTTTGTGCTTTGGTTTTAAATTCAACCAATTTCATTAAGAATAATTTTATGATGAATGCTGATGCTATTCAAATTTCTTATGCAAGAAAGAAACATGGAGAGGAGAAAACAGGAGGTGTATCCAGATCTCAATGACAGTGGACACAGTGATGTAGCTTGTGTAAAGGATTATTTTGTGGCATGATGACAGAGAAGTGCAATTTAGCAGCAATTAATGGAGAACTTGGGTTCCAGAATAAGGAATGTTTGTATTATTATGAAGGAAAACAATAGCTTTGGAGTATATTTATTAGTATGTTTGTTTTCAGCGGGTCTAAAGCTACTCCCTCTGCTCCAAGGAAGAACAATGCATTCTCCTTTCTAACGCAAATCACCCCACCAGCACATTATCAATCACATCGCTGACTGTCACCTCTAAAAAATTCTGACATTACTTACATCTTCTATCTTTGGATTCTTCAATCTACCTCTTGTCATTACTTCTTTACCTTCAAATGCATTATCCAATCTCTTCAGGATAAAATAATCTCCCTTGCTTGACCTCAATCTCCACCATTTTCCTTGTAATGAACTTTCTTATGAATAAAACAAGTGTTTACTTCTTACTTTCTCACCTTTCTTTCACTTCTTCCTGACTTCCTCTCCCATCACTGTAGAAATACTGGATTTACAAGGCATCCACATGTCAAATTCCTTGACAAGTTGAGGTCATGTAGCTCAACTTGACTTGATCACTCAACATTATTGATAGGTATAAAGAAAGATGTGAAATTTGAAAATTCACATAATGTAGCTAAATGATCTTGATCAAATTCTATAACCTCTAACTTTTGAAATGTAGTAGTGGTATTTAAATACTGCTATTGTGAGAATAAAATTAGGACATGTACAAGGTTTATCAGTGTGTAAGTTAAATACACAATAAATAAGCAGTAGCTAATATTATCTTAATAGAATTGTTACTCCCTACTCTCCCTGATTTGGTTGTTCTAATGAGCTTTAATTTAGCCTCAAATTTGAGTTATAAGAGCGTCTTCTCATCCTATGTTAATGATCATATATAGAGGGGAATGTTTCCTCATAAGGTGATCAAGTGATATGGAATGCTAGGACATAAAAACCCAGTATTGTTAATCATAACACAAATTAGCTGGAAATTTGGTTGCAAGGTCTGGAGGCAAAGCTGTGTTATTTTTTATTAGTATGCGTTTTGGTGGGTTTTTTTCCCCCCAATAAAGAAACTGCTGTAGTAAGTTGTGTAAGGGTGGCTGTGCATTGTTTCACTGGTGAGTTATAGGCTGGTCACTAGACATTGTGGTCCCAAAGGTTCTTTCTTCCTAGCCACTGGCTCTGGCACTCTCTGGGCAAGAACTCCTAAATATTGGGTCCAATACCTAAGACCTCAATTATAAGGCCTTTACCTGTACCCCTCCTTCTTCTTCGCCAGTATAATCCCCTATCTATTTCCTCATTCTAGAGATTTCCATTTAATTAATTCCTATATTAGAACCTGATTACATAGTAAGAAAGGTAAAACTTTTAAAAGGTTTGGTGAAATTGTTTCTCCTTACAAACCTCCTATTAGCCTAATCTCATTTCATAACCATTTTAACTACAGTCATGCTCCACATAATGTTTTGGTCAACAATACACTACATACACAACTGTGGCCCCATAAAAACAGTTGCTGAAGCCTAGTGATGTCATAGCCATCCTAAGGGTATAATGCAAGACATTACTCACATGTTTGTGTTGATGCTGATGTGAACAGGCTACTGCAATAATAGCTATATAAAAGTATAGCTATTATGTACAATACATAAAACTTAGTAATGATCATAAATGACTATATTACTGGTATATGTATTTACTATACTGTACTTTTTTTTCTTATTTTAGAGTATACTTGTTCTACTTATATAAAAAAAAATATTTGCTGTAAAACAGTATGCTGTGTTATGCCAGCTGTGGCCTCCAGTAGTAACTTGTGTTTAATGTGTCTCTTAATTGCATAACTTTCCCTTGTGATTGAATTGTTTTATAAATTTATTGTAGTCTAAGTGAACAATATTTGTAAAGTCTACAGTAGTGTACAGTAATATCCCAGGCCTTCACCTTCACTCACCATTCATTCTCTTACCCAGAGCAAGTTCCATTCCTGCTAGCTCCACTCATGGTAAGTGTCCTATACAAGTTTACTATTTTTATTTTTATTAGAGGCCCAGTGCACAGAATTCATTCATGGGGGTGTGTGTCCCTTAGCCCAGCTTGTGCCCTCTCCAATCTGAAACCCCTCAAGGAATGTCTGACTACTCCTTTAGGCCCAAGACATCCTTCTCACAATCCAGGACTGCTGGTTTCCAATTGCTCTCCTGCCTGCCTTCCTGATTGCCCCTAACCACTTCTGCCTGCCAGCCTGATCACCCCCTTACAACTCCCCTGACAGTCTGATTGATGCCTAACTGCTCCCCTGCCAGCCTGATTGCCCCAAAATGCCCTCCACTGCAAGCCTGGTCAACCCTAACAGTCCTGGTCACCCCCAACTGCCCTTCCCTGCAGGGCTGGCCATCCCCAAATTTTCTCCTCTGCTGGCCTGGTCACCCCCAACTGCCCTCCCTTGCATGCCTGGTACCTCCCAACTGCCCTCCCCTGCTGGCCTGAATGCTCACAACCGCCCTCCATTGCAGGCTTAGTCCCTCCCAACTGCCCTCCCCTGCTGGTCATCTTGTCTGTGGCCATCTTGTGTTCATATGAAGGCAGGATCTTGTGACTACATGGGGACAGTCATCTTGTATGTTGGAGTGATGGTCAATTTGCATATTACTCTTTTATTAGATAGGATAAAGGCCTGGTGCACTGGTGAGGGATGGCTAGTTTGCCCTGAAGGGTGTCCTGGATCAGTCTTAAACATGGTTGACACACCATTGCAGGGTCTAGTCACTGCCTCTTTCCAGCTATCTCTTTCCTCATTCTTAACTTTGTCAGTGGTTTGCCATTCCACTGGCCTCTGCAAAGACATGTTTTCCATGTTTGTTATGTTTTCTTTCTCACCTCAGGCACTTAGTTAATATGTGTACATGTGTTTTATATTTTAGTATAGGAGTGATGTCTCAGGGTAAGTTTGGGTTATGCTCCTCTGTTTTACACATTTCTAACACTTTATTTATATCCTAGTACAAATTCTGTTTGTGAACATGTTATTATTTTAGTGATTATTTATTTAATATGAGTTTCAGCCCTAGGAGTAATAATTACTGGAAGAAAAGAAAGACTTGGGCTTTAGCAGTATCTACTTAGAAAACACAGGAGAAAGAAATATTGCCTCAGAAAGGTGTTATTTAGGTCTTTGTGCCTTATGGCAGGAGATAATAGATCAGTGTTTTTTAACTAACCCAAATAATTTTTTTGCATATTTTTGAATGAAAATATGATACTAAATCATGTGGTTGCTACACTTTTTTTAAAAATGTACAATAGTAATATTCAGAACAATATTATCAAAATGAATCCTGAATTTTAAGAAAAATGCTGAAAAACTGAGTGTTTATACCTATAGTTCTTATATTTCTACAATTTCAAGGTTACCTCTATAAATTAACTATATGGCAAAATGCTAAGAAGCAATGGACTTTGGTTTTATAGATAATGGATAAAACTAAAATGACTCTTTTAAGAAATGCAGTTATCTTATATCATAACACATTCAGAAGTCTATGAATGTAATGGAATTTATTTTGTTCTTCCACTGCACTACAGAATATTACACAGCTAATTAAGTCAGGTACCGCCTTTTTTTGTGAGTTCTATTAGTATTGTCATAAGAGGTTCCACTTCCAGTCAAATGTCAATACTTGGAACTGCATTTGGTCAGTTCTATGACATTACTTCCCAGCAATGTCACCTCCTAGAAACTAGTTCTTGAAATTACATTGAAGTCAATGTATTTTATAAAATTTAATAAAAATTAAAGCTGTAACATATGATAATGTTGAAATAAACATAGCATCTATAAGAAATGGATATTTTGACACAGTTCACTCTTTATAATCAGGCATAATTTATTATTAAATTGTAACAGGTTCTATATTTTAAAAATCAAATATTTTTAATTCCCTCAAATATATGATTTTATATAACAAACATAAGAGAAAGAATAACCAAAAATTATCCTTTTTGATGCTATGTATTTCATAATATCTTTTAATAAATTGAATGTTGGATCATCGTTGTACTTGTGACTACTTGCTAGAGCAGTTGTCATGGAAAAGTTAAGATAATGTATAATAATAATTCAGTGTAACCTTAATACTAAATTCATAATTGAAAAATATTTCAAATTAGTTAATGCATGAATAATAGAAAACATATACTTAAAATGAAAAAAAAAAATCTTAGCAAATTAAGGGAATTCAACCAGGACGATACTTCTTTGAACCTCCAGTAAAGCATCTTATTAGAATATTAAACAGCATCTTATTTGTTTGATTTAAAGACAAGAATTTAGAGAGATTTATCAAGAAATCTGGAAATTAAGAATGGAAATAAGTGATTAAGCTCTCCTGCTCATCTCCAATTAGCATTTAAATGAACATATATGTTCATACAAATTTTAAAATATCCATTTAACTCTAGGAGATAGCGTCTGATTCTCATTGTTCCAGAAAATGTCATTAAGACCAAAGGTCAATGCATTTCATCCTTTATTAAAATAAGTGCTTCTAGAGTGCATTCTTAGCACTTACCCACTTGAGTAAATGAAAGGTAGCAGCACTCAGTAGAGAAAAATATATGTGAATTCATTTATACCAGACAAAAATTGAACAGAAAATAATTGAGCAAACATAGTAGATGCAAGTGGAAAGAGGTACTCTATGGCCAAAATACCAAATTTAGTACAAGTGAGAAAACTGGTTCTGTTATTTATAGTCAAAGAGGATATAAAGAAAATACAAACCTAGGGATTGGCACCCTGTTTCAAAGGCTTGAGATAATGAACGAAAGGTTATTGTTACTTAGAATCATATTAATATAACTTCATTCAATTTTGGAAATAGAGCTAGTTTTTGCTCCCCAGCTACACACACACACACATACACACACCACACTCACAAGTCCAGGCACTATCAGGAAGGGGTATTGAACTTCTTGTGATTTTTAAATTTTGTATTTCTGAAAATTTTACAGGTGAGGCTATTACTTATAGACAAGTGCTAACAATATTTTTATGCGTATTTTACATAGTAAAAATTACTAAATAACCAAAAGAGTAAATATTGTCAACAAATATTAAAAAGTAAAAAAAGTGAAGTTGATTAAAAAATGAACGCTACGTTGAGCATTCTATCCATTTATTTTGTTGATATAACAACAAAATAGAGATGCCTTCATAGAGATGGAGGCATTTGGCCTCAGATAGGTCTCATAACTTCTAATATGACACAGGATTCCTAAGTGGTAGAGCAAGGTTACCTCTATAAATTAACTATACTCTGATTCAGGTCCAATTTCAAAGTGCAAGTGTTTTTTTCTCCAACAAATACCATGGAGTGGAGCAATTATCTTATCAATTATAATGAAGTTTAAAACAAATATGTATATCTATATAAACCTGTTTTCTTGCTGATTTGCCTACTTATCTTTCAATTTTTTCAATAAATATTTAACTGAGTTTATTTTCCAGAAATTTTAGCATATATAAGAAAAGACATAAAAGTGAATAAAGAATTACAGTACTATATAATTTAAAAAATGCTGAAATGCTGTGCTAATGGTATTGTGGAAGTGTTTAAATGAAGTGCTTACCTCAGCTGTAAGAGTGTGAGGCTTGTCTTGCTCTGTGACAAGAATGTGTCACTAAAAATCATATGACTGTCATTTTTGAAAAGAGGGGCACCTAGACATAATTCTGAATATGAAGATAAGAGGTCCAATGTTGAAAAGCCTTAGAGCTCCATCTGAGGAGTTTGGATGCTACCCTAAAATTTTTAAGGGCCAGGGGCACATTGGCTTTGAAAGAATTCTAGACAGATATATCCATAAACAGATTTTTACTTTGCAGATAAATCCTCAATATTGCTTAAAGAATGTCTTAGGAAAAGAAGTTCAAGAATGCCTGTTTGTCATTATGCACATGAAAATTAAGTTGAAGTAAGTATAAGAGAGAGAAGAACCACGAAAAGAGCAAAATTTACAAAGTGTCAAGGAATCTGCTAAGGAGGGAAATCAAGAGTAAGGTTAAAGATAGAGTCTTACCATTGCTTTTCAGCTTAATCATATATTATGCATACAGCCGTATACCTAGTTAATTGGTCTAATCTGATAAACATGGCTGACTGCCATTTATTTAGGACAAACTAATAATAGTTTTGTTTATTAAGGATGCTATAAAGGTATGCAGAAGAAAAAGAGTTGAAAGAGACACAAGTTCCTATAAAGAGTTACTGGTTACAAAATAACAGTAAATAAAACAAAAAAATTAAGAAGAAAAAACATTTATTGACTAGGTAGCAGCTAGTTCATAGAATTTATAGGTGTGCTGGACAATTGAACTCCAAAAATGGGCAGAGTGCAGAATGGCTCGCCTCCAAACATCCCGGCGAAATCAGTGCTGCCCACCTTACCCACACACATGCTCTGTAATAACTCAAATATAAAATACAACTGGGGTTTGGGAACTCGGAACAGAAAAAAGAATGTCAAACTATCACACTAAGAGCTTGTCTTGATTACATGTTAAAATGACAATATTTGGAATTGATTCCTTTAAATATATTTAAAATTAATTTTACCTGTTTTTTTATTTTTTTAAATGTATTTTTATTGATTTCAGAGAGAAAGGGAAAGGGAGAGAGAGAGAGAAACATCAATGATGAGAGAGAATAATCAACCAGCTGCCTCCTGCACACCCTATACAGGGGATCAAGCCCACACCCCAGACATATGACCTTGGCCAGAATCGAACCCAGGACCCTTCAGTCCATAGGCTGATGCTCTGTCCACTGAGCTAAATTAACTGGGGCTTTATTCTTTTTAATGTGATTGCTAGCAATGTTAATGTGAGATATGTGGCTTGTGTTTTACATGTCTATTGGACAACATCATCCTAGAAGGCTACCTGGTCTTGTGCGTGTGTGTGTGTGTGTGTTTGTGTAGAAAAGAAACAACATGAATTTTAGGGAAAATGACAAAAGCATTAAGCTATAACATTAGATCATTACCTTTTCCTCTAATCAACATCTGTTTTACCTTTCTAAACCCTGATTCTCCTATGGGAACGTAAATAGAGGAATAAAATAGCATGGACATTAGGGATAACTCAGGTAATAGGTCACTGAAAGGTATAAGAAAGAAGAAATTAAAGAAACAATCTTCTATTTGTAAGTGCTAAGAAGAAATGCTACTGAATATGGATGTTCGCTATTTGACTTAATTTCTATAATTTTTGACATATTTCTTCATCAAATTAGACCAAAAAACTAAATAAAATGCCTACAAACCAATGCTAAGAGTGTAAGAGAAAGATAAAGCCAGGAGTTATTTAAGTTCACACCGTATAGTAGTAAGAATGTGGATTTAATTTTACTGCCATATTGCACTCACACTGATGTGTGAAAATGAATCAAGGATGGTGCATGTGAAAAAGAAAATTCTAATCCTGCTACTTTTCATCAGCCTTGTAAAACACCAACTAACGTACTTAGAAAAAAAATTATTTAACTGTTGTGTGCAAGGAAGTCTGATTTTTTCTTTTAAGAGTAATCAGAACATGAGCAAATGCTGACCTGCTGTTTCACACAATAGGATCCAGTTCTTGTTATGCCCATTAAACTAAGAATTGCTGAAGAAAGCAAACAGCATGCAAGGGACAAACTTATTTGCATTCATAATTTTGCCTTAGGCTGAAAAATGAAAGGAAGACCCTTTTGAAACTTTCAAATATGGTAGTCATCTTGCTGAAAGGGAAAATCCTCCTCACACAGTTTCCTCTACAGAAATGTCATTATCTCCAGGAGCTCTTTTGATTGTTCTACATATCAATGCATCAGCCAGTTTTCTAGGTGCAGTTTCAGAGACGACTATTAATGCCAGTAGCAATTATAAAGAAAATTGATCCTATAAAAGCAACAGTTTGATGTCATTTCAATAATGGCTTCTTCCACAAATACCAGAACCTTTCCACACTGAAAAGCTGCAGCAGACATAAAACAGAGGAATTGCTTTGGCCAGGTGATTGAACTCTAAAACTCATAACATGAGGGTGTGATATTTTAAAGATACACGATGAAAATGATTTAATGGACATAGATACTGCTCATTTGAAGGATTAATAAATTTCAAAGCAGATGAAGACTAAATTTGATTTTAGTGTCATGGCTGCCTGGTTTATATTTATTTACTAGAGGCCTAGTGCATGAAATTTGTACATGGGTAGGGTCCCTAGGCCTGGCCACCTCTTAATCTCCCCACCTCCTGACCTCCCAGCCTCCTCCTTCCCTTGCTCCTTCAGGGCCCAGCCCCTGCTGCTGGTCACCAGCCATGTTCCACACTGTTCTCTGGTGGTCAGTGCACATCATAGTGAGTGATCAAACTCCCAAGGGGACAATTTGCATATTAACCTTTTATTATATAGGATTATTTTTAAATATGTTTTTATTGATTTTAGAGAGAAAGAAGGGAAAGGGATAGAGAGATAGAAACATCAATGAGAGGGCAATATCACCAATCAGCTGCTCCTGTATGCCCTCCTCTGGGGATCTAGCCCAAAACCGAGGCATGTGCCCTGACCAGAAATTCCACCAGTGACCTCTTGGTTCCTAGGTTGATGTTCAACCATTAAGCAACACTGGCCAGGCATGCCTGGTTTATATTCATAGTCACACACAAATGAAAGAAAAGCTAATTTCAAACTTCTAAGTACTACCATTCAAGTAGGAGATAACATACAAAAGTATAATTTCTTGTGGTGTAAGTATCTTTGAATTGAAGTACCATCAAGACAGCCAGCTGAATGTATGGTGAAAGCTTTATTATCCGATATCACATCAAGAGTCAAAAGGGTTGCTTTATTACTTCTTCTTTAAAAAGATTTTTACTTTTTACTTTTCTCCCAGATTTTATGGAGACAGAATTGGCATAAGACATTGTGTTAGTTGAAGGCATTGGCAGTGGTATGGATGCTCAGTATCCAAGCATAAAACTCACAAATCTCCACATTAATATGAATAGTTTGAAAAAAGCTGCCTTAGAATTATCTAAGGGTTTTAATAGATTCAATGGCAAACATAGGCTTTTCTGAACTTAGGAGAAGTTGCTTTGATTTGGATTCATATAGTCAGTTCAATCAAGCCTAATGCCTATCACTTTAACTCTATCCCACAGTAATCTAGGCTCCTAACATTAAGTCATTTTCTATACATTGTAGGCATGAAAAAGCAAACCCACTAGGCCAGAACAAATAATGGGGCTTTGCACCAACAAATGATAATTGTTAATAGTTACTAAATTTCCACAGATGCCTACAACATGCCTTGCACAATGCTCAATCCTTAGATATAATGCATCTCATCTTTAAAGGAAAGGGTCTCATTGTTCCCATGTTTACAGCTGATCAAACTGGGGTCAAATAGAAAGAATCTACTTTGTATAGATGCTCTTCATTTCACAACTGTACTTCTCATTATAGGCACTCAGTAAGAAACTAATGAGATGGGAGTGAGTAAATTAATGGAGGAATGAGTGTAGAAATTATTATTATATTATTTAATAATATAACAGTGTATATTATTAAATAATAGTGTATATTATTTAATTATTACATATTTCTTGCAGTTTAAAAAAGATATCTTAGACTGCTCTTAAAATAATTTGTATCAAATAATACATAATATGAACTTTATAAGTTATAACATTCATTTCAGTAGTTTTAACTAAACCAACTATGACATTTTTAGAAAATGACTTTATTCCAATAATTTCAGATAGCATATCAGCTTTCTCAAATTAAATATAGTAGTTTTAACATTCCCTGTTTATGATAAGAAATAATAAGAATATAAATAAGAAATTAAAATTATTTTTACTGTATTAATGCCTTAACTTCTCATTAATCTTTTCTAACCAAGACATAAAGTATATTTTATTGGAAATATTTACATTTGAAGTCATATTTATAGCACCAAACTAAAGTGTGTAAAATATGTGTCATTTCATGACATGAAATATGTGAATTAAGACACTTGTTTAAATACCCTGGTACAGGCAAACAAAAAACAAAAACAAAATATGAAATCTAAAAGTTTCTTTTATATTTGAGGATAAATTATAATGTATTAGAATCTGATGAACACTTTTGTTATTTAACTTTTCTGATAATTTTTGTCATTTTTAATCATGACCTAAACTTCTAATGTTGAAGATGAGTTGCATAAATTGGATATGGAAAATATAAATGCTATGTCTGCCTGGCTGGCATGGCTCAGTGGCTGAGCATCAACCTATGAACCAGGAGGGCAGGGTTGGATTCCTAGTCAGGGTATATATCTGAGTTACAGGGTCCATCCCCAGTGTGGGGTGTGCAGGAGGCAGCTGATCAATGATTCACTCTCATCATTGATGTTTCTCTCCCTCCCTTTTCCTTCCTCTCTGAAATTCTCTCTGTAATTTATATAAAATAAATATAATAAAATATAATGCTATGTCTAATTTTTTGTAAAATGAACTATCTTTTTACTAGCAAAGGGCCTGATGCTTTTCAGGACAATTAGTACAGTATTTAGCAACTAAATTAATCAATGTTATAACCTAAAATTATAGGCTATAAATTTCTTTATTTGAAAGAATCTTAGCTAACTATTGAAATTCATTGTGTGGTTATGTCTTATGAGCTCCTTCTGGCATTGTTGTGTGTGTGAGTCAGGATATCAGTAAACCTATTTGTGGAAGGTTATTAATTTGTATTAAAAATACAGAAAGAAAAGTGTTATTTGTGTTTGTGGTATCACTTTTTCGTTAAAATATATCTTCTCATCTTCATTAACAATGAATTCAAATATAGTGCAAATTTTACCAGAGGCATTTGAATTTCATAATTTAAAAAATCAATTTAGTGATCTTATAATTTATGGTCATAATAAAGTTAAAACAATATCCAAATGAATGAATATAATTTGTTTTTTCTTGACCTCAATATTTACTATGATTTGGTTGTATGCTATAATCTATATCACTAAGATTTCTAATTTTTATTAAAGTTTCTAATCAGCCCATTGTTGAAAAAAGAAATTAGCATTGTTGTTGTTTTTTCTAATTCCCTCCATATTCCCAAAATATTCATTTTAATTACTGAATGAAGAGTTTTGTTGCAATGGGATTAACTCTCTTTTGGATAAGGTTTTTTTAATCTAATAACTTCACCTTACCCAGAAATTTCTATGACTTCCAGAAGCAAATAATAGCATATTTAAAACATAAATCTGCCTCTTAATTTATATGCCCATGTTTGAACTCAACATAGTCAATGATGAAAAATATCATGAAAAAAATAGTTTCTGAGACTCAATTATTTCACTTTGTTCTAAAATACAAATTTGCCTGATGCCCTAGCTGGTTTGGGTCAGTGGATAGAGTGTTGACCTGCGGACTGATGGGTCCCAGGTTTGATTCTGGTCAAGGGCACATGCCCAGGTTGTAGGCTCAATCTCTAGTAAGGGGCATGCAGGAGGTAACCAATCAATGATTCTCTCTTATCTTTGAAGTTTCTCTTTCTCTCTCTCTCTCTCTCTCTCTCTCTCCCCCTCTCCCTTTCTCTCTGAAATATATACAATAAAATTAAAACTTGCTTTCGAGAGTGGTCTAAAATAATAATGTCAAAAAGACCCCAAACAAATATGAGATCTTTAAAAACACCGATTTCCCAAAGACCTGAGAGAACAGATGTTCAATCAGCATCACTCTGTGAGTATCAGTACTCCAGAGATACAAGCAGTAGGTTTCTTCACCCCCTGTTGCTCTTGTGAGAACAAATCTATAAATGCATTCTACAGAGATTTGGCAAGTTAGTAACCCATGCAAAGCCCTTTTGGGGAAAAAAAAATAGGACAGCAGAAAAAAAAGCACAGGAAATACTAGTAATTGGGAAATAAGTATCATCTCTGCTTAAAAGGAGAAATGTATTCAATCAAAAAATTATGAATATTTGATCATTAGCTTCTCTATGTCTACCTACAGATAAGCATAATGCTGATTTGGAAAGCTGCTGACCAAATAATGCTGCATAATAATCTATACCAAATTTGTATTGCTCATTATTTAGTGGGTAGGTCTGTGGGGCTCAGTTTACAGCTCTCTTGGATGAGACAGAGTGCTTTGTGTTTGATTTCTCTCTGATCTACCTATCCAATGATTCTCTTGAAGCAGTAGCTCTTTGAATCTTATTCTTTTCAGAGTGATGGGCAAAACAGTTAGCATGAAAGCCAAACAATATGACACACTCTGCATCTCTACTTTGGTCATGTCTGTTCATATTCCATTCACTAAACAAATCACAGGGCCATGTGTCCACTCTGTGGAGCAAGGGAGTTTATATGTCTGACAGACAGGTGGCCAGAGCAAAGGTGAACAAAGGAGGAACTTTAAGCAAGTGATACAAAGTTTCCCTCTTGTTAATAATTATTAACTTCTCTTCTATTTGCAAAATACATTTAATTTCACCCAAATCACCAGAAAATATTACCCCATCTTGGTAATACTTATAAAACTGTAATAAGGACGAATGTGAATAATATAAAGCAACTAACACAGGTCCTTAGAAAAAAGAACTGTGTTCTAGTTCTACTAACACTAGAGGCCTGGTGCATGAAAATTTCTGCACTCAAGAGGTGGGTCTCTCAGCCCAGTCTTCACACTCTCACAATCCAGGTCCTCTTGGGTAGGGTCCAGTCCCATTGCATTGGCTCCATCCCCACAGCTCCTTCGTGCTGATGCACTAAGGGTGGCTGGGCCCCACAGTTCCCTCCCGCCACCACGCCCCTAGCTGCTGGTTCCCAGTACTGACTTGCGCTGCGCTGGCTGGGCCCCTGCCCTTGTGTTTGGACATTCACTCAGATGTTTAGGTCATGATGGACCCTGGCCCTTTATATATTAAGATTAGTCACAGTAATGATAAACAGAATAGTTAATGTCATGGTAATGTTAATACAGTTAAACATCTTTGTTTTTATCTGAAACATTATCAGTATGCAATATTAAGGACTATGCTATTGAAATGACTTGATAATATAGTAATGTCCTTATTTGTTATATACAAGCACAGTAACTCCTGAATAAGGAAAAACAGAAAATTGAGTCAAGTGAGTTAGACAGATGCCTTCAGATTTAACTTTCAAGTGCAATTGGTTTCCAGGAAGTGTGAAATCCCTGGAAACACAGTAAATGAAATTTAAATTAAAATTAATCTTATTAATGTAATGTCCTCCAAAACGCAGGTAACACAACACAAAAACATCTCTAGCAAATACAGGTTGGCATGTAAGTTCCAATGTAATATACTTGTATTAAAAACCAGTATAGGCCTTAGCCAGTTTGGCTCAGTAGAAAGACTGTCGGCCTGAGGATTGAAGGGTCCCAGGTTCAATTCTGGTCATGGGCATATGCCTGGGTTGCAGGCTCAATCCCCTGTGTGGGGCATGCTGGAGTTTCTATCTTTCTTGCCTTCTCCCTTCCTCTCTGAAATAAATAAAAATATATATTAAAAAAACAACGATAGAATGAATTAAGGATGGAAAGAAAAACATTAAGCAAAATTAGCAGCACACAATTAGAAATATTGCTCTTTTTAAAATTACTTAGTTTTCAAATCCTATGAAATTATTGAAAATGGTATTTGATCCTTTGATTGTGCCATAATCAGCTAGCTTTCAAGTGATCACAATTATTCCTGTTTCTCCTCTTGCTTTGCTTCTCTTTTTCCCAGCTGCCAGATGGGGATTACACAGTGGCCTCCAGCACATCACCAACGTCTCTGCTGAAATTCTAGTGAGCTCCGAGTGCTCCATTACCCATTGCATTCTGCCCCATTTGATCCACACGCATTGGCCACTTTGATGCCTGCACAGTACAAACAAGGTGCCCTAATCAAAGCTTCCCTGTTCCATCCTGCAGAACCTCTCATCAGTGCCTGGGTTTCAAATCTGCTGCACAATGTGACCACTTCATTTCTTAGCCTTTAATCCTATCAGTCTGGCACTTTGATCCATCCATTGTACTAACTGGACCTTATGAAAGCTTTCACACTTCTGTTTTTGACAGGCAGTGACAAAGATTCCAGAAAGATGAGCGACTTTTTCTTTTCCTGTTTCTGTTAATTTTTCAGTATCAATTATTCTCTATTAATTTTGGTTCTAGAATATATTTATCCATTTTGCTGGCGTTGTATTTTAAAACGTATACTTATGTTTAATGAAGGCAATGAAATATATTCTTATCAGAGTTGTATATCTCATAATTGTTTAACACACCATGGGTGCTTAATCACTGATTCTAAAATGCCAGAGGCTTAATGGAAACAATTAGTGGTGTGTAAAGCAACTGTCCTAGGGTTACTATAATATTTTAGGTCTCCATCTTGGTAAAATACACTTCTAATGATCTTCACTGGAACATATTTTGATCACACTGTGATGTTATTAGAAAGACCTCTTTAAATGTTATAAATATACTGACTGTCCATGTAAGGATGGAAAATTGCTCATGATCACAAGATTAGAACATTTTCTTACTTCAATGTTTGCTCTCACTTACAGAGTTGGACAAAATAGATTTATTGTTGTAAATATGCAAAACATTTTATTATATTATTATTTATTAATCATGGTATTATTTTTCATACAAATAATATCTAGTGTTATTTTGTTGTTCTCATCATATGTATAAAAATAGTGAAAAACAAAATAATATGCTTATGGAGTTAAAAAGATGACTCTCTTTTACCACCATATGCCAACCAATTGAACATACTCAGCCAGATCAATACATTTGTAATTAACCATGGTGTGTAAAGATCAGGGCAAGATACTTACCAGTAATATGTATTTCGTTAAGCTTTCAAAAGTCATGCAAACACGTCGCTTCTAAACCTAGACATGGATATATCTTCCACTCATTTTTAAAGTTTATTTTTTTTATTTTAATACTTGTAAGACATTGTAATGAAATTAAATAATTCTCACATACATTTGGAAAACAATTACATATCATTCAGAAACATATTGGCATAGCCACATTAACAATTTATTATGATTTAGCATAGAATTTAAGCAGAAATTTGAATAAATAACACCTATATTAAGAAATATTTAAAAAAAATAGTCGATGTAAACTTTTGAAGTCCTGTCCACATGTTTATAACTAAGCTCAAAATACTGTTTTTCAGCTGAAAAAGTGGGAGAAATAATTTTAGACATTGCTCTGGCATTAGCATTTTGGAATAAAGTGATTTAAATGGACTCATCTAAAATTCTTGTGTTCCTGTTTTTATACAGGCTTTTTACTAATTCCAGGCAAAACTACTTTAGTCATATAAATTGATTTTTAAAATGTCTAAATAATTGCAATTGTTGTTTTAATAGCATTAGAACAGTTCCTAGGTCTCGACTTTGCATATATACATAACACACACACACTATCATATGCACACACAGACACACACACACATTGTAGTTGGTAGCAAATCAATTTGGCATGGCTTCCAGAAGGGTAGGTTGAAAACTCAAAGACGTTACATCTTTCTTCTCTGAGTTTGTATTTCTTACTTGTGATATTAACATGATGTGAATACCTGTATTTTCCTTTTTAACAAAACATAAATCCAGGTCTCTCTTGATTCTGTAAAGAATAGAGAATGATTTTATTTGAAGTAATGAGTTCACACACAAAAATTTAAAAATAGCTTCAAAGATACCATGTGACATTTTTCATATGGTAAAAAATGCCTTCAATAAAATCTCATTGTTGCTGTTTTTTCCAGAGATGGTGGAGATGTTACTCATTTCAAAGCAATAATTAGAAAGTCGATGTTTTTTCTAGAAAATACTTTTTTGGAACCTGACAAGAAATAATTTTTGAATAAAATAAGGAAAATATTTTCAAGACTTCATAAATTTAAAAACTAATTTAAAAATTTTTTAAAGTTTTTATTGTGAAATGTACATTCTAAAATATATGCATAAAGCTTAAAGAGTAATAGTAGGACATATGCCCTTCCACATATTATTAAAATCTGAGAGAAAATATCACTATTTTAGAAACTTCAAGTGTGTGCCTCAGCACACACTTTCCTTATCCCTAAAATTTGTTATTGCCTTGTTTTCACTAATAACCTTCCCTATTTGTGCCCATAAGTATAGATTACTTAGTTTTTCCACGTTTTCAATTTTATATAAACAAAATTACTGAAGGAATTCATCTGTGGTTTTAGTCTTTAGTCTATCCTAATTGTATGATCAGGATATCCATCCAATGTATCTCATAGTATTCCTTTTTATTAGAGTGGAATATTGAATTTTGTGTAGATAATAATTTTATCCATCCTAGTGTTAGGAATTATATAGCTTGATTCCTATCTGAAGAAGGATATTCTGACAAATATTCAGTGCTATGGAATAGAATTGCTGTTTTGTTTTGTCAACTTTAGTAGTATTGCCAATTTACTTTCTAAAACTGCTGTGCTAGTTTATACAATCATAGTTCGGAGTTCCAATTACTTTGCTTGATCTACAACCCAAGATATTGTCTGACTTCTAATTTTTGAAATCTGCTTGGTGTGAAATGACATACTACTGTGAGTTTAGTTTTTATTTCTCTGATTAACAGTGAGTTAAGTGGTAATGTATATGTTTAAATGTCATTTGTGTGTCTTCCTTTGCAAATACTTTATATATCTTGCCAATTTCCCTTCTGATATTTCTTTTTTATTACTGAATTGAATATATTATCCATAGAATTTTTTTGCTGATTGTGTGTTTCATATTATCTCTAGTTTGTGACTTCAAACATTTTCACTTATTGCATGCTAATTTTCCTAAACCAATATTTTAAGTTGAATGTAGTTGAAAAAAAAAACACAATCTTTGCTCCTGCAATTAGAAAATAATAATACTTTTGAAACAGGAATTTTGTGGGTAAATTAGGACAGGTTTAGGAAATATTTTAAATTTTGGAAATTAAGGGGACCATGGAGGAAGCATATGGCTGCAGAGCAGCAGAAGGTATATTTCCATAGAATGGGCGAGCTGGGAACAGCAAAAGGTCTATCTTTACAAAATAAAGAGAAGGAAGCCCTTCATCCAGAAGGAGAAGAAGAAAGCCCAAAGGGAATAGGAAAACAATAGGGAATGAAGTGGGTAGAACCTCACATGTACCATGTGATGTTTAACCTTTGAGCCCAGGAGTCACTACAGTAACCAGCCTCAGGGAATAGTGACCAATCAGAGAGGATATCAAGGCACCAGGATCTGCAGCCTATATAAACCATAGTGAAAGGGAAGCCAGGGGGACTCTTCCTGCCTCCCCAGGTGGGAGTCTGTTCTTATTCTTTAATAAATCTCCACCTTTGCTATACCGCTTTCGGTCCTTGGATTCATTCTTTGGTTCCCACAGACAAAGAATCAGGGTTCCAGTTCAAAAATCCGGGTTCCAGTCCAGAAATTCACTTTTATTTCTTCCTTTTAGTCCTTTACTGAACACATTACTTGTAAGTGAAATAATTTATCACACTGGCTCCATCCTCAAATAAAATCTTGACTAGCTAATTGACATACCTGTTTTTTTTTTCCTGATCTTAAATACTTTGAAATACTTAAAGTACTTTCACCATTCAATATCATTCTTGCTTTACAACTTTTGAAAATGCCTCTGTTAGTTAAATAATACTTATTAGCAGTTCATAATCTTTACAGCAGATATTTAATTTTAGATAATTCTGGATATATGGTGGTGATTGTTTTTTCCCTTTTGATTGTTGTGTGGTAAATAATGATGCTCAATTCTCTAATGTGAGACACACAACTTTGGTCATGCTGTAGTACCCTTTCTACACAATTGGTCTTATCACTATTCTATTTAGCACTATTGCATCTATGTGCTATTATATATAGCACTTTTGAGATTTCCTGCAATTTTATTTCTTGTACTTTTATGTTTGCATTTTAAAAATCTGTTGCTGTGTAATGAGTTACCCAAAATTTTAGTGCTTAAGACAGAAAGTATAAACTTATAGTTTCCAAGAATCAGGGAACTGGGTGCAATTTAGTTGTTTGGTGCCCCTTGCACAAAGTTTCATCTGAGGCTTGATCTTCCAACAAGTTCACTCGTGGTTGTTGGCAAGATTCAACTTCTCTAGGTCTGTTGTTGGACTGAAGGCCTCATTTTTTCAATGACTATTGATCAACTCCTTCAATTCCCTGACAAATTAGCCTCTCTATAGCACATCTCATAGCCAACAAACAAGAGAGCAAGATAGGGACGCAAAGATGAAAGCTTTTGTATAACCGAATCTCCAGTTACATCCCATCACTGCTGCTGTATTGTATTTTTTAGATGCTAATTGCTAGGTCCAGTTCACACTTAAAAAAAATTATATGAGGGTATGAAAGTAAAGGGGTAATTAGAAGCTATGTTAGAGCTGTCTACCATAATGATTTTAGTTTATTATATGTGTATAAGTCTATATATATATAGCAACTTATTTACTACATTTCAATTCCCTAATAAAATTTTCTATTTATCTTCTTTTTTTGTAAAGGAAATTTTCATATTCAGGACAAATAGCACCTATTAACAAAATTCCTATTAATTGAATGTATTCTTCCATTTAATCAACACATAAATATTTGCATCTCTAACACTTGAAATCTGAATATGTAAGGAAATACTTGTTGAAATATTCTGTACTTATTCCTATTGGGGAAAGCCAAATGTATTTTTAAAATTATGTTGGTTTTATTCTAGTTCTTACTTTTTGTTCTATCTCCATCTACAAAATCATCATTACTATGAGTTTATAAACTTATATTTTGGAAGACTAAGCAAAGTTTTACTGAAACAGGAATTTTGGGGGATGAAAAAGATAAGTTTTAGGAAATTTAGAAATTAAGGGGACCATGGAAGAAACACAAGACTGCAGAGCAGCAGAAGGTATATTTCCATAGAATAGGAGAGCTGAAAAGCTGCAACAGATTCATTTCCACAGAATGAG
The DNA here is from genome assembly GCA_011751065.1 of Lasiurus cinereus. Taxonomy (NCBI): domain Eukaryota; kingdom Metazoa; phylum Chordata; class Mammalia; order Chiroptera; family Vespertilionidae; genus Lasiurus; species Lasiurus cinereus. Next base: position 17,641,804 of record JAAGEH010000293.1, on the reverse strand, counting down.
GTTGTGGGGAAAAGTAAAAGGTCTATATTTACAAAATAAAGAGAAGGAGAAGAAGAAACCTCAAAGGGAGTAGGAAAACAAAGAAGGAGTAGGGAGAAACTCACATGGGACATGTGAGGTTCTACCTTTGAGCCCAGGAGTTACTATAGTAACCAGTCTAAGAGAATAGTGAACCACTCAATCAGAGGGGCTATCAAGGCACCAGGATATGCAGACTTCATAAGCTGTAGGGAAAAGGAACTCAGTGGAACTCTTCCCCCCTGCCCACATGGGAGCCTGTACTTTGTTCTTTTTTTAAATTAATAAATTAATTTATTTTTATTATTTTTCCCCCTATTGCCCTCTCCACCCCCCAGTACATGCCCTCACCCATCCCCCGCCCCTCCACCCCCGCCGCCTTCCCCCATTGCCCTGTCTCCACTGGCTATGCCCACACACACAAGCATACAAGTCCTTCTGTTGATCTCCTATAGGCCCCTCCTCCCCAACTTCCCCTGCCTTCCCACTGTAGCACGGACAGTCTGTTCATTGCTTCTTTGCCTCTGCATCTGCTTCCCTCCCTTCACCCCCTGTTTCTTGTCTTTAAAAACATCTTACTCCTGTAGGCTAGAAATAAACCCACCAGAGCAAAAGAAAAATGATTGAGTCCCAATTTCAATGCCCGATGGCTTTGAGTCCCAGTTTCAATGTCAGACAGTTCCTTATGTTTACATGTACTTGTTCTTTAATAAAAGTCCACCTTTGCTACATCATCTTCTGTCTTTGAATTCATTCTTCAACTCCGATGGTAAAGAGTCTGGGTTCCAGTCCAAAAATTCCATATCAAATAATAAGTTACATTTTATCATTTTTATCTTATATCTTTCAGGAATTATTTCTGTGGCAAATGTACATATTTTCCACCATTGATCAAGGGGAAAAAATCCTGTCCTCCTCAAAACATCTGCTAAAACAGATTTGTCTGTAGAAAGGGTTCCAGATCTGAATTGCGCTGTTCACACCATTGTTAGTATTCAACTAATAGCTAGTTCCATTTCGGGGGCTATATTTAAGCATTCATTCTTGATTCAAGTTGTCTTATTCCCAATACAGAGGAAGTGAATTTTCAGATGTCCTAGCTAATTTTGAAGTCAAACTATCATAGTTGATTGCCCACTTCTATCAGAATTAACCTCTTGCTTATCAATACCTTTGTCCTGAACCAAGCTTAGCAGCTGTGAAACTTAGTTGCTATTGTTCTTCACCTGTCTTTCAAATGCAATTTGACTGTGAACCCTCAAAATAAGGGTCCATTGAAACTGAAATATAGGGTTTTGAGTCCAAGTTTGTTGTCTCCCAAAAATGAGGAATAAAGTCGAGGACAAAAGCAGTTGGTGGAACTGAAGTTTATTGAGAGAAGCCAGTCCTGGAAAAGGTGCAGCTGGGGTTCCAGGAGCAGGCCAGCGTCCAGAGCTTCCTTTTCATGGTACAGTTGGTATTAAAGTCGATCAGTCTTTTGTGCAGGGGAGCAGGGGAGCCTGTCTCCTGCCATCAGTACAAGAATCTAGCACATCAGGAGAGAGAAGAGGAAGTGCACATTCTTGTTTTTGTATACTAGTATATGCTTGTTAGTTTCTGATTGGTCCTTTCAAAGAATTTTGCCATAGCATCCTCCTTGGGATTGGTTTTTATGCTTTACTACCTTGTGATTGGTTATCCACAAGCTGCTTTTCTTTGCAACATTCATAGACTCTGTGGCCAGATTATTATGATCTCTGAATGCATAATAATCTGTCCACTCAGTGTATATCCTATATAATAAAGAGGTAATATGCAAATTGACCATCACTCCAACACACATGATGGATGCCCCCATGTGGATACAAGATGACCACCACAAGATGGCCAACAAGAAAGGGCAGTTGTGGGCGATCAAGGGAGGGCAGGTGGGAGAGCCCAGGCCTGCAAGGGAGGGCAGTTGGGGATGATCAGGCCTGCAGGGGATGGCAGTTAGTACGGACAGGCCTCCAGGGGAGGGAAATTAGGGGCAATCAGGCTGGTAGGGGAGCAGTTAAGCATTGATCACGCTGGCAAGGGAGTGATTAAGGGCAATCAGGCAATCTGACAGGGGAGTGGTTGGGAGTCAACGGTCCTGGATTGTGAGAGGGATGTCCGACTGCCCATTTAGGCTGATATCTGAAGGAGTCCTAGATTTGAGAGAGTTCAGGCTGGGTTGAGGGACACACATACCTGCCCCCATGCACGAATTTCATGCACCAGGCCTCTAGTCCTATATAATAAGCTAATATGTAAATTGTTCTCTCGACCAAGAGTTTGTCCAGCAGGCAGGTTGGCCAACTGCCCATGTCCCTTCCAAATGGCCAGGCTGGCTGGACTCTACTCATGCACAAATTCATGTACTGGGCCTCTACTATATATCCTATCAAATAAAAGAGTAATATGCAAATTTACCATACCTCTGCTATATTCACAAGCTACACCCACCAGCCATGCCATCAAGATAGCTATGGCCACAGAGATAGCAGGAGAGAGGCTTGGGTTGCCCCTGGAAATAGAGGAAGCCAAGCTTTCCACAAAACCGGGCCAGTGGTTAAGGCAACAAAGTTTCAATGGCTGTGCCAACAGAAGGCTTGGCTCTGCTTCAGGCTACAAAGTTTCAATTATAGAAGATAAATAAATCCTAGGTACCAGGGGCTCCACTTGGGTTGCTGGGAGGAGTGGCCAGCCTGAAAATCAGCACAGGCCCCTTCCCCAGGCCATCCCACACCCCAAGGGAATACCCACCCTGATCCAGGACACCCTTCAGGGCAAACAAGCTGGCCCCCACCCATGCAGCAGGCCTATATTCTAATAAAAGAATAATATGCAGATTGACCATCATTCCAACACACAAGATGACTGCCCCCATGTGGTCACAAGATCCTGCCTTCATGTGGACACAAGATGGCCACCACAAGATGGCCAGCAGGGGAGGGGAGTTGGCAGGGACCAGACCTGCAGGGGAGGGCATTTGAGGTGACCGGGCCCACAGAGCAGGGTAGTTAGGGGCAAACAGGCTGTCAGGGAAGCAGTTAGGCATCAATCAGGCTGTCAAGGGAGTGGTAAGGGGCAATTGAGAAGGCAGGCATGTGAGCAGTTGGAAGCGAGCAGTCCTGGATTATGAGAGGGATGTGTGACTGCCCGTTTAGGCCCAATCCTACTTGGACTGAGCCAAAATGGGCAGTCAGATATCCCTCAAGGGGTGTAAGATTGGAGAGGGAGCAGGCTGGGCTGAAGGACAATGCCCCTTCCCCAGCCCCCATTCACAAATTTTGTGCACCGGGCCTCTAGTATGTGTGTGTGTGTGTGTGTGTGTGTGTGTATTAGTGCAGAAGAGAGTAAGCTTATATATATATATTGAGTGACCAGATTATTAAGCATTCAGAGATCATAATAATCTGGTCACTCAGTGTATCTATCTCATGTGTGACCTTCCTTCTTCACCGAGTTGGGCTGCCTTAGTAACTCCACTTAACTGGGTTCCTTGGTTTTATTTTCTTTCCTGTGGTCCTGCCCCTATCTATCTAGCTTCCTTCTGTCTCCTCAGCATGTCTTATTCCTGGATATTTCCTCAGTATTAGTATTTATCCTGCTCTCTGTGAAAAGGGTTCAATTAAAGATAAATGAATATACAAATCAATATTATAATAAATAAAATGATTGTAACCAGTCATTTCCATGAAAGCTGAAGATTGTATCTTCACAGTTTTTTTTAAGGACCCTGACAACTAATTTTATCAATAACATGTTCATTTTTTTCTCATGTTGCAAAATGACTTTAGTGATATAGCAATAAGTGACAGATAGTAAATATCACTGTGAAAATAGAAGAAGGTTCAATTTTATTTAAGGAACATTAATTTATTATCTGAATATGCTTATAAAGTATTAAATGTAACAAATCTTCCCTAAATTATATATTTTCCTTTTTTTAACGTGACTTCATTTATATATTTGTTTTCATAGATCTTTATTGTTGAAAGTATTACATCTGTCCCTTTTTTCCCTACATTGCCCTCTCTCACTTCCTTGCCTCCAAGACTTCACCATTCACTATCTGTGCCCATGGGTTATGCATATACACATATGAGTTCATTGGTTGATCTCTTTCCTAATTCCAACCTCCCCTGCCTTCCCTCTGAGGTTTGACACTATATTTGATTTTTCTATGTCTCTGGGCCTATTTTTGTTCAGTTTATGTTGTTCATTAGATCCCACTTATGAGTGAGATCATGCAATACTTATTTTTCTCTGCCTGGTTTATTTTGCTTAGCAAAATTCAATCTAGGTCCATCTATGCTGTTGAAAATAATAAGAGTTCTTTCTTTTTTACAGCTGCATAATATTCCATTTTATAGATGTACTACTGTTTTTAATCCATTTATCTGCTCATGGACACTTAGGTGTGACAAATATATTCTCTGTACAAATATTCTATATCATATTCATTCTTGGATGAAACTTCTTGTTCTCTTTATTTCAAGTGACATTGATTATTAAAAATATGGCAAATTGCTACCATTTCCTTCTGCTCTGACGTCAGCAGTTTGAGCAGAAATAGAAAATATGTTCTATAGATTTCTGATGTTTTATTTGTTGAATAGTACTTGTATGGAGGCCATCAGTACAAAATATCACAGACTGGATGGATTAAACCAGTGGTTGACAAACTCATTGGTCAACAGAGCCAAATATCAACAGTACAATGATTGAAATTTCTTTTGAGAGCCAAATTTTTTAAACTTAAACTTTTTCTAATGCTGCTTCTTCAAAATAGACTCTCTCAAGCTGTGGTATTTTGAGCAAGAGCCACACTCAAGGGGCCAAAGAGCCGCATGTGGCTTGCAAGCCTCAGTTTGCCAACCACTGGATTAAACAAAATAAATTCATCTTCTCACAGTCCTGGAGGCTAGAAGTCCATGATTAAAGGTAGTCTGTAGGAATGGCTTCTCCTGAGGCCTCTCTTCTTGGAATACAAATTTCCGCTCTCCAGGTGTGCATATGTGGGCTTTTTTCTATGTGCACCTCATCCCTATCGTCTCTCTTGACAGTCAGATTGCATTATATACCACCTTAAAGGCCTCATTTGAATTAATAATGGTTTCATAGTCAGAGCAAAGTTCTGCTATGGATTTTTTTTCTGTTTTTCTTTTCTTTTACTTTCCATAACAAACACCTTTCTATCTAAATCTTCTATTCTTAAATTCTTCATCACAGCCCAAGCCCATCCTTCCCATAAAAGCCTTAGTCACCATGCTTAGAAGAAAAAACTAAATATAAAATTAAAAAAATAAAAAAAATATTTTTCTCAGAGTCATTTTGAATGTGGAAAACAAAGTGGCAGTATATAGAAAGACAGGATATGCCAAAATCACACATTTTAATATTGTGACTTTCAGTACAGGGGAGAGTAAGGTTATAAAAATTGTGTCTCTTACGCAATTGTCTCCAAAACTTTTTGGGCTTAATATATTGTGTTATCATATGTATGTAAAAAAGGATTTCACATTAATTGATGCTGTAGCTTGGTAGAGCATCACCTTGAGAATAATTCTCACCAGAACAAAATAAATAAATCAGACAACTGCTTCATCCGTATAAATGATTTTTTTATACCTACTATGTGTCATTCATTCTGCTAGTGGTTTACCAATGGTGCAGTTATTCTGCACATAGGCAAAATTAAACTAAATGATATCATTACATTTGGGATAATTTGATAAAATATAGGTAAGCTATGGTCGTGATCAAGAAAAATTAGGGTATGCGAATTGATTTGCAAAATTTTGTACAGTTTTATTTTCCTCACATTATACATGAGACTTGCTCTATTCCTCAGCCAGTTGAGTGGTAACAACAATGTTCTTCTCATGGCAGATAAAAGAAAGTAAAAAAGTCTGAGCAGACACATGCAGAGGTCCATAAGTCTTTGTCTTGAGACTAACACATTGTCAGTTTCAGCTGTATTCCCTTGGCTTGGTCAAGGGTAATCATGTAACCTGGATGTATAATTTGAAAAAAAGAGGATTAATAATGGAGGATATTTTTTAAGGAAAAAATGCAAAATTTCATTTCTGAAGATATGTAATTAGAGGTTCTGTGCAATCTCAGTACAGATGCAAAGCAATTAGTTGGATTTATGATTTTGGACTTCAGAAAAGTATTTGGAAGTAGATATATACTGAAGGGATGATATTTAAGATTATGAGAGAAATAAAATCAATTTGAAGAAGAATGGGGAGTGGAATTACAGGAAAGAGTCATGGGCTTACACAGGTATTTAGATGTCAATTATTACATAGGAAGCCAAAGAAAGTGAAAATTCAAAAATTAAGAAAAATTTCCCCTTTATATGATGTTGTTCGAAAGTGGTCAGAATGGATTCTGACATTTTTAGTCTGCAAGTCTAACTAAAACGTTTGAAGAACTAAGACTATGTATGCATGTATGTATGTATGTATTCATTTGATCCAGTAAACTTTTAAATTGAATTGATATGGAAAGTCAATTCTGGAAATATGTCCTTATAAGAGAGGAGGTGTTATAAATTATAACTTTTATTTTCTCATCATGAAAGCCCATGATATAAATAAAAGCTTCATTGATCAGATATAAAATTATAGCATTAAATGTCAGTTTCACTACAAAAAATGTTTTTGGACAGTCGAATGGAATAAAAGAGAATCGCCTTTGCCAGGCATGCAAATCTCTAGAGTCATGCATTTACCTCAGTATTGTATCCTATATTTCATGATAAAAACATATCAATGAAATTATTTCTGGGTTTAAAATGATTTTCAGTGACAGAGGAGCAATGAAAAGTTTAGTTGAATCTGGGAATGCATAAAATTGTATTGCTGGAATAGGTTACTTTTCAAATTTAATTGTCAATTTTCTTTCTCTTTCAGGAGAAAGTAATAGCAATATTGATCAAGAGTCCCCAATGTACCAGCCTCCTTCCTTTCCCCTAAATTTCAAAGACCCAAAGTTTCAGCTCTAAAAGAACAAGTAAATCCATGATTTTATAAAACAAATATCAGTCAAACAAGCCATTAACAAATATGCATTTTTAGCAGTGTCTGAGGAAACAAAATTGCAGTATTAAAGTTTATGAGGACATTTACCTGAAGCTTGTGCTATAGCACTCTTCACCCTTTCCTCCTCTGGAATGGCATTATTATGGATTCTAATTTCCATAAAATCAGCTTTCAGAGACTGGCTATGGTAGTTCTGCTCAAAATCTCTTCCTGTAGTCCTTAGCCATGTTATTAAAGTAATCTATATGTCTGATGGAAAGTTGAGATCAAATTTTTAATGAGAAATAATAAATTTGAGTTCACAGCTATATGTATGAATTTGGTATGAACTTTAGACCAATATCCATATATATATATATATTAGAGGCCCAATACACAAAATGAAATTTGTGCACTGTAGGGGGATCCCTCAGCCTGGCCTGCTTCTCACAGTCCAGGAGCCCTCAACGGATATCCTACTGACAGCTTAGGCCCCCTGTGGAGTGGGCCTAAGCCACAGTCTGGTCTCCCTTTATAACTGGGGACTGGCTGATCCGGGGAAGGTACCATCACCCATCACCCCCTCTCTGCTGCTACCTCTGGCCTTTGTCTGCGAAAGGTGACCCTGCAATCAGGCTAAGGCAACAACCCATCACACCTCTGCTGGTGCCACTGCTGGCCGGGAGGCTACTTAAGTCTTGGACATTGCAACCACTGTGGCTTGCTCTGAGTCTCACTGAGCCTTCGTTGCCTGAGTCTCAGAACCCTGAAGCAGCTTGCCAGAACCCGGGGCCAGCCCTGGCCAAGTGGCAGCCTCCATCACGTCCCCAACACTTCAAATTCCTGCCCCCTCCCTACACACGCAGCCTACTGATCACTCAGTCATTACTGTGACAGTGCCCAGAACAATTTACACATTATCCTATTTTATATATATATATTCTCTTAAAATGCAGAAGGATACATTATGATCAATATTTTGAAGGATTTAGTCTTATAATTCATAATCACATTATTTTAGACATAATTTGAAGTTTCTGTCAGTTCAATAACTTCTTAGGCAGGATCAATGTGGTTTTATATATGTATTTTCAGAGTTATTTATTTATTTTTCACTATCAATTTACTTATATAGAAATAGCATGCACATTAAACTGTCCAAATGGACAGAAAAATGTAAAATGGAAAATATGGCACAACAATTTCAAAACTACAACTAAAAGACAGAACGGACATCATCCGGAACCACAGAAAAGCTGGCTGAGTGGAAGTTCTACAACTAGAGGGAAAGAGAGTGGCTCACAGAGACCCAGAGGAGCTTTAAAAAGCTGAGGTACAGAGACGCGCGCGTGGAGAGAGCGGGTGCCGGAGTACCTGGCTGGTTTTCTCTGGCAGGAGGGAAACGGAGACTCTCAAAGGCATTGAACCCCTTATCTTACAACACAAAACCCCAGATCAAGCCAAAACTCATATGGTGGGAATTTGGACTGTGAAAAGGGAGAGGTGCACGGAAATATAGGGGAGTCGCAAAAGATCAAAGGCCTGGTGGCACGCACGGCACTGCACAGAGGACAGATTGCTGATTGTGCAGCTGTCTTTTGAGAGTGGGCGGGAGACAGACCCTCCCAACTGTGCCACTTCTGACTCCACTAAGCCCCTGTTTTGGGTGAAACCCTGGAGATCTAGTCTCCTGTGGTCCTGGTATGCAGGGAAGCCAGAGGCGCAGCAGTCTAGAGGCACTGGGGACCGTTAGGTCGCTCCAGCAATTACCCAGTCAGGAGAGACTCGGGGACCTTGGAGGGTGGGGCCAACTGGAAGGCAAGGTGGTCCCTTAAGCCCTGAGACTCCACCCATCCCAAGCTCAAGGGAGGCTTCTTCAGTTTTGCAAGTCTGGTATCATAAGGCTGAATCCAACACAGAAGTTCTCCCTCCCGGCATAGTGAAAATGCCGAGACAAGGGAAGGGATTACAAACAAAAGAAATGGAGGAAAAAAAAGGACTGGATATAGAGTTCAAAACCACGCTTATAAGGTTTTTCAAGAATATGCTAGAAAAGTTGGATAAATTTAGTGAGACCCAAGAGGAGATGAAAAAAGACATACTAGAAACACTGACTGAAATAAAAAATATTATTCAGAGTCCTAACAGCAGACTAGAGGATGGCAAGAATCAAGTCAAAATTTTGAGATATAAAGAAGTGGAAAACATTCAACTGGAAAAGCAAGAAGAGAAAAGAATCCAAAAATGTGAATATAATATAAGGAGCCTCTGGGATAGCTTTAAGCGTACCAACATCAGAATTGTGGGGGTGCCAGAAGAAGAAAGAGAGCAAGATACTGAAAACCTATTTAAAGAAATAATGACTGAAAACTTCCCACATCTGGTAAAAGAAATAGACTTACAAGTCTAGGAAGCACACGGAACCCCAAATAAAAAGGAATCCAAAGAGGACCACACCAAGACACATCATCATTAAAATACCAAGAGCAAAAGACAAAGAGAGAATATTAAAAGCAGCAAGAGAAAAATAGTTCATTACCTACAAGGGAGCACCCATATGACTGTCAGCTGATTTCTCAACAGAAACGATGCAGGCCAGACGGGAGTGGCAAGAAATATTCAACATGATGAATAGCAAGAACCTACAACCAAGAATAATCTATTCAGCAAAGCTATCATTCAGAATTGAAGGGCAGATAAAGAGCTTCATAGATAAGAAAAAGCTAAAGGAGTTCATCAACTCCAAACCAGTATTATATGAAATGCTGAAAGGTACTCTTTTAGAAGAGGAAAAAGAAAAGGGTAAAAGCAAAAAATTATGAACAACAAATACATATCTATCAACAAGTGAATCTAAAAATTAAGTGAATTAAAAATTTGATCAACAGAATAAACTGGAGAATATAATAGAATCAGGAGCAAAGAAAGGGAGTAGACTGATAATTCTCAGGGAGACAAAAATCATAAAGCATCAAACAGACTGTGAAATTATAGCAGAAAGATTAAAGTTAGGTGAGGTAGATAAGTGATCAATCAAAGGACTTGTATGCATGCATATAAGCATAACCAATGATCACAGACACTGGGGGGTTGGGGTGTGCCTGGGAGGGAGGCGGGGCAATGGGGAGATATGTATAAAAATTAATAAAAATAAAAAAAATAAAATGGAAAATATGTCTCCTCAACAAAAAGCCACACTAGCATTTTTTTAAATATATTTTTATTAATTTTTTACAGCGAGGAAGGGAGAAGGATAGAGAGTTAGAAACATAGATGAGAGAGACATTGATCAGCCGCCTCTGCACGCCCCCTACTGGGGATGTGCCTGCAACCAAGATACATGCCCTTGCCAGAATCGAACCTGGGACCTTTCAGTCCACAGGCTGCCACTCTATCCACTGAGCCAAACCGGTTTTGGCAACACACTAGCATTTTCATTTTACAAGTAATCCTATCTAAAAAAAGATGAATATGCAAATTGACTGCACCTCCACTACAACTACAAGCCATGCCCCCCAGTCAATCAGAAGCGAGTATGCAAATTAACCCAACCAAGATGGCTGTAGCCATGGAGCGAGCAGGAGGCTTGTGTTTCCCCAGCAATGGATGAAGCCAAGATTTCTGCACACTCTGTCCAGCCCTAGACTGCTCAAAACTACAAACTTTCAATTACAGAACATAAATAAATTCCAACAAAAATGTTGGCAGCTACAGAGCTAGAGAGAGCAGGAGACTTGAGTTGCCCCTGGCGAAGGAGGAAGCCAAGCTTTTTGCACATCCTGGCTGGCCTAGGTCTCCACTCAAAGCTACACTGTTTCAATTATAGAAGATAAATAAATCCCAGATACCAGGGCTTCCACTGAGTCACCAGGAGGTGTGGCCAGCCTGCAAACCACCACAGGCCCCTCACCCAGGCCACTCCACACCTCAAGGAAACCCCCACGCTCATCCAGGACACCTTTCACGGCAAACCAGCTGGCCCCTACCAGTGCACCAGGCCTCTATTCTATCTTATAAAAGAGCAATATGCAAATTGACCATCACTCCAACACACAAGATGGCTGCCCTCATGTGGTCAAAGTTGGCTACCCCCATGTGGACACAAGATGGCCACCACAGATGGCCAGCAGGGGAGGGTAGGTGCAAGGGACCAGTCCTGCAAGGGAGGGCAGTTGGGGATGACCAGGCCTGCAGGGAATGGCAGTTAGGGGCAAACAGGGTGGCAGGGGAGCAGTTAGTCATCAATCAGTCTGGCAGGAGAGTGGTTAGGGGGTAATAAGGCTGGCAGGCAGAAGTGGTTAGGGACAATCAGTAAGGCAGGCAGGTAAGCAGTTGGGAGCCAGCAGTCCTGGACTGTGAGAGGGATGTCCGATTTACCATTTAGGATCGGGTCTAAATGGGCAGTTAGGACATCCCTTGAGAGGTCCCAGATTGGAGAGGGTTCAGGTTGGGCTGAGGGACCTTCTTCCCATGCACAAATTTCATGCATTAGGCCTCTAGTATTCTATTAACAGTAATAGTGCATTGTCATATTACAGTTCTAGGAAACTAGAAATGTTGTTTGGGGAGTGTATTATAACTAGTAATTTTAATTTTTGTTTTCAGTTATAATTTTTTTTTCATTTTGTTCCTAATTTAAAGTAAGCTAAGATGTTAGATCTAAAGTATCATTCCTGTTGGTTTGCTTGCGGGAAAGAAATTATGTTTCTATTCAAACCAAGGCTTTATAAATCAGCTCTTAATGTCCCTTACATATCACCCAAGCTTTTTAGACTCTAATCATCTTTGTTTCCCTCTTTCTTCCACCTGTGTCTCCTTTCATGCCACTCATTTCCACCAAGTGTTGGATAGGCTCTATTTCTATCCTTCCTGACTAGAAGAAGCTAAAATTCTCAAGGAATGTTTGTACTAAACAGTAATTCTTGAGCTTGACTGCATGTTAGAGCTTTTAAATGATATGATGGCAGGGTCCTATTTCCAGATATTTATATTTAATTGGTATTGGGAGTGGCCTGGTCATAGCTATTTTATAAAATATTTCCAGGTGATTCTATGCTTAAAACATAACTACTCTAGTATCTCTGCCCCCAGTCCTTAGTTTGCCATGAGCTGCAAGATTTTTTGCTATTAGACCTCAGATATTTTCAGGAACTGAGTAAGAAACTGCTATTGTTGTGATATAATCTTTATGTATATGTCAGTGGTAGCTATTTGCAACTCCTTTAACAGACTTTTCTTTAAAAATGCTGTCAAGAACAGCAATGAGTACAAGGGATAAAAATTCAAGCAAAGAGAATTGGAAAGGAACTCTGGGCAGGGAGTGGGCAGATTTTAGAGTTAGTGGAAACTTGAGCAAAATGAAGTTGGGATGAAGGAACAAATGCACCTTGGGGATATCATTGCTTAGGGTACAAGAAATATGGGAAGATTCATATTTTGATGTGGGAAGTCATAAAAAGCATGTGGGCTACAGAATAAAATCCACACTCACCCTTTGATTTTCTCAATGTTCACATAAAATAGTGAAAATGACATATTAAAGAGATCTTATGATCCTTGATTCATATAGGCAGTCATAGTTTTAGGGGTGTAAATAAAATCTAAAATTCTGTACTAGAATGCATACCTATTGAAGTAGAAGCTGGACATTTTAAGTGGCAGCCTTATTTAATTTCATTTTATATATAAAGGGATTGAGGAACAGGAAGGTTACACGATATGCTTAGTTTTCAAACACATTAAGGTAGTGTAATTTAGCAAAGGATATAGAAAAATCACTAAAATTTTTGAACTTTGATTTTATGATCTGAAAAATAATTATGTTGAAATAGGTGGCCTCTAGTATACATTTCAATTCCAAAAGGTCTATAATTACTTTAGAATTTAATTCTCTTTCAAGAAATTAAAGTCAATCTTTTGGTGTTCTATCTAGGACAAGATCAGAGTATTCATTAAAATTTAGAGCATTTGCCCACGTACCATTTTCTGAAAAGTCTTCCTTTTTCCATTATTGCATAAAAAATTATCAGAGCTAGTTTGGAGGTAAGTACCATTGGCACCTCTAATTTCCTTGGACCTATAGATTTGCATTCATTCAGGATAGCATGATTTCTCTCTCTCTCTCTCTCTCTCTCTCTCTCTCTCTCTCTCTCTCTTTCTCGTTAATGCTCACCTGAGGATATATTTTCATTGATTTTTTTTAGAGAGAGTGAAAAGGAAGTGGAGAGACAGATAGAGAAATATTGATGTGAGAGAGACATATCAATTAGATGCCTTCTGCATATGCCCCTACCAGGGCTAGGGATCAAGCCTGCAACTGATGTACATGCCCTTGACTGGAATCAAACTCAGAACTGAGCAAAACTGGCCAAGGCAACATGATTTCTTGACCTGTAATATGTACCCTCTCTATTTTTGTTTGTTCTTTCCATTTTCAAGATTACACTCCTTCCTAAAGGAGATTGAACAAAAAATCATTAGGGTACTTTCCAGATACTTTCTCCACTTATAAAATGACAACAGTTTTTATAGATAATATCTGCATCTATTCCATTTTCATTTTCTTTCAGAAAAGTATTTGGTAGTTTCTGGTGATTTATTATTTTTTTGGGGAAGAATTGTTTACTATATAATTTCTAGGTGTCTATACTTTTATATTTTTACTAAGTGCTATGAAGCTTCTTTCAACATTTGTGTATGTTCTTTTAAAAAAATTGAGCTAAATAGCTTCCAGAGATTACTACACAAAAGAGAAAGGTCTTTGATCTTCTTAGAGGTTGGGGCTAAGAGCTGATAAAAGTGTATATTTTGACATTTTTGATCTTTGGAAATAATGTTTCACACATTTCCCATTGCTATCTAGTAGATTTATCATTAATGTTATTTATGTGCCTACTTTTTTGAAAAGTCTTTAAAAACTTATGCACTTATTAAGCCTTAAAATCTCAAAGACCAAAGTAGACAAGACACATTGTTCTCACCTTATAATCAAACAAATTGAGACATAGAGAAGTAAGTGATCTTTATAACCTTAAAGCTTTTAGGGTTATTTCAACATGTCCGGAACAAGAAAAATAACTACTAGTAATGAGTTCTAAGTGTATTAAATTGAAGATATGTACACTATCATGTTGTTCTGAAACTCATTGTTTGAACTACAACTATATGGAAGTAGATGGGAAAATAAAAACAAACAGAGACCTTGAGAACCAAGGTTAATTTGGTCATTTTCTTGATGTTTTGTAAAGTGAACTATAGACTCTAAGAGGGGTTTTAAGTTTTCTGCCCTTTAAAAGTCATTTCCAATGTCAATTCTATGATTTTTGCTTTATAATTTCCAAAGTAAGATTTCTGAAACTATTTTTAATACATACAGTTCCTATAAAGACCTTTTGGAAAACTATATATAACATATAAACTGTGTGCATAGTTCCTTTCTAAATCTGTAACAAATTTAGGAAATCTTAGTAAATGTTATTACTATAATAATAAATAGCTTATTTAAAAGGAGAATATGAAAATAAGGTGAATGTTGATAATTATCATTTATATACGATTATCTAATAAACTAAATAACTTTCTCTTTTCATTTTCTTTTTTTGTTTTATTTATTTATTTATTTTAAATGAAATCTTTATTATTCAGATTATTACATTTGTTTCTCTTTTTTCCCCTCCATAGCTCCCCTCCACCCTGCTCCCACCCTTCCCTCTACCCTTACCTCCCTCCCGTTGACCTCATCCATAGGTGTATGATTTTTGTCCAGTCTCTCCCTGTACACCCCTCACCCCTTTCCCCCTGAGAATTATCAGTCTACTCCCTTTCTGTGCTCCTGATTCTATTATATTCTCCAGTTTATTCTGTTGATCAAATTTTTAATTCACTTAATTTTTAGATTCACTTGTTGATTGATACATATTTGTTGTTCATAATTTTTTGGCTTTTACCCTTTTCTTCTTCCTCTTCTAAAAGAGTACCTTTAAGCATTTCATATAATACTGGTTTGGAGTTGATGAACTCCTTTAGCTTTTTCTTATCTATGAAGCTCTTTATCTGCCTTTCAATTCTGAATGATAGCTTTGCTGGATAGAGTATTTTTGGTTGTAGGTTCTTGCTATTCATCACATTGAAAATTTCTTGGCATTCGCCTCTGGCCTGCATCGTTTCTGTTGAGAAGTCAGCTGACAGTCGTATGGGTGCTCCCTTGTAGGTAATGAACTGTTTTTCTCTTGCTGCTTTTAATATTCTCTGTTTGTCTTTTGCTCTTGGTATTTTAAGTATGATGTGTCTTGGTATAGTCCTCTTTGGATTCCTTTTATATGGGTTCTGAGTGCTTTCTGGACTTGTAAGTCTACTTCTTTTACCAGATGTGGGAAGTTTACAGTCATTATTTCTTTAAGTAGGTTTTTAGTATCTTGCTTTCTCACTTCTTCTGGCACCCCCATAATTCTGATGTTGGTACGCTTGAAGCTGTCCCAGAGGCTCCTTATATTATCTTCACATTTTTGTATTTTTTTTCTCTTCTTGCTTTTCCTGTTGAGTGTTTTCTGATTCTTTATATTTCAAATTTTGACTTGATTCTTGCCTTCCTCTAGTCTGCTGTTAGGTCTTCCGTACAATATTTTTTATTTAAGTCAGTGTATGTTTAATTTTTAGTTGGTTCTTTTGCATCTCTAGTTGGTTCTTTTTCATTTCCTCTTGGGTCTCACTAAATTTATCCATCTTTTCTAGGATAACGCTGAAAAACCTTATAAGCGTGGTTTTGAACTCTATATCTAGTTGTTTCTTTTCCTCCATTTCTTTTGTTTGTGATCCATTCCCTTGTCTTGGCATTTTCACTATGCCGGGAGAACTTCTGTGTTGGATTCAGCCTTATGATACCAGACTAGCAAAACCGCAGATGCCTCTCTATTTAGCTTGGGATGGGTGAAGTCTCAGGGCTTAAGGGACCGCCTTGCCTTCCAGTTGGCCCCACCCTCCAAGGTCCCCGAGTCTCACGTGACTGGGTAATTGCTGGAGCAGTCCCTTGCTTGCGTCCTCTTGCAGTGCCTCTAGACTGCTGCCTTCCTGGCTCCTCTGTGTTTCAGGAACATATGAGTCTGGTTCCCCAGGGTTTCGCCCAAAACTGGGTTTTAGTGAAGTTAGAAGTGGTGCAGTTGAGAGGGTCTGTCTCCCACCTACTCGTGAAAGCCAGCGGCACAATCAGAAGCCGGCCCTCTGCGCGCAGTGCCGTATGCGTCACCAGACTTCTGATCTTTTGCGATTCCCCTAAATTTTCATGCACCTCTCCCTTTTCACAGTCCAAACTCCCCCTGTATGAGTTTTGGCTGGATCTGGGGTTTAGTGTCGCAAGATAAGTGGTTCAATGCTGTTGAGAGACTCCGTCTCCCTTCCACCAGAGAAAGCCAGCCAGGTTCTCTGGCACCTGCTCTCTAATGGGTGCGTCTCTGTACCTCAGCTTTTTGCAGCTCCTCTGGGTCTCCATGAGCCCCTCTCTTTCCTTCTAGCTGTTGAACTTCCACCCAGCCAGCTTTCCTGTGGTTCTGGATGATGTCCGTTCTGTCTTTTAGTTGTAGTTTTGAAATTGTTGTGCGAGGCAGCAGTGTAGGTGTTTACCTATGCCGCCATCTTGGATTCTCCCCCTCCTTTCATTTTCTTTATGCAATGAGATGATGTTGAACCAAATATCTCCTCACTTTATGGACAAGCCAATTCCATTTAATTGCTATTATTTAGAGTGTTCTCATGTTTGTAGGCTGCTTTCTATTTATATATATTTTCTCCTTTTCTAAATACAATAACTGTATTCCTGCACTGAAGTCTCCTTATTACTTCCATTATCAGAAAAGCATATATATATATGAATCTATTTATATAGCATTATTAATCAGGCCAAGTATTTTCATGTTAAAAATCAGAAGAGCAATTGGTGACATTTAGGGTAAACATATCTGGAAGATAAAGCAAGTGGGACTTCTGTAATGCTATTATTTTTTTTTTCTGGATGTTTGTTACACTTTACAAAATGCATTAATCTGTGCACTTTGATTTACGATGGTTCTATATGTATTTATACATTTTTTTATTTAAAAAATGTTAAAGATAGCTGTAGCTAAGTCCAGAAAAATTAAACCCTTAATGAGGAAGAAGATCATGCAGGTTACCCAAAGATACTCAGTTAACAGAACAAAGGGGATTTAAAACAGGAATTATTCCATGTACCTAAGATTAATCACTCTCCAGTAGCAGAAATAAGCAATCATGCCATTTAAGACAAGCCTAACAAAGGCAATAATGCATATCTCTTCTGAGTTCAAAACTCTCAAGTCATAGTCAAATGAGTTAGGCATAGAAGAGTCTGGCCTATATGTAAGGATTAGTTAAGTGTCCACTTAAATTTCAGATTGCTTTAAAAATGGGTCATTATTGAAACAACAGAGAATGCAAAGACTGTATAAGACAAAAAGTAGTAATTAGTGTTTGCAGAATCTTAATACAGTCTTAATTTCTCATGAAATTGTGCTCACAATTTGGTGATCTTAACAACTTTTTTGGAGTAAGAAATCTCCACAAAGAGAAGACTCTTAAAAACATTGGCCCATTGTATTTTCATTCTAAAAAGCTGGGGATTCTATATTATTATTATATGATCTTCGTCTTTTGTGACAATTGCCTAGTTTAACTTTCTCTCTTACAGATCCAGTGGTTCTACAGACAGCTGGCCATGGACTACTGTCCAGCTTTTAAGCACTACCTCAACTTCTGGTACCCCTCATTCCTTAGAAATGAGGCAGCCAAATCTTCTAGCTCACTGAAATATGATGCAAATAACTTTCTTGATCTGGATATTTACATGCTTATATTTATTTTACAACCCTTCCAAGAGTTCCAGAAGCTGGCAGAAGATGCTTCTTTATCTCCATCAGAGAGCATTAAAGTTAGTTTTTGCATCAGCCATTTTCAGAAGATGTTAGAGGTCTTGAGAGGAAATGATAATATGAACATGCAAATGAATATCCAACTTAATGATGCAGGACTTAAATGCTGAAAAATATTAAGGAGTAAAAGTTGCTGAGAAAAACATTTTTCTTAGGAGAAAGTGCAATTTGGTGATTCACAATGCTGAATTTGAGATGGATGTATTAATTATATAGACTCTTGATTTCTGATTCTGTCATTTGGAGGTGAAAGTAGAGAGATGACTTTATAACTGACATCCAAGGATTGCTTTCCTAAATTGATTTGCTCATTATTGTTTCCCAATGTTTTTGTGAATGTACAAAACATGCAGTGATATCTATTAATGTATTGGCCATTATTAGAAGAAAATTTCCCAGTTAAATTATTATAAGGTTATTGGATGCTTCAAATAGTAAATCAATTTAGGCAGAGCATACTCCTGTAATAAAAGTAATGTTCAGACTACATTAGGAAACTTGTAATGAATAAATGCACTTAGAATTGGTTGTATGATTATTACAATGTACCATTGCAAATTAAAAACATGGCGACATTATACTAATTAAAATACAAGTTACTCTTGATAAATTATTTCTGTCTGCACAGTTAAAGTACTAAACTAACATTTTAAAAATATTAATGGTTATTTTATAAATATCTTTATAAATATCTTATCTTTATAAAATTCCTCTCTTTGCTAACCTGTAGCAATGTGGTTTTAGAAATATTTCTGCACTTGAAGGATTACTTAGTAAATCAACATGATTTTTTTTTACAGAATTTTGGTTAATAATTTTCTAAACTTTGTTACATGTTGTTAAAACCAGGCCTAAGAAATGTTTTATCAAATAATTTAGTTTGTGAAACTCCAAGAACCTCAACTTGTAAAATCAAAGATTTTTAATAATAGAGCTTGTAAGCCCTGACTGGATTTGCTCAGTGGATAGAACATCAGCCTGCAGACTGAAGGGTCCCAGGTTCGATTCCTGTCAAGGGCATGTACCTTGGTTGCAGGCACATCCCCAAGTGGGAGTTGTGCAGGAGGCAGCTGATTGATGTCTTTCTCTCATTGATGTTTCTAACTCTCTAGCCCTTTCTCTTCCTCTCTGTAAAAGAAAAACAGTAAAAATAAACTTAAAAAATAAAAAAATAATTTTAACAAAAATAGAGCTTTTAAACGAACAGGAACAAGACAGGGATGCCCACTCTCACCTCTCCTGTTCGACATAGTACTGGAAGTACTAGCCATTGCAATTAGAGAAGAAGAAGAAATAAAAGGCATCCAAATTGGAAAAGAAGAAGTAAAGCTGTCCTTATTTGCAGATGACATGATACTGTACATAAAAAACCTGAAGGACTCCATCCAAAAACTAATAGACTTAATAAATGAATTAGGCAATGTAGCAGAATACAAAATTAATGCCAAGAAATGTATGGCATTTCTATACACTAATAGTGAAATTACAGAAAAAGAGACTAAAAAAGCAATCCCATTTACCATCACACCAACAAAATTAAGATACCTAGGAATAAACCTAACTAAGGAGGTAAAAGACCTATCCACAGAAAACTACAAGACACTGAAAAAAGAGATAGAGGAAGACATAAACAGATGGAAGAGCATACAATGCTCATGGATTGGGAGAATAAGCATCATTAAAATGTCCATACTACCCAAAGCAATCTATAGATTCAATGCACTACCCATTAAAATACCAATGACATACTTCACAGACCTAGACAGAACTCTTCAAAGATTCATCTGGAACAAAAAAAGCCACAGCAATCCTGAGAAAGAAGTTTAAAATTTTATATCTATAGAAAACAGTAAACTGAAGAGATCAATAATTTCAAATATATTAACTCTAAATTTATAGGGAAAATTCTGCTAATTTTCTAAAAGAACAATAAAATATATAAATTTTTAAAAGATATTTAGGAAAATATCAGTGAATGATTAAAAGCAGAAATGGATAAAATCTGAAATTTGTAGGTTGACCATAGATACATGCCAGTTATGACCCAGTGTTATAGTTTACATCAGTGTCTTGTAATATCTTGTTGTACGTCAACATGGTCTCTATAAAATGATAAATTTTATTTTTACCATAAACATATACAGTGTTGGGCAAAAATATGTTTACTGTGCCTTGGGATATCCTTTTTAAAAAATATGTATATATATTAAATTTTAACATGTATATATATTGATTTTTTTACAGAGAGGAAAGGAGAGGGATTGAGAGTTAGAATCATCGATGAGATGAAACATTGATCAGCTGTCCCCTGCATGCCCCTACTGGGGATATGCAACCAAGGTATGTGCCTTGGACCAGAACCGAACCTGGAACCTTTCAGTCCATGGCCTGACACTCTATCCACTGAATCAAACTAATCAGGGCTGTAATATTTCTTTTTAGTTAATACAGCTATTATAATAATCAAAACTGCATGTCTTTTTCCATATGAACAACTATAACCCTATTTTTTCCCACTCCTGTATAAGGTATATTATGAAAAATTATTCTGCAGACTTTTTTAAAATAATAAGTTAATTTTGATTAATGTTTAAAACTACCTTTAACTGTGTCTGGCTACAGCTCTTTCTACTTTTTACACAGAATATAAGTTTGACAAATTAGCATTTTTACAGAACCTTTCAATTGTAAAATGCTGGAAATTAATAAATATATTATACTAGAGGCCCATTGCATGAAACAATGCACGGGTAGGGTCCTTAGGCCTGACTGGCAATCAGGGCCAATCCGTGGGATGACTGGCTGGGTGATTGGGGGTCTCTCGAGGGCACCTGCCTTGGCTGGCCTGGTGCCTGTAGGCTAGGTGCAGCTCCTGCATTGAGCATCTGCTCCCCGGTGGTCAGTGTGCATCATAGTGACTGATTATTCCGCTGTTAGATCTATTTGCATATTAGGCTTTTATTATATAGCACTAGAGGCCTGGTGCACAAAATTTGTGAATGGAGGGTGTATTCCCTCAGCCCAACCTGCACCCTCTCAAACTGG
Source organism: Lasiurus cinereus (assembly GCA_011751065.1). NCBI lineage: Eukaryota > Metazoa > Chordata > Mammalia > Chiroptera > Vespertilionidae > Lasiurus > Lasiurus cinereus. The sequence continues at coordinate 17,620,767 of JAAGEH010000293.1, read as the reverse complement.
GGACATCCCTCTTGCAATCAGGGACCACTGACTCTTAACCATTCACCCACCTGCCTGCCTGATCACCCCTAAATGCCCTCCCCTACTCGCCTGGTTGCCTCTAACTGCCTCTGCCTGACTGACTGAGTGCTCCTAACTGCCCTTCTCTCATGGCCTGGTTGCCTCCAACTTTCCTCCCCTGCTGGCCTGATCTCACCCACAACTGCCCTCTTCTCTGGCCAATTTGGTTCTGATTGGTCAGTTTCTATGCCAGTCAGAGTCAGAAGCTTCACCTCCTAGGCAGCCATTGGTTCTTCACAGCATCCACATTTGGTTCTGATTGGTTGGTTCCTATGCCAGTCAGCTTCTCTGGGCCTATCAACAGGGCCTGGTCAGAAAGGTGGGGCTGATAAGCAACCCTGGTGGAGGCCTGGAGAGAAATAGAGGTGCCACTGCTGGCCAAACTGGGAGAGAAAGAAAGAAGCAAGTGCTGATCAAAAGCTGTCACAGAGGTAACAGATCAATCCCTGCTTCTCTCTTCAGGCCTCTCTCTGGCCCTGATTCACAGGCCCCTCAGCAATCAGTGCTGGAGCACTGTACCCGCAGTAGAAGCAGTCAGCACTAACTGTAGGATTGACTTATGGTTGGTTGAGCCTTCATCATTACCAGTCATTATGACCCAGGGTTTTTATATGTTAGGATGACTCCACTTTCTATCTGATAAGCCTCCAGGTTAATAATCCACTATTGACTAAAGCAGGGGAAAATAAAGAAACAAACCACCAGTATTTAAAAACAGACTAATTAGAAAAATTGTATGAAGTAAAGCTATAAATGTAAAAAGGCATTTAGCAATATCAGAAATGAAAGAAAAACACTAGCAAAATAAACCTTAGAGTGTGTATTAGATTTGTATGACTTTGTGTGTGATGTTTATATGTTATTATTCATGAAGATGCTAATAATGTATTTCTATTAAAATGCCATGTACTTTTCCATAGTTATTAATTGAATCTTGATTTCGCATACTTTGTTCTAAGGAATCTTGAGCTTTTTCAGTTTGATTAAATAGAGAAGAATTACTTCTATGGATTTTTAAAGTTCATGGTAATTTGAAAAGATTGTTCAATTTAACTCCAAAATTAGTAAGTGTGTCTTGATAAATGCTTAGGACACTCAGCAGCTGATAAGTAAAAACAGGCTCCATTTATTTTCTCAGTAGTCTCTCAAACTAATGATACTATTATTCAGAACTTTAATTTGTATGTGTAATTACACATGCATGCATACATTCTTTTACACATCTCTTTTAACAACAACTTCCCCAGAATTCCATTTTAACTCATTACTAAAAACAGAACTATTAAGTTAATGAAGGTTAATACAATGTTTTGTAATGCTTTAGTCATACTTTTAAAGCCTTCAGTCTGAAGAATTATTTTTGTTCATTTTATTTTATTTTATTATTATTTTTAATATATTTTATTGACTTTTTACAGAGAAGAAGGGAGAGAAATAGAAAATCAGAAACATCGATGAGAGAGAGACATCTATCAGCCGCCTCCTGCATGCTCCACAGTGGAGATGTGCCCACAAGCAAGGTACATGCCCCCAACCGGAATTGAACCGGGGACCTTTCAGTCCACAAGCCAACCCTCTATCCACTGAGCCAAACCGGTCTCGGCTTTGTTCATTTTAAATATAATCAGATATATTTTATAAAAGGTACATTTTTATTTGGGAATTTATAAGTAAGTTATTTTAAAAGAAGAGATTATTAGGAACAATAACCTAATTGTGCATTTAGAATTTTCCAACGTATGTTGATGTCCTTGAAATATGAAGCAGAAAGAAAGATGAAGAGAGGATGCAGGAACTACTCAACCCAAACAAACTTGGTACACTAACACTTTTCAAGAAAATGAAATGAATTGCTGTCCATAAATATGCTAGCAGTTCCTTTGGCATAGACATTTTACCAACATGTCAACAATGCCTTTATCTTCTAAATTAGTCTTTTGTGTATAATACAAAAACAAATATTAGTCAAAATATTCTTTAACTGACATATAGACACCTAGACCAATATGTGCAATTACTGCTAACTGACTTCTTCAACAGGTATGTGATAGGAGGTCATGGAAAATAGCTGTGTATATATCTCAGAAATCACAAGTTATGTTATTTTGTTATTTGAGGTAAGTAAAAATGTTGATGCTTTTGAATATTAGTCCATAAGTTTGAGGACTAAAACTTACTTAGTCATGAAATAAAATTAAATCTGAAACCTCTCAAATAGGCTGAGGGGCAAGTTAATTTCAGTAAATATTTAGACCTTGTTTTCTACCCATCCTATTACTACCAAAATGACTGTGACTGAAACTGATTGAATTTCTTGTAGGTAAGACTCAGGCCAATTGTGGGATACCGAACAGAAACTTTTGTGTTGGAATAGAGATCTTGAGCTCAGGATAAAACTTTACTACCTACCAATCACACTTTTTAACCCTGCAGGTCAAGCCTCTCTACACTAGAAGGCACCACAGTCAGCTTCCATGGAACCAGTTGATATATGTCCCTACCTCAGATTTGGTGGGTATATCTATCTACTTCACCTTTGGGTGACTGTCTTTATCTTTATAGTGTTCTTAGGCAATTAGAAATAAAAAAAACAAACAACTACAAAATTTAGTTACATATTTATTTTTTAAAAAGGAAGAACACCAAAAAAAAAAGGGGGGGAGAGGATGGTATGTCCCGAGGCAAGGACACAAGAATACAAAGCTTGCCTAGTTTGGATCATGTGAAGAAAAATGCATTTCTCATATTTCTTCTCGGTAACTCTTTCCACATTTACTTCAGTGCTACCCAAGCTAATCTTCATATTAAAGTAGTTCAAAATATACAAAGGTATATAATTAACTTTTGCATACTAATCAAATACTAACAATACAGGTGAAGTCCCCTTATACTCCCAGGTACTATTCCCTCTTTCTACAACACAGGTATAACTATCCTAAACTTGGTGCTTATTATGTATATATGCATGAAGTTTTACATGTTTTTAATTAAATCTTAATGGTAATATGTTATGTAAAATTTCCTAAAACTTGTTTATTTCTAATAATAAACAAGAGAAATATTGCCATAATGCAAAGCAAGTAGATGGTTTTTACCCTGGGAAATCATGGAAAAAAATTTTGTTGACAGGAGAAATTGATTTTATTTTTAATGTTGAATAGAATTCTACAATCATGTGTGAAAAGAAAGAAAAAATAGGCAAAATACTAATTTATCTTACTGAAATGATGTCCCTGATAAGAGGAAAAGGTATAAACTCTACCACACATAACTTTATAGATGAGTCAGGAAGGTAAAACATGATTACATTGCCAAGTTCAGAAAAAATACCTTCTAATTAGATCAATTTTCTCAGAAAAATATAAAAAATAATGTAATCAGAAAAGAATGAGGATTGAGAGGAGTTATTGGGGTTAAGGGTAAAGAAAATATTGAATGAATGAAGATGAGATTTTTGAATGGGTTGCAACCATTATTGTAATAATTATTTTGCATATCTGGATATCTTTTCAATAGCTCCCTTATTATTGTTTAGACTCCAATCCTTTTAATTCTTTCCAAAGTGACAAATCTTCTTTAAATAATGTTATTACACGATAATTCTACTCAAAATCCTCCTTAGATTTCCTTCCTTCCTTTCCTCCTTCCTTCCTTTCCCCCTTCCTTCCTTCCTTCCTTAATACGCTTTACTTTTAAAAATAACTCCTGCTCATTGCATTGTGTTTTATTGTCTCAGCTCTTATACCTAGATGTTGTTAGATCAGCTTTTTTAATATGATGGCTTATAAATATTTATGAAATTATATACATAACTATGATTTAAAATTTTTTTAAATTCTATTGTTAACTCAAGTGTAGCTTTAGTTCCTAGAAGAGTCTACTTCTACTTACAGCATATAGAAAAACCTTAAATGATTGCTTGATAAATGTCAATGTTTCAGAAAACTCTAGAAGTAACATTGCAAACATATTTTACTAATTTCTAATTTACAAGGTGTTTTTTAAATATATTTTGAGTATAGTCCATGTTTCATTGTGATTTTAAGGATATTATGATTAAGTCAACTTGTCAACTGGCTAAAGAGCTAAACATAGTTGGGGCATGGAGAAACATTCATTAATTAAAAGAATGAGACATGAGAAGTCTTCCTCCTAGTATTGTTGCTCATTGATTTATTTGGAGTACACAAATCACTTTCATCTTCATAAATTTGTGTTAAATTGCAACAGTGACTACTTAAGAAACCAATAAATAATAATGTTTTCATCAAGGAGCAAACTAATTTGCTATTGTTCATCATGGAGAACTTTGGTGCTTGTTTTTATTATTATCATTGGACTAGAAACCTGGTGCATGAAATTCGTGCATGAGAGGGGGTCCCTCAGCCTGGCCTGCATCCTCTCCAATTCAGGACTTCTCAGGGTATGTCCAATGGTGGGACCAGGCCTAAACTGGCAGTTGAATATCGGTCTCTCAATACGGGACCTCTGGCTCCTAACTGCTCACCTGCCTAACACCTGATTGACTCTAACCACTCTGCATGCCTGCCTGATTGCCCCTAAGTACTCCCCTGCTGGCGATCATGCATAACTTCTCTCCTGCCTTCCTGATCACCCCTAACTACCTCTGTCTGCCTGCCTGATTACCTCTAACTGCCCTCACATGCCAGCCTTGTCACCCCTAACTGCCTTTAGGGGCTTTGTCCAGAATGTCCAGATGGAAGTCTGGAAAATGTCCAGTCTAATTATCATAGTACCCTTTTATTAGTATAAATTTGTTATTTGGACATAACAAATCTATATTAATAAATTAGTGGCACACATTTATACATCTTTCCATTCATTTTGATGTTGATATGACTCTTATTTTAATTTTAAAGTAACTCACTTCTGATTATCTCTTTTTACTTTTATTTTTACTTACTTACCTATATGGTGTTATCTTATCCATAATTTTTTTTCTCTTATTTTTCTTCAATTTTCTGAACCAGTTCTACTTTCTTTCAAAACTTGTACCTGTAAGACATTGTCATTAACCTCAGATATGGAACTTTGTCAAAAATACTCTCCAGAATAAAAACAACTTTGTCATTTCATTAGAAAATGTGCAATTGTGTTCTGAAACTTTTCTTATTTTAATCTTCAAGGTTATTTTATCTTTTGAGGGTATAAAATTGTAGTTTTCTCTGCTTCAGTTTGGTGAGGATTTTTTAGAACACTTTAGACATTATATCCCCTCTTCTCTCATATTCCCATTATATCTCTCTATTATTGTGACCATATCATTTCTGCTTACTGGTAAGAACTATAATACCCTTATGTCCTCCTGAATAAAACTGTTAAAAGAATAGTTTAGTTTACTTTCCATAACAAATCAAATACATTCCAATCAAAAGATAAAGCTGGGCCTATTCTATGTGTATTCTAAATTTTGAAAATTATTTGATATATTGTTTCAAAAATGCCAAGAAGCTGAAAATTCAGAAACTCTGTGTAAACAAAATATGTAGGATGATATTTTAAAAACAAAATTGAATGAATTGGCACAGATTGTAAAATTGGAATATTAATATAAATATACAATTGCTGTGTTGAAGAAGATATATAATTTAAGTAAAACCTCTTTAAAAAATTGAATTATTTAAAATATATTGGAGGATACGTTCTTCCATTCGGTGGATTCTCTTTCTATTTTATTTTGCTATACAAAAGCTTTTTAGTTTGATGTAGTTACATTTGTTTTTTGTTTGTTTGTTTGCATATTTCTTTTGTTTCCCTTGCCTAAGCAGGTATATTGACAAAAATATTACTATAAGAAATATCTGAGATGTTTTCTATGTTTTCTTCTAGGATTTTTATAGTTTTTGTGACTTAAGTCTTTAATTCATTTTTAGTTTATCATTATGCATAGTGGAACTTGGTGGTCTAATTTTATCTTTGCTATCTATCTGTTCAATATTCCCAATATCATTTATTGAAGAGACGTTTTTTTTACCTCATTGTATGTTCTTGGGTCCCATTGTATGTTCTTGCCTTCTTTGTCAAATATTAACGGACCATAAAGACATGGGTGTATTTCTGGACTCTATTCTGCTCCATTTATTTGTATACTACTCTTATGCCAGTACCATGCTGTTTTCATTACTATAGCTTTCTAATATAGTTTGATATCAGGTAGTGTGAGTATCTCCAACTTTGTTCTACTTTCTCATGACTATTTGGGGTCTTTTGTGGTTGCACATAAGTTTTTGGAATATTTTCTTCTAAATACATGCGATTCCATTGCTATTTTAATTGGAATTGCATTGAAACTATAGATCACTTTGGGTGGCATCTTAATGATGTTAATTTTTCCAATCCATGAAACATGTATATGGTTCTACTTATATATCTTCCTCAATTTATTTCTTTAGACATCTAAAAAGAGATCAATTCAAAACATATAAATAATTTATACAACTGCACATCAAGAAAAAGAATCCAATTATATAATGGGCAAAGGACCTGAATAGACATTTTTCCAATGAGGACATACAGATGGCCAATAGACATATGAAAAGATGTTCAATGTCACTAATCATCAGTAAGATGCAAATTCAAACCACAATGAGATATGACCTCACAACTGTCAGAATGACTATCATCAAAAAATCAACAAACAAGTGCTGAAGAAGATGTGGAGAAAAAGGAATCCTTTTGTACTGTTGGTGGGAATGAAGATTGGTGTAGCCACTGTGGAAAACAGTACCGAGTTTGCTTAAAAAATTAAAAATTGAGCTGCCTTTTGACTCAGCAATTCCATTTCTGGGAATATATCTTAAGAACCCCAAAACACAAATTTTAAAGAACATAATGCACCCCTATATTCATGGGAGTGTTATTTACAATAGCCAAGGGTCCATCAGTATTTGAGTGAATAAAAAAGCTGTGGAACATTTACAAAATGGAATACTACTCACCATGAAAAAGAAGGAAATTTTACTCTTTGTGACAGCATGGATGGACATAGAGAATATTATGCTAGGTGAAATAAGCCAGTCAGAGAAAGACAAATTCCATATGATCTCACTTTTATGTGGAATCTAATTAGCCAAATAATTTAACACAGAGAATAGAAACAGGAGCATAGATTCATATAGAACAGCTGTCAGAGTGATGGGGGTTTGGGGGCTGAATGAAGTAAGTAGAAGAGGGCAATGGTGGGTAAGGGAGATGCATGGGGTTGGAAAGATATTACTTTCTACCATGGGGACACAATGCAACATGCAGATGATGTTTTTTTGAGTTGTACACTTGAAACCTGTGCTACACGAGCATGGCTAAGGGTGAACCTGAGTGGGGGCGGTGAAGGATTGAGAAAAGACAGACAAGAGAATGAAAGCTGGGTTTCAGTTGTACGCTGTCTTCTCTGATGGAGAGTCTCTTTGATGGAGAGCTAGTGACAGCACCACAGGCTACAAGCCATGTGTTTATTTTATAGCTGGATGCTACAAGGCAAAGTAAGGGCATGGTCAAGATGTTTACAACATTCTCATGGGTTTCAATCCTACTCAATTACATGCACCTGAACTCTATCAAGCTCATATCACTCAGACATGTGGGGCCACATGTTTGGACCATAGGTTCATGCTTACAACTATAGCTGTTGGTTATAATTGTGCTGGGAGGGCTCTGCCCTCCAAGCTGGTACTTGCATAGAAACCTGTATGATTCTATTAACCAATATTAAAATAGGATTCAGAATTTATGAAATGAGGAATCTTTCGGCTAATAGAGTCTATGAAATTATTTAAGGAGCTCTATTTCACTCAATCTAGATTAAAGTATGTTTCATGGGCTAAACAAAATACTAACTGATGGGAGGGAAATAACACTTATTGAATAGTGATGCCAGACTTTAAGAACTCACAGCAATCCTACAATGCTAAAATTCTCCCACTAACATTTTATATGGTTTTACTACTGCAAATGATCATCCTTACACCAGGGTATTTTCTTTCCATCAAGTACTGACCAGGAACCTGCATCAAAATCTTCTGATAATTTATATTAAAAATGTGTATTCCTTACCCTTACTAGAACAGTCATAACCCCAGTGTCTAAAAGTGGAAGATGTTTAATAAGCCCAATCTGAGACTCTATATACACAAAGTTTAACTATCCCTGCACCATAGCCTGCTTTTGTAATATTACCTGCTTTTGTTTCCAACAAATGAGTACTCAACTCCTGATTGGTGCAAAGATCTTAAAGAAAATCAAGTCATACACACAATGTATTTTTAGGCAGAGTCTTGGTCTTGCCAAAATCAATGGAATAATTGAAAAACTGAACTGAGGAACAGACTCTCTAGAGAAGCTAAGAGAGTGCAACATAAATAAAATATCAGCCTGCTCAAGGTAGACTGTTCCAGTTTACTGATAAACAAGACCCTTTTGTGAGGCAGCACATTCAATTACTAAAGTAGTTTCAATGGAGTCATCCATAAGTCAATGTCCATATCTAATGGAAAGAAAACCCACTATGCCAGGGCCACCAGTTCATATAGTCATAGAAGCTCATTTAATGACAATGCTCTATGGCAATCTGCTCTGAGTCCAACTAAAGTCCAGTGCTATAAACATAGCTTAAGAGCATCCACAAAAGCACATGAAACAAAATGCTGATTTGAAAGAAAAAAGAAAAATAGAAGAATAAAATTTCTCTACTCTCCTTGAATCAAATATTTTTTTCATCCAGGTAGTAAAAATATAAGCAAAATTCAAGAAAAATAAGATTTTATGATAAAAGAATAACATACCAAGTATAATCTCTTTTAGTTTTGTCTGTACAATGAGACAGCAAAACAGTCAGAAAAAAATATTCAAATTAAATCATAATGGAATCAAGATAGTAGAATTTCTTAATGATATAATAAAAATACATCTTTATTATAAAACTAGAGGCCCAGTGTACAAGATTTGTGCACTTAGCAGGAGGGCTCCTCAGCCTGGTCTGCGCCCTCTCACAGTCTGGGAGCCCTTAGGTTATATCCGACAATTAGCTTAGGCCCACTCCCCGTGGCTACCCTCACCCTTGCAGGCCTGGCTTTGTCCAGAAGGACATCCAGAAGGGCATTGGGCTGTCCAGTCTAATTGGCACCATGATCGGCACATTGCGGCTCGAGAGCCACATGCAGTGGCTCTTTGGCCTTTTGAGTGTGCTTCTTCCACAAAATACTACTGCTTGGGTGAGTCTATTTTGAAGTGGTGTTAAAAGAAGTTTAAGTTTAAAAATTTTGGCTCTGAAAAGAAATTTCAGTCATTGAACTGTTGATATTTAGCTCTGTTGACTGATGAGTTTGCTGAACACTGAATTAGCACATTATGGTTTTATTATTATAGATTTCTATAAGATACTAAAAATATTAAAATAATAAACATTTTCCTGCAAATAGAAACTTTAGATGGCTATGATTATTAAATAGGTCCAGAAATCCTTATTAAATGGAAAACACACACACAAAAAACCTGAATGAGCTATATACCAGGAAATAAATATTGAATTTCTCAAGATATTTATAAAAATTTATTTTATCATTATTTAATACAAGCTGAATGAAAGATAATCTATCATTTTTTTCAATGCTTAAAATCTTCTGTTCTCTTATTTTAAATTATGAAAATAAATACTTTGATCTGAAGTTAAGTTACACAGAAGAAATACGGTGTTTTACATATGCACCAACAGATTTGAAAAAGATCACATCTTTAAATATATATATATTTATACGTATATCAGAGAGGAAGGGAGAGGGAGAGAGAGATAGAAACATTAATGATGAGGATCATTGATCTTCTGCCTCCTGCATGATGCCTACTGGGGATCAAACCCAAACTCAGGAATGTGCCCTTGACCAGAATTAAACCCAGGACCCTTCAGTCTGGATGCCAACACTTTATTCACTGAGTCAAACTGGCTAAGGCAAGAAAGATTACAACTTATTTTTAGTTGTAAACTCAGTCATCATCAGTATGATATAATACTTTACAAAGAGCTTGTTTTTAATCACAGTTTTGGATATTTCAATGGTACCACAGAACCCAATAAAAAAGGGCAAGAATAATATATTTATTTGGATTCTATCCCACCACATATCATCTGGATATAGGGTCCTGTATCAGCAAATGCTCAACTAATGTCAAGAGATTTAAATAGATGAATGAGAACAGAAAATAAGCTACATAAGATTTCATCATGATTCAAAAAAAAAAGAGACTTTTTCCTCATTATGAAATGAACTGCCAGAATTTGAAAAATAACACAACAAAAAATTGGATTTCCTTCTTAAATTTCTACCTTTTCGTGATAGAAAATGAAAGAATAAAAAATTAGAGGGAAAGAGGAAAGTAGGCTGCTAATTGCCTGTGCTTTGGAAGAGTAGTTTAAAAACTAAGAGCCCTCCCTTCTTCTTTTAAAAGGAAGCAGAAAGAACAATATTTGTATCTCCATCTTGTTTGGATTCAGTTAGATATGTGAATATTTTCTCAGATGTTTATTGCAATTATTGAGCTTGCAATCTAAAATTTAAATAGTATTAGATTAGTAGAGTTCTTACACTATGCTCGTAACTGTTTTAGTTTGATCAGGCCACTATAACAAAACACCATAACCTGGGTGGCTTAAACAACAGACATTTATTTCTCACAGTACAAAGGCTGGAAAGTCCAAGATCAAGATGTCAAGCCGGTTCTGTTCCTTTGAGAACCCTCTTCCTTGTCTCTGCATCTCACATAGCATAGAGAGAGAGAGAGAGAGAGAGAGAGAGAGAGAGAGAGAGAGAGAGAGAAATTTCTCTTCCTTTTTCTTCTTATAAAGTCACTAATCCCATCACCAGAGCCCCACCTAAGACCTCATCTAATCTTAATTACCACCAAGGATTCCATCTCCAATTACAGCCACTTCCTAGGTCAGGTCTTCAATATGTAAACTTTCAAGGGTACACAATCCAGTTTATAGCAATACTCTCTTGTGTCTTAATTATAGACCCCATCTCCCATTCTTTGTATAATGGAGCCATTACTATCATTATGATTTGCTTGTATTTTACTGCTATAACATGACCTTAGTACAATTTATGTTTCAAAATTACACAACAAATCCATTAACACCATCTTTGTAGATAAGCTTCTACTTATTCAGTATTTATGGTAAGACCTGTGTTTAGATTCCTAATTTGGAACTGCCTTTCAAACTTTAGCTAGTGATTCCACATTTTTTTCTCCTTCTGCCTAATATTATAATCCATCCAACTGTTCTAGGAAGACTCTATCTTTCACCTATGATTTTCTTCACCTCATACTGCTCTGTCCTCTTTTCCTGAATGCAAATAATTCCTAGCAGGCTGTCTTGCTTCCAGGAACTGTCATGTACCTAGATCTTAACCATCCCTGCTCTTGATTTTCCTCACTATGAAGTATGTTCTGAATTTTAACTTACTATTTGCTTAATATTGTTGATATGAAAAAGCCTATATTATTAATAGACTAAAACTTATGATAATAATTGCTATTTATTATTAGCCACAACTTTTAGTGGTAAATATTGATTATCACTTTGTTGAAGTATCAAGATTACAGATAAATGACATTATGAGTCAGAAAAAGGTTTGGTGGGACTTATTGACTCAAGAGTAACATGACTAGATTGAAATCTTCATATAAAGCCAAAAAATGAAGTGCATTATTTTATACATTTAGTAATCCACTCAAGACCATATCCTTGTGATGAACTCCCAAGTTGTGAACATAACTTTCCCCCAAACATTTTCATAATTTTACCCAAATATTTTCTTAATTAATCTGTAGCAATTGAATTGATTGATCTTTAATATGTGCTAACATCATATTATTTGTTTTCATCTACCAAATTTCTTCATTGTAATCTGATCCCTTCAGTATTAGCTAAATAACTAATTATATCCTGGATATATATACTATAAATTTTAATTCACATTTAAGCCAAACCCATGCCACTTAGTTATTCTTCCTTTTATATATTTGAAGTTTATATATTCAGTATCAGAAATTTCTCATATCAGAATAAATTTTAATTTTTTACATTAAAGAAGCATGTTTTTTTTTTCAAGGACTATATTAGTCAGGATTCCTATCTGAAAGGTACTGAAAAGAATGCTGAAGTGAATGCTGAAGTTAAAGGTTGTGCTAACTTTCATACTTCCAGCTTCTGCTCAGGATGTAGTAAATATAAAAATGACTTCATTCTCAAATTGAAACAAACCACCCAACAAAAATATTCAAACAGAAAATGCCCATTTTTAAAAAATTCAGTAGTTTGTTCTGATCACAGGCTAAGCAATTGGTGGAGAATCAGGGAGACACAAGCACTGACTCACTTGGGCTACTAGTAAGAAGCACTGAAGATTCAGCGAGGGTGAACTGGTGAAGCTAGTTAAATGTATCCTGGCAAAATGGGCAAAGCCTCTGGGAGTTACAAATAGAGGAAAAGTCCACAATCTCTCCTATTTCCTAGAAAATACTGGGGAGCTTCTGAGAAAATATTCTTTATGGCATGGATTTCAGGAAGGGGGCATCTGCTCACTGGAGCAGGTACACAAAGCCGCGCATGGTATTTAAAGCTACACTCAGACTGTAAAATAATTAAATTTAAAACAAAGATATCTAGAAACCTTGAACATATTTTAAAATTAAATATATTTTTTAAAAGTTGGATCAAAACTAAGCCTCAAGGAAAATTAGGAGTGAAGGGGCAGTGTCAGGTAGAAAAGGGTAATGGGGGTCAAATATATGATGGTAGAGGATTATTTGACTTTGGGTGATGAGCACACAAGGCAATATATAAATCATGTATCATATAAATGTACATTTGAAACCAGTATAATTTTAGTAACCAATGTCACCTCAATAAATTTAATTAGAAATGAAAAAAGTATTGAGCAAAATGATTTAAATTCAACGATGTTGGTAAGATACAGTTAATGCAATGGTTAGAAGCATAGGATAGAATTATAAATTATAACCATTAGATTCAAAGTGCTATACTTGATCTTCACAAGAGTAAGGTTTAGTAATTTTATTTTATTTTTCTAAATTTATTTTTATTGATGACACTAATACAGAGATCAGCAACCTCCCATCCCCCACTTTGCCCACATCCCCATCCACCTAGCAACCTCCCCCGCCTTCCCTGTGGTTGTCACCACACTGTTGTCTGTAGGTTTTCCTATTTTAAAAAGTATATGTGTTAAATTAATAAATAAGGAGGCCATTAGACTGGTTTCTTGAAAAACATCTACACATAAGTGGGCCCAAACCCTTGTTAATCACATAAATTTATTATCTCTCTGTTAGCGATGAGAAAAATAAGGCACAGAGAAGTCATTGGCTAGTCCAAGGTCACATAGCAGTTAAGGTGCATAGCCAAAATTGTTAATTCATATAGGTAAACTCTAGACCCTGTGTCCGAGGGTTATCTGTATATTTTTTTTCATTTTAATTAAGTTGTGAAGTATAAATAACATAAATAAGTCATTACAGGCATATATCCCACAGGTTCTTTATTATTTTTATCTCATAAGATACTCATGTGCAAAAGTAGCAGATTTTCTTAGGCAAACAATGGTTTATCTACTGTTAAAGTGTATATAGTCTCTGATTTAAAGGACTCTCCACCTGCTCCACATTCCCACTTTAGAGTCACTTTTTCTATTTAAGCAGAAACTTACTTAAAAACACAATTTACTTTAGAGGCATTATTGCATTTATCACTCAAGTGGAGAGTAGGTATTTGATGGGCTAAAGCAGTAACATAGGTCTATATTGATATGTAGAACAATAAAGTATCAAATGTTAACCTCTATGGCCCTGGAGAAAATAAATCATATCATCCACAACTATCAAATTTACTATTTGTGTCTATTTTAATAATGACAAGAAGAACAGAGAACAGACTCCTCAGGTTTATTTTATCTCTTGGTCCAAGTGAACACAGGTGAGCAAGATCAGGGAAAGAAGAATCACTAGCTCATGTTTGTCTGGAACCTGTCCTGATTTAGTATGGATTATCCTATGCCCCAGGAAATCCTTTAGTCCTGGGAAAAAACAGGATTAAAAAAAAATTAATTGGGCCATTCAGAAAGCAGGTAAGAATAGTAGTGGAGTTTACTGCTCTTGGTCCAATCTCATGTTTCTTCCAAAGAACAAGATTTATAACTACAGGAACTATGGGCAAATACCTGTCAAGACTCAGGTAAATATGTGCTAATGTAATTAGATGCCCCAGAAATTAAAAGAGAAATGTTCAGGGCAACTTTCAACTTGCTTCATTACCAAATGGTCTCCATATGTTCTAATCAAATGTTTTAACATTTTAATGAGACTTCATGGTCCAGATAATTTGCTCACTAAGAAGATGAAATAAATAGCTACTACTTAATTTATAAATTGTTGCTACCTTATTTTTGTTCAATGTGTCATCTCAAAGTGAGAGAGGGGAATTAAAAACATAAAAAACCTCACAGTGAGCACTCAAGAAAAGCTTGTATCATGCTTCATATCCTTGGAAATGTAAGATTAATTGTTCTTAACATATCATAACATTATCATAACATTATCATAACATTAACATTCTAGCCCATTGTAAAACATTTTGCTCATTTGCTGTTTTAGATTAAATTCATTGTTCTATTTAATGGTTTTAGTTTGACCTAGTAAATAAGCACTTCTTTATGATATTGTCTAGACCTCTATTTAACATTCAGCTAACTTAAAAGGGCAGTTGTTCAATGACACCTATTTTGGGTGATGATTTTACCACTAACAACTTGCTTCTCTAAGGAATAAACCTGTTCTTTGAACCATGATGATTCTTAAATCAAAGGCAGAAAAACCTGTAGGGAAAATGGCATTTAGAGTCAAAAATATTGATTCATGTGTGCCAGAACTTGGTTTCAGGTGTTATTACCTTTCACATGTATGAAATAAGAAAATGAGTTTCCATTAGTAGAAAATTATTATTTAAAATGAATTGGACTTCAGGAATTAAAAAAAGATAGTTGATACACCTTGCACCTATACTGTGAAATGCAATCTTAGGTTGCCTTTGTAAAAAGAACCTATGAGGTAATTTGTTTTTCAAATAATACCAGGGTCCATACATAATGTCTTTAAAGGTAATTTTGAAAAGAATGTAAAATTGCCTGGCCAGCATGGCTCAGGGGTTGAGCATTGATCTATGAACAAGGAAATCATGGTTCAATTGTGGTCAGAGCACATGCCCAGTATTGTGGGCTCAATCCACAGTGAGGGGCATGCAAGAAGCAGCTGATCAATGATTCTCTCTCTTCATTGATGGTTTTATCTCTTTCTCCCTCTCTCTTTCTCTCTGAAATCAATAAAAATACCCTATCTAATAAAAGAGTGATATGCAAATTGACCATCACTCCAACACACAAGATGGCTGCCCACATGTGGACACAAGATGGCCGCCACAAGATGGCCAGCAGAGGAGGGAAGTTGTGGAGGACCAGACCTGCAGGGAAGGGCAGTTAGGAGTGACCAGGCCTGTAGGGGAGGGCAGTTAGGGGCAAAGAGGCTGTCAGGGGAGCAGTTAGGCATCAATCAGGCTAGCAGGTTAGTGGTTAGGAGTGATCAGGCTGACAGGCAGAAGTGGTTAGGGGAATCAGGAAGGCAGGCAGGTGAGCTGTTGGGAGCCAGCAGTCCTGGATGTGAGAGGGATGTATATCTGCCCATTTAGGCCCAATCCTGGTAGGGTCCTTACCAGGATCATGCCTAAATGGGCAGTTGGACATTCCTTGAGGGGTCCCAGATTGGAGAGGGTTCAGATTGGGCTGAGGGACACATACCCCCATGCACAAATTTTGTGCACCAGACCTCTACTATTGAAAATAAAATAAATGCGTGTAATATTACAGGTTATTTCTTCTTTATATACAGTATATTTAATGTATTTCAGTTCAAAAATATTGCTGTTATTTCACATATCTGGTTCTTATTTCTGTTTTTTGTTTTTGTTATTGTTGTTGTTTTCCTGACCAGGTTTCAACTAAACACCTAGCTAGCTGTTAGGTGCCAAGACCTATGCCTTTGGCATTATAGATTATTCAGTCAGTTTAAGGAAGGCCATTCACACAACCAAACTTGAACCCTGTTCTAGGCATAATATTGTCAAATAAATAATTTTACCAGAGAAATCTTTTTTACCAGGGATAATTTAAATGTTTTAGGATACAAAGTCAACTATAAACTATATTTAAGATTATGTTTATAATTAAATGCTAATTCAAACTCAATAGAAAATGTGTTTTCAAAGTGCCTTGATATTGTCATAGTTTAAGAATATTCAACACAGTTTGTATAAATTTTGTAACTTGAAATCACATATTAGTCAGCTACCATGTTTTTTTTTGTTTGTTTGTTTGTTTTTTTACTTAGGAAGGCCAATACATTTATTTGAAGATATTTTTCATCTTTCAAAGAATATTTTTGCAAAAGATGCATATAAATATATTGTAAAAACAGAAATGGATCTCAATAGAAAGAACTACATTCCTCACACTGATCCAGAGTTTTAAACACATGCATGTCTGTCTAGTTTATGGTAAAGAAGAACCTAAGCTTATGGTTTTACTTTTTGAACTTCAAGGTCATGTTATTTTGTTTAGGGTAATTGTGATATATTTAATTAGTAATTTAAATGGAGAAGAAAGGAAGAGAGAATTTAAATTATTTTTGAACATTTGTTAGGAACGAAGGTCTCTACACATTTTACTTAATTTTCAGAGAAACCAATAAATTAGACATAATGCACTTTTCCTTGTACTAAATATGTGAGTACACTTGCTCTGGAAAAGAGATTAACACATTGGAGGCCACATATTTTATACAGCAAAGATGGAGCATGAACAGGGTGCTTCAGATTCCAAAGCCCACTCTTCATTTATCTTGTCAGCGTAGCTACCAGCTACAGTTTTGCATTGTCATTATTTCAAAGGACTAGTCTTCTTGCAAGAATTTAGAGTGAAGTAGAGAGAAATACAAATTGCAACCATTTCTCAATCAGATTTTATTCCAGGTTTCACAGATGCAATAAGTCTGTCATCTAGAATTCCCAAGACATCTTGAGGCTGAGCTGGAAGCACTGAGGTCCCCCTACTCTGCTACAAAACTGCCCTGAGCACTCCCAGCACAATGATATCACATAACACAAGGAAGTGGAAACATGGAGTAGTCAAAGGCTGTTTTTCTGCATATTTTTCCTACCAAACATAAGGACTTTGAATTTAGTGATATACATTTTTGTGCATTTAAGATGATAAGATTTGAATAAACACTAGAAGAATAAATTTAATAGTGACATAAAAATTATCAGTTCTACTTTATAGAGTGTAAGCTATTGCTTCTGAAACAAAGTGCTCCCATTCTTTTATCACTATTACCCAGAAAGGTCAAACTTTTAGAGGGATTTCTATCATAGACATTGCAGTCTGCATCCAATTTTAAGATCTCACCCACTCCAAGCCACTCTTGCCTAAGCTCCTTGATTTCTTGATAAATATACCTACAGAAGTGCCAGAGAGACTGACCATACAGAGCTTCCTTTCCTTTCTCAGGCTGAAGATAACAGAGTGGAGCTAAAATATATGAGAATTAATCTTAGAGAAAATAAATGTGATTTTGTGCAAGCTACCTAAACCTTCTCAGCATCAGTGTACTCCAATGTAAAATGAACATCGACATATCCTTCAAGAGTTCATTGTGAGTCTGTAATAAGACAATTTATTATAGCACTGAGCCTAGGGGTTGCCACAGAGTATTTCTGTCTTCTAATATAATTTTCTACTAACTAATTTTCTACTAACTAATTTAATTTCATTAAAATATACTGGTTATTTTAGGTTTTCAATTTTGATATTAAATATTGCAATGGTGCTTAGTTGTAATTGATGTTTTATATATATATTTTACATTATAATATTCAGATTACATATAACTTTAATCACAGCATACTTATTAGACAGCTAAAAATGGTCATCTTATGTAATGAGGGTGGCCAGAGAAATTGTTATTTCTCTTCTATACAGTATAAATAAGTAAAGTGGTTGATAATTTAATAACACCTATGAATGATAATTCACAAATTGTCTTATACTTAGGGTAAAATGAAGTGTAGTACACTTGCAGTCATATATTCATACTGTACTTGTAAGTTATCAATTACTGCTGATTTTCATTTAAGTTATTGATGCAAGGCCATAGTTTACCTAATATATCTACAACTAAAAACCTATTTTAGGAGGTTCTTTTCCCATTGTCAATATGAATCATGCTTGTAATATGTTAGAAAATGAAAGGTGATCAGTTCCTGTATAGACTGCATACAACAATTTCTATGCTTGTAGTAATATCTATTTCCATTGTATTATAAAGAATAAAAATTTTAGCAATGCTCAGTTTTTCTACTCTTCATCTCTCATTATATTAATTGTATATGTTTTATGATTTATTTTAAAATATATTTTTATTGATTTTAGAGAGGAAAGGAGAGGGAGATAGAAACATCAATGATGAGAGAGAATCATTAATTGGCTGCCTCCTACATGACCTCCCCAACCCCCCTTCCACTGGGGGATTAAGCTCACAACCCAGGCATGTGCTCTGACTGGGATTGAATTTGGGACCTCTTGGTTCAGGGGATGACCCTCACTCAATCTATTGAGCCACCATAGCCAGGCTAGTTTTTTTTTTCTTTACCTTCTATTTGAGACTGTTATTAGATTCTTAGACAAATAAATTCATTAGGTATTCTGAACAAATTAATTTTTTCTTTTTAATTTTGAAGTGCTCCACTTTATCTATAGTAATATCTCTCATTCTAAAGTCTAGTTTATCTGATATTAATATATCAGCTTTAGCATTCTTGGGTAGTATCTGTCTGGTCTGTATTTTTCCACCTTTTAATTTTATCTTAGCTATACCTCTATATTTTTAAATTACTTATTGAAAGGACATTTAGTTTGGTCTTTATATATATAGTTTTTACTATGACAATATTTTTTTTTACTTTTTAAAAATTTATCTTTATTGTTGAAAGTATCACAGATGTTCCTTTTTATCTGTTGACCCCTTCTAGCCCAGACCTGTTCCCTACCCCAGGTCTTCACCACACTATTGTCTGTGTCCATGGATTATACATGTATGCATATAAGTTCTTTGGTTAATCTCTTTCCACCCACCCACATCTCCTCCTCTGCCTTTTAATTAGACCAGCACTCTTCAATCTTGTAGACCGTAGCTACAGGTAGCTTATTGAGCTTTGAAATGTTGCTGAATTGTCATCTGAGATATGTTCAACAGGACTAAAATACACTCCAGATTTCAATAATGCAGAATAAAATGTAAAACATGTAATTAATGAATATTATACTGATTATATGCTGATATAATATTTTATAATTTTTGTTTAATATATTATATGATATTAAAATTAAATGAATCTTTTGTATTTCCTGATGTGGATAACAGATATATTTGGATTATGTTAATAATTATGTTAGGCTTTAATTACATTTATATTAAATTGTTTGGGTTTAGGCCACTTATAAATAGGCAAATATAAATCTGTCATTTGGTTTTTGTTTTCTATTTTTTTGTACCTCTTTTTTTAATTCATACTCTTTTTTCCTTCTTTTTATAGATATTGGCTCATTAGCTAGAATATTTTTTTAGTGGCTGATCTTGGATTTATAAAATAGTTTTTAATTTATAAGAATTTACTTAAAATAATATTATACTTTGTACATGGTTAAAAATCCTTGTAACAGTTTACTTCCATTTCCCCCTCTTATCATTTGTGCTATTTTTTTGTTTCATTTTACTTAAACCTGTGCTACAAAACCCAAAAGCGGGGGTGGGGGTGGGGAGAAGGATAATAGCATGTAAGGAAAAATATCTGGTAAGCAAATTGCATTTAGAAAAGTTTCACTTTAGAAAATTAATTTCCATTTGTAATGCTAACAGCAAGACACCCATGAAAAACACACATGGTGTCAAATTAAGCCAAAGGAAAAGCAGGTAGGCAAAAATAAAAAGGACCCCAAGTCAATTTTATAGAAAATATTTCTGTATTAACTCTAGGTAGAAAATATGTTTATATACTTTCAGAAAACAACTCCAAGACCAAGTGGACTCCTGCAACAGAGAGGAACTGACAGGTCTGCGCCAAACACAAAGGCAAGAGGAGAAACAGTCCAGAGATGGAAGGTGCTGACAACACCTTGCCATGTGAGCAGTTAGCAGCTGAGCATCGCTACAGGATGCCCAGGACCAAACCAGAGAGGGTCAGACTGGCATCGCCAACATCTGTCCAGTATCCAGATACCATTGATGACATGTACACATAAGGAACTGTCTGACACTGAAACTGGGACTCAAAGCTATCGGACATTGAGATTGGGACTCAATCATTTTTCTTTTGCTCTGGTGGGTTTATTTCTAGCCTACAGGGGCAAGATGTTTTTAAAGACAAGAAACAGGGGGTGAAGGGAGGGAAGCAGATGCAGAGGCAAAGAAGCAATGAACAGACTGTCCGTGCTACAGTGGGAAGGCTGGGGAAGTTGGGGAGGAGGGGCCTATAGGAGATCAACAGAAGGACTTGTATGCTTGTGTGTGTAGGCATAGCCAGTGGATACAGGGCAATGGGGGGGAGGGGAGGGAGGACAGATGAGGGCATGTTCCGGGGTTGGGTGAGGAGGGCAATAGGGGGAAAATAATAAAAAAATAAAATTATAAAATTAAAAAATAATTTTAAAAAGTTAAAAAAAAACAACACCCAGAGTCAATTATCTTTGGAAAATATTAAAAATAAGAAACATTGTGTCTTATACAGACCCACATATTCATCGTTCATGACCATCATACCTTTTCTTATCTTTCATTTTTCTCTTTATGTTCATGTTTCTTTATATCCTTGAGCATAGTAATAATGTAATAGATTTTTTTAAATATGTTTTATTGATTTTTCACAGAGAGGAAAGGGAAGGGAGAGAAAGCCAGAAACATCAATGAGAGACATCGATCAGCCGCCTTCTGCACGCCCCCTACTGGGGATGTGCCCGCAACCAATGTACATGCCCTTGACAGGAATCAAACCTGGGACCCTTCAGTCCCCAGGCCGACGCTCTATCCATGAGCCAAACCGGCCTCGGCTGTAATAGATGTTTTAAGGTCTGCTTATTTCCTCTTCTTTTGTAATGGCTATAATTTATCTTTTTTCCATTTATAGTTTATGTTTTCCTGATTTTTTACTTATTATTTTTGTTTTTATGTTATACATCTTGCATTTTGTGTGTCGAGTACTATGTTCATAGAGTATATAACTTGGTTCTTACACACAGGTACACTAATTACAATCAATTTCATCTTTTAGGGCTTTGCTTTTAACCATTTTTAGAAGTGACTAGAATACTCTTTAGAACTAATCTAATCTCAGTACCAGGGCAGGGTCCTTTGGAGTTCTCCACTCAATGACTTGTCCTTGTGTGATTTCTTGATTTTGGCTGACAGACTCTTCTCAGCTCTACGAACTCTGAGAATGGTCTAACCTACTGGTCTATTTACTAGTACTGGTAAATCTCGGGAATTTCAAGCCCTAGTTTCATGCACAGGATATTTCTCTAAGAGTCAGACTCCTCTGCAGATCTCTGCAGCTCATTTTCTGTTTAGCCACCTCATTTCTTGTACTGTGCATAGAATATTCTAGCATTTAGTCTTTATCAAAACGTTGATCTTTTTCTCTTCAATGTAAAGAAACTATAGGGCTGTATGGCTTTCAACTCTCTGGGGCATTTTCCCTACAGCAGGTTCCCAGTTCAAGAATAACCATCCTCAGCTACACGTGGTCCATTCTGAAAACAGTTCTTTTCAGTGTTTGTTGGTTTATATATATGATAGAAGGACAGTTCCTGTATTAGTTGATCCTCCATAAGAAGAATGGTTTTTTTCAACCATCACATGCATTTAAAAGAATGTCATGTATGTGCATTATACATTTTAAGTTACTTTCTAAAAGGACAGTCCTAGAGATATTAGCATATATTCAGACTATAGCAATCATTTCAAATTTAATAATGCTAAAGTTAACAGATATATTTGAGTATATCTTTTATATATGTGTTATAACAGTGATTATTTGTTGGTAGCTTGAATCAGGACAAAAATGATTGAAGAATGTTTTTCATTTCATCTTACATTAAAAGCCTTTGGATTTTGCATCTGTTGGCTCTTCTGACACCTACCTAATAGTCTTTTTCTCAGTTTTTTACATGTCTGTGTCCAAGTGATTTTATTTTGGAGAAAGGAGTTCTATCAATATTTGATTTCATTTTTTTCACTAAAATCTGTTTTGTTTATTCCCAGTATACTCTCTAGATTTTAAAGAAAGCATTTTGCAAGCCAAACAATTTAATATGGACTGCTTCTTTATATTATCACTATACCTTTCCAGACAGTATAAATACTTATGACTAACTAGAAGGAAAGCTAGTTACAAAAATCTGAGGAAGCAAAAGAACAAAGATTAATGTATTGGTATACTTATACCCCAAAATAGTCCACCAACTAGAATTTATATTGTGACTTATGTTTCTAAAATAATTTACTAGTAGATAGTCTAAAATACACTGACAGGATACTAAGGAAAATGAATAAATCTATTATAATAAACATTATTCTCACTCTCCCATACAACTAATTGTTAAAGCAAAACTAAAAGCAAAAAATCCAAAATGTGTAAAAGACATAAAGAACAAAATTAACATAGCTACTTTAACCCATTTTAAGGTGTGTTGTTTTGTTGTTTTGTTTTTTTTCCCCTGTGGAGGTCATGGCTATTTGTCTATGTAGATCTATCCTATTATCTATGTCTTATTGTTGGAGGTCAATTTTTGTACCAAATTTCATTGCCTCCTTTCTGCTTTGTTTCAGGAGGGTGTCCACAAGCTGGAAGAGTAGGGATTGATTAGTGTGGTAATTTTTTTACAGATTTATTGTCCACTTACTAGTGATTTTGAAAGACATTTTGGCTGAAGAAAGCTAATGTGACTAAGCTAGAATGCTTCCTGGGAAAGGTTTATTGTGCTAGAAACAGATGAAACAATCTCTTCATCACTTACCACTGTACTTGCTATGTGCCAGCTGATGGCCCATCCTCAGTTCTATATTAAATCCTTTCTCTTCAGAATGCATAGATTGTCTTCAGTTTTCCAGACTGAACCACAGGTGATACAGACTTCCGACACTGACTAAAATATGCCAAGCTCTTTACTATCTCAGGACCATTCCATTTTTCATACTATGCCTGAAAGTATTTCTGTAGTTTATTTTAGTATTTTTGCCTTAGTTTTCTTCTTGGAGTGCATATCCTTGTTCCTAGAAATAGAATCACTCTGACTCACCAATCACACCACTCTCCTTGTAACACATATTACACTATCAATGTTGTTTAATTATTTGTGTGTGATTTATTTCCTTCCAGTGTACTTTAGATTATGTTTCCTGAAAACAAAGTCTGGGTCTGTCTTGTTGACTGTTGATTCCCAGGGATTCTGTATTACCTGACCAATAATATGTGCTCAACAATGATTAGTCCCATAAATTAATACATGATTGAATAGGAAGAGTATTAAACAGCATAATTCATGTACCAGCCAGAGTCACTCTGCTCTTTCAGATATATATAAATTTAATTTCCATTAATGCATTACTGCAAGTCACATGCCTTCCCAGACATTTCTAAAAGTTTTTGAGGGGTAATATTACCAGAGTCCCACCTAGAAGAGACCTTCTGCCTCTATTGAATTAATTTTACTTTGAAACTATTCTTATTACTTTGCATGCATTATTACTTTTACATTCCCCATTGCCCAGATGGGAAACTGCAATTTTTTTTAAATGGGAAGAGTCATAAAATAGTATAAATTTTAAATAGCAAACACATTTACTCGTTAAAATAAATCATATCCATAAAAGACACATATATCTGTATGTGCCTCCAGAATAAAGATCTGAATGAGTAAACAAGGTAAGCCTTCTAAATCATCAAAAATGCTAGTTAGGGCCAAGGATACAGAGGGCAATAGAGAAGGGTGGTTATGTGTCAGTTGTAATTTCTATACTCATTGCAGTGTTAGAGATATGGCTCATCTTACTAACCATCCTCTTGAAAGTTTCCCCAGAAAGCAAGGACAACCAGAATCCTGCAATAACTGTTCTCAGATGAGGTAAACTGATTACATGAAGCAAATGGACACTTGTAGCTTACCACATGATTCCTCCGTTAGTTCCAATGTACCAGTTCCTTTGCCAAGACCAATAATTACTTCCTAGGGTTTCCCTATATATAATAACTGAAGGATACAGAGATAAAAAGGGATAGTATGTATATGATAACATTATTATTAAATTTAATTATATGACATTATATTATATATTATAGAGATAGATATTATAGCATGTATTCCAGTATTAAGGTTTCATATTTTAATTAATTAGTGATTCATATTTTATTTATTTATTTATTTAAAATTAAATCTTTATTATTCAGATTATTATATTTGTTTCTCTTTTTTCCCCTCCTTGCTCCCCTCTAACCCACTTCCACCGCTCCCTCTACTTTTATTTTCCCCCTCAATTGATGAGTCCATAGGTGTATGATTTTTGTCCAGTCACTCCCTGTACACCCCTCACCCCTTTCCCCCTGAGAATTATCAGTCCACTCCCTTTCTGTGCTCCTGATTCTATTATATTCACCAATTTATTCTGTTGATCAAATTTTTAATACACTTAATTTTTAGATTCACTTGTTGATAGATATGTATTTGTTTTTCATAATTTTTTATCTTATACCTTTTTCTTCTTCCTCTTCTAAAAGAGTACCTTTCAGCATTTCATATAATACTGGTTTGGAGTTGCTGAACTCCTTTAGCTTTTCCTTATCTGTGAAGCTCTTTATCTGCCTTTCAATTCTGAATGATAGCTTTGCTGGATAGAGTATTCTTGATTTTAGGTTTTTGCTATTCATCACGTTGAATACTTTTTGCCACTCCCGTCTGGCCTGCATCATTTCTGTTGAGAAATCAGCTGACAGTCGTATGGGTGCTCCCTTGTAGGTAATGAACTGTTTTTCTCTTGCTGCTTTTAATATTCTCTCTTTGTCTTTTGCTCTTGGTATTTTAATTATGATGTGTCTTGGTATAGTCCTCTTTGGATTTCTTTTATATGGAACTTTGTGTGCTTCTTGGACTTGTAAGTCTATTTCTTTTACCAGATGTGGGAAGTTTTCAGTCATTATTTCTTTAAATAGGTTTTCAGTATCTTGCTCTCTCTCTTCTGGCACTCCCACAATTCTGATATTGGTATGCTTGAAGCTGTCCCAGAGGCGCCTTACATTATCTTCACATTTTTGGATTCTTTTCTCTTCTTGCTTTTCCAGTTGAGTGTTTTCTGCTTCTTTATATTTCATTTTTTTGACTTGATTCTTGCCTTCCTCTAGTCTGCTGTTAGGACTCTGAATAATATTTTTTATTTCAGTCAGTGTATGTTTAATTTCTAGTTGGTCCTTTTTCATCTCTAGTTGGACCTTTTTATCTCTAGTTGGATCTTTTGCATCTCTAGTTGGTCCTTTTGCATCTCCTCTTGGCTCTTGCTAACTTTATCCAACTTTTCTAGCATATTCTTGAAAAACCTTATAAGCATGGTTTTGAACTCTATATCCAGTCATTTGTTTTCCTCCATTTCTTTTGTTTGTGATCTCTTCCCTTGTCTTGGCATTTTCACTATGCTGGGAGAACTTCTGCGTTGGATTCAGCCTTATGATACCAGACTTGAAAAACCGCAAAAGCCTCTCTGTTGAGCTTGGGATGGGTGGAGTCTCAGGGCTTAAGGGACTGCCTTGCCTTCCAGTAGGGCCCACCCTCCATGGCCCCTGAGTCTCACGTGACCGGGTAATCGCTGGAGTGGTCCCTGTGCGCGTACTCTCTTGCAGTGCCTCTAGACTGCTGCCCCTCTGGCTCCTCTGCGCTCCAGGACCCCAGGAGTCTGGGTCCCCAGGATTTCCCCCGAAACTGGGGTTTAGTGCAGTTAGAAATGGCACAATTGGGAGGGTCTGTCTCCCACCCACTCGTGAAAGCCAGCGGCAGGCACAATCAGCAGTCGGTCCTCAGCGCGCAATGCCGTGCAAGCCACCAGACTTTTGATCTTTTGTGACTCCCCTAAATTTCCGTGCACTTCTCCCACTTCACAGTCCAAACTCCCCCTTGAATGAGTTTTGGCTGGATCAGAGGTTTAGTGTCGTAGGATAAGGGGTTCAATGCCTTTGAGAGTCTCTGTGTTCTTCCCGTCAGAGAAAACCAACCAGGTACTCCGTCACCCGCTCTCTCCAAGCTCTCGTCTCCGTACCTCAGCTTTTTACAGCTCCTCTGGGTCCCTGTGAGCCCCTTTCTTTCCTTCTAGTTGTAGAATTTCAACTCAGCCAGCTTTCCTGTAGTTCTGGATGATGTCTGTTCTGTCTTTTAGTTGTAGTTTTTGAAATTGTTGTGCAAGGCAGCAGTGTAGGTGTTTCCCTATGCTGCCATCTTGGATTCTCAGTTATTCATATTTTCAATTTATGGATCATATATTTATGATAAAAATACACCATAATTAAATTTTTATGCTATCATTATGATTGGAGTGAAATTTCAAAGGATATATAGTAATATAATTTATATAACTCTAAAATTTACAATTGGAAAAAATAAATTTGTCTTTCTTATTTTTAAAATGATGAATTGTCCTTCAGATGTGAAATAATTTTTACTAGGTTTAAATAGCTATTTAGAAGCAAAGTCATAAATAAAATTAAAAAGTTAAACTGTTCATTCAGTGTGTGTGTGCGATATTAAAAGAGCTACTTCAGGCAAAGTGCATCCATGACAAAAGAGGTAAGAATGTCTCTAGTAATTCAGTAAACAAAAACCAAATCCCCAAGTGAGACCTTAATGAAGTAAAACCTATTTCATTTTTAAGTTATATGGACAAATCATTATAATAGTGAAAGAATTCATTGTTCTCCAAAATAATTCTGGGATATGAGAAATGGTACTTATAATTTCTTATATTATTTTATTTAGAGTAGTAGTTTTATAAGTCTCCTTTAAATCAATAGTTTATTTTATATATCTTTAATCTTTTTTGAATGTACAAACACAGCTTTGAGATAAATCTATCACAATCTCTCACAAATTGTCAGTTAATTTTGGTTTGTGCAAGTTTATCTAAATGTCATATATATGATTCAAGTTTAAATGAATTTGAGAAATATTACTTTGAAGGCTACTGGTACTATCACCTTATATATAAGCAGCATATTTGCTAATAAAAATAAGTAAGTATACTTAATAATTTTAAATAATTACTTAAGTATTTCTAATTTAAAAGTATGTGATATGTATTTTACATGACCATGAAAGATTGTCAGGTCAAAGACAAAGATATGGGTTGTAACAAGCATGTAAGCCTGTCTCTTTTTGCTTGCTTAAAAAAAAATTCTCTATTCTGTCTTGAACTATTGATCATGTTCATTTGTAATGTCATATCTGCCTTATTTTCTAAACCAGTGGTTGGCAAACTCAGTCAACAGAGCTAAATATCAACAGTACAATGATTGAAGTTTGTTTTGAGAGCCAAATTATTTAAACTTAAACTTCTTCTAATGCCACTTCTTCAAAATAGATTCACCCAGGCCATTGTATTTTGTGGAAGAGCCACACTCAAGGGGCCAAAGAGCCACATGTGGCTCATGAGCCCCAGTTTGCCGACCACTGTTCTAAACCAATCACAGTAAGACAGAATGCAGTTTAATGCTTTATCAGACCTATTTGCTGTTAATTGGAACTAATTCTTATTCTTCATAAAAATACAGTAGATGATTTGTATTATCTGCTTATTAGAGGCCCAGTGCACAAATTCATGTATGAGTGGGGTCCCTTGACCTGCCTAGTGATTAGGGTGATCTGGGCTGTCTCACCCAATCCAAGTGAGGGAACATGGGAATTTGGCCAGCTGTGGGAGGTTGGCTGTGGGAGCATACTGACCATTAGGCGGCAGCTCCTGCATTGAATATCCCCTGGTGGTCAGTGCATGTCATAGTGACTGGTTGATCAGTCATGCGTTCAACCAGTTGTAGTGGTCACTTAGGCTTTTATATATATATATATATATATAGATATTCTGTTTATTCAACACTGTGTTTCTAGAAGAAATGGCAGTCAACAAATCAGTGTGGACAGTTCATTGGCAGTCTATTGTTCAGTTCATTTGTTCAGTCACGTGTCTTCTTTTTTAAAAAATTGTATTGATTTCAGAGAGGAAGAGAGATAGAAACATCAATGATGAGAGGGAATCATCATTCGGCTTCCTGAAACCTGGGCCTGTGTCCTGAACAGTAATCAAACTGTGACCTCTGGTTAATAGGTTAATGCTCAACCACTGTGCCACACTGATTGGGTGGTCACATGTCTTCTGAAAACATAGCTTGAGCTCATCACCTTTTCCATCTCTGACTGGACCCTGCTTTATGTGGAGGTCTCTCTTAGAGCAATATTTCTGTCTTTCTGGCTTTAGAGTACTATCTGAAATCTTTTTTTTATTTTCCCATTACCATAACACAATTGAAGGTTTATATCAACCTAGTATAGATGCCTCTTATGATTTGAATGATTGTGTCCTCTCGGAATGCATATGTTGAAATCCAAATGCTCAATGAGGTGGACATCTCATGAAAGGGACTGCAAAAGGGACTCCACGGAGCTACAAGGTTTCCTTCCATCGTGTGATGTTATAATGAGAAGTCTGTAGCCCAAATGATGGTCCTCACCTCACCATGCAGACACGCTGATATCATTCTATTTCTAGGCTCCAGAACTGGGAAAAAATAAATGTCTGTTGTTTACAAGCCATCCAGTCTGTGTTGCTTTTGTTATAGCAACCTGGTTAGACTCTAAGACAATGCCTTTGCAAACACCATCTGAATTGTCTGTGGACATTAGGTGACGGAATTGCTCTTGGATCACTTTCCAAAATGCCACTTTGTTTCTTCCAAATCCATTTCTATCTCTATTCTCTTTCTTCTACCTCCTCTAATCAAATTCTTCTCTGACTGAGGTTTATCTTGTGACTAAGTTTAATTGATTAAAGCAACATAAAATATGATATGATGTCATATTCCACATGGAGAAGCTCTATAAACCAAACAAATTGATCTTTGGCATGAGGTATAAAAGAGTGTTAGAATGCAAAAATCAAGTAGTAGTTCTCAATTGACAGAAACCAATGCTGTGTTGTTCAATCAAGGTTACTGGTAAAGAAGACGTATGCAGTCAATATCCATCACTTCACTTACCAGGGGCACTGAGTAAACATGAGTCTTGTGCTAGAGTCTGTACTAGAAAAGAGATAAAGAACTTTCCAAAATGCTCATTAGACAGGATAGTTTAATGGGAAGAAGAAAACAGACAACAATTACTGTACATTGGAGTGAGAGTCTAAAATACATACACATAATATGGTCTTCTAAAGCTCAGGGTTGATGCCCCAACTCAGAATTTTCCCCAGGAAGTGAAGAGAAATCATTTTGGAGATGGCTGTGTGAGTAGAGTTTTGAAAGGAAATAAGGAGTGGCATGGAATGGTCTGAAGGATGAGATAGGGAGATGTTCCAGACAGCACTGTGGTAAGATTAGGACCTACATGAGACACCATTGGCAACATTCGGAGGAAATCACTGAGCAATCAACTGAGGCTCAGTAAAACAGCAATTACCAGAGTCTAGTTTGAAAACCCTATACAGTTGAATAATATAGAAGGACTTTTGCTCTTTGTAACAAAGCATCTGTGTGTTTTTGTGTGTTAAGTATAGTTCTAAAATAGTCATTTTTATTACTACCTTCAAAAATAAATAAGGAAAATCCATGATATCTTGACACCATAACAGGTATATCTATAGAATTTATTTTTACTTTGTGGCTTTCCACTTATTACTGAATTTGAATGTAACATAATTTATTTTATTTTTACCTATAATGTCCCATGGCATGCTTTATTCGGCAGTATTCCTAAAGCTTAGAGCTATTGCAATCCTTCACAAGCTTCACATAAGAAGACATGAATATATTCCCATGAGAGCCAGTCTAATGCTTCTACCCATTTCATTAGTGTTGCCTTTAGGCTGTGATAAATACCTTTTATTTCTGGCTTTTGACACCTGTGATAGTTATATTAGGTTTCTTCAGTTTTAAAAAGGAATTGTTGCATTGAATTTTGAAAGCAATTGAAATGGGAGAAGTTCATAATTAATTACAGAGACAGATAGCTCTTTATTGTCCCAGTCAATGTGTAATTTTACAATTACACAAATAAAAACTCCCTAGATTGCTCTGCATAACTGAGTCACCACATAACACCTCTGCCACAGTCAGGAGAATGGAATATCAGAGAGCTACCTCTAGCCCCAGAAGCAATAGACTGAAAACATGAGGCCTGAAAATTACCCCTACCATCCAAAATTCTTTTCTTCTTGTTATTTTTCCATGTGTAGTAATAAGATTTATTTCATGATGCTTATTCTCATATTTCTACCTACATTTCCTATTATCCTACCTAATAAAAGAGTAATATGCAGCCGAGACCGGTTTGGCTCAGTGGATAGAGTGTCGGCCTGCAGACTGAAAGGTCCCAGGTTCGATTCTGGTCAGGGGCATGTACCTTGCTTGCGGGCACATCTCCAGTAGGGGCCGTACAGGAGGTGGCTAATCAATGTCTCTCTCTCATCGATGTTTCTGACTTTCTATCCTTCTCCCTTCCTCTCTGTAAAAAAATCAATAAAATATATTTTTTAAAAAAGAGAGTAATATGCAGATTTACCATCACTCCAACACACAAGATGACTGCACCCATGTAGTCAAAAGATCCTGCCCCCCATGTGGACACAAGATGGCCACCACAAGATAGCCAGCAGGGGAGAGCAATTGGCAGGGAGGGCAGTTGTGAGTGAT
Organism: Lasiurus cinereus; assembly: GCA_011751065.1. NCBI lineage: Eukaryota > Metazoa > Chordata > Mammalia > Chiroptera > Vespertilionidae > Lasiurus > Lasiurus cinereus. Next base: position 17,589,584 of record JAAGEH010000293.1, on the reverse strand, counting down.
CAAGTCTGCAGGGCAGGGCAGTTAGGGTTGATCAGGCCAGCAGAAGGAAGAAATTGGGGGTGACTGGGCCTTTAGGGAAGGGCAATTGGGGGGGCAGGCCTGGAGGGGAGGACAATTAGGGGTGACCAGGCCTGCAGGGAAGGGCACTTAGGGGTAACCAGGCCCACAGAGAAGAGCAGTTAGGGGCAAACAGGTTGGCAGGGGAGTAGTTAAGCATGAATCAGGCTGGCAGGGGAGTGGTTAGTGTGTGATCAGGCTGGCAGACAGAAGCAGTTAGGGGCAATCAGGAAGGCAGGAAGGTGAGCAGTTGGGAGCCAGCAGTCCTGGATTGTGAGAGGGATCTCCAAGATTGGAGAGGGAGCAAGCTGGGCTGACGGACATTTCCCCCTCGTGCATGAATTTCGTGCACTGGGCCTCTAGTCTCTCTATATAAAAGCCTAAGCAACCAGATGACTGGCTCATAGGCTGGTAACTATGACATGCACTGATCAGCAGGGGCCAGATTATTCAATGTAGGAGCTACCCCCTGGTGGTCAGTGCACTCCCACAGCCAACCTTCCATGGCTGGCCACCTCCCATGGTCCCTCCCCCTGGCCAGCTGGCCAATTTCCCTCGGTTCCTCCCACCAGCTGGCCGGCCCCAGTCAGCCCTGATCGAGGCTGGGTGAGATGGCCCCCAGTTGGCCCAATCGCTAGCCAGGCTGAGGGACCCCACCCATGCATGAATTCGTGCACTTGGCCTCTAGTTGTTTTATAAAAGTTTTGATCATTCATGAAAACAATTAACTAACATGTTTGAATCATTGTAGATCTAAACTTTCAGAGGTATTCTTTCTTTCCTGTTACTAAGGACACTCTTTTTGAAGTCCCTCACCCACTTACCATTGAGGGTTGCCTTTCAATGGGACTAAATTATATTTGCAGTCATTTTATGTTAAGGAATTTCTGGACTTTCAATCTCATTTATATTAGGCCAGCATTGAATCTGTATTTTATCTATGATTTCAGAAAATCAACTTGTTAAGCGTGTGCACTCATATCAATGCATTTATTCTGCTTTAAAATTGTTTTTTACTCCCTGTTCTGGAAACCTCAAAATCCATCCCCACACACATTTTTATGTTTATTCATCTTATAAATGATAAAATCTTCCATCTCTTTTATGGGTGAGCCCTTCATGCAAGGCACAACTTAATAATTACCCCTCTTTACTAAGTAGATTTCTGGCCTCTAATTTAATATGCAAAAAAAAAAATTAAGGGAGACATGGGAAGACAGGACTTACTCTTCGCTAATTCATCTTCCAGAAAGGAAGGTTGGCTTATTCCAGCAAAAATACTTTGGCGTGGGTTTGATATTTCAGGGTACTTGGAGTCATTCACAATTCCTAAAGCTATTATTACAATTTAGGGACCATGATTTATTGAAATTTTCTAACTTTCTTTAAAGATATCTGGCAAATTAAACCTATATTATAATTCACCAACCCACAAAATGAGACTTGGAATCTCATTTTCAGGTCCAGCAACCCTATTGCCATAAGAGAGAAAATAGTGACATTAGATTAGATATTAAACTATCAGATCTTCTAACCTTGTTATGAGATAAGAAATTAAAAGCTGGTGTCCTTCATTTCTACATTGTATGATTTTTCGTGATTGATTAAATCACAGGCTTCCCAAAGTCTTATCAATCTTTGTACAACCCCGAATGATTGCTTGCAAGAAAGATTTGATCACCAAAAATTGCCATCAGCATCTTATTTTACTTAATTTTAGGTGCTTATCAATGATTATACAGGCCTTAAAGGGCTAAAGGTTTTCTCACTTTATTGCCTTCAATGCTGACAAGCAAATTCCAACTTCCCCCTTTCTTGAGAGTCAGTGGCCAATAGCTGTTATTGATGTCAATTACTCGATTATTTAGTTCATTTGCTCTTACCAACAGTGCCACCTTAGCTATTTAGAAATGCAGATATCTTATGAAATCACTCTGAAGATGGGCCCTCTAGGAGCAACTGCGAATCCACACTGCATAGCTGGACCACCAAGATTATTATTACCTACTAGTCACAATCAGGAAATTGCATACCTAGAAAGTGCTGTTTCTAGAACCAATTTTCTTCTGCCAGAAACAGGAAGCTGTCAAATTTGAAGCAATCTCTAAAGTCAGGACATTAGTACAATAGCCATCTAATCCAAAAGCAAACTTCCTTTTCCATAATCTGCATTTTCAAAAGAGCACTTCTTTTCATATGGGACATAACTCTTAAAATTCAGTGGCTGAATCTATGTCATACCTAAAATCTTAACCTGAAAAAGGTCTAGGGAATGCAGTTTTTACCTTGTATATTCTATATTCTACTCCATGAGAAAGTGTCTTTAAAAGGAATCACAGTAAATATTAAGGGCACCAATTTATATTATCAACATAAAATTGTTGGGATTTTAAATGATCACCTATCAGATATTTTATTTTATAATTTATATGCACAAATTATATAGTCCTGTAATTTGTGAGATACTATAAAGTTTGTGACTAAAAAAGAGAGAAATAATACATTTATCTTTATAGAGTCTATTAAATAATAATATTAGGTATGTCTTTGTTACTTAATTAAAATAATGGGGGGAAAATGATACATGGTCAATTAGTGGAATCTGAAAATGGGAGCTAGTTAGTTTTTCCACCTAATTCATAATTTGATAAAAACAAAAGTTCAGGATATATCTGTCATATTCTATAATGATTTCTGATATTTTATTATTTTATATTTAAAATATTTTATTATCATACTAGTAATTACTCAAAATATTTTACTTATTAATTATAAAAAGTGAAGAAATAAGTCCACAGTATTATATTTACCAAACTTTAGCAAAATATTACCAAAGGCTTATATAACGAAAATGCTGTTTCAGTTTGTTGAAGGAGAATATAGGAAAAGTATTCAAGGGTAAATAAGAGTCATAAAATAGATAAAATATAATTTTTTTAAAATAACACAAACAAAATACAGAACTAGGTTTCACAAATATTAGGAAAAATGATAAGAAAAGTAGAAGAGGATGAAGATAAAAAAATATAATAATATAGAAAGACAACAGGCTGAGAAAAGGCATTAAAGTATTTTAAAGGTGGCCTTTAATTAATTATCAAAATTAATTTATCAAACAGATAAAAAGTAGGCACTATTAACTCTGCCTGATGATATAAATAAAACTTACCTGGTGAAAGAATAATAGATTAAGGGAGCCAGTAGGTAATAATAGTTTTGGTGGTCCAGCTCTGCAGTGTGGATTCCCAGTTGCTCCTAGAGGGCCCATCTTCAGAGTGATTTCATAAGTTATCTGCATTTCTAAATAGCTAAGGTGGCACTGTTGGTAAGAGCAAATGAACTAAATAATTGAGTAATTGACATCAATAACAGCTATTGGCCACTGACTCTCAAGAAAGTGGGAATTTGGAATTTGCTTGTCAGCATTGAAGGCAATAAAGTGAGAAAACCTTTAGCCGTTTAAGGCCTGTATTATCATTGATGAGCACCTAAAATTAAGAAAAATAAGGTGCTGCCAGAACCGATTTGGCTCAGTGGATGGAGAGTCGACCTGTGGACTGAAAGGTCCCAAGTTCAATTCCGGTCAAGAGCATGTATCTTGGTTTCGGGCTCATCCCCAGTAGGGAGTGTGCAGGATGCAGCTGATGGATGTTTCTCTCTCATTGATGTTTCTAACTCTCTGTCCCTCTCCCCTCCTCTCTGTAAAAAATCAATAAAATATATATTTTTAATAAAGTAAAATAAGGAGCTGATGGCAAATTAGAAAATTATCTATTTATTTAGCAGAGAGAGAAAAATATGTATATATCTTTGTGTATCTGTGTGTGTATTACAGAAAGAGAATTGAGGAAGATTTCTTTTTTTAAATATATTTTTATTTATTTAAGAGAGAAAAGCAGAGGGAGAGATAGAAACATCAATGATGAGAATCATTGGTTGGCTGCCTCCTACATGCCCCACACTGGGGATCGAGCCCACAACCCTGGCATTTGCTCCAACCAGGAATAAAACTGTGACCCCCTGGATCATAGGTTGATGATCAACCACTGAGCCATGCCAGCTGGGCCCAAAATAATTCTTTTAAAGGAGCCAGATATTTCATTCCTTTGCTCAGAACCTCACAATATCTTACCATGTCAGAAGAAGGTCCAAATCCTACGATGGCCTAGAAAGCCTATGATCTCCCCACTCTGTTATTATCTCTCTGACCTCCTACCATTCTAATAGACAGAATAATGTGAAATATTGAACACTAGTATTATCCTAAAGAAACACAATTTCTGAGTTCAGAGCAATCTGCCACTTTCTTTGTTAGCAAGATTTGTGTGAGCAAAGGAAAGCTATTCTAGTTGAAGTGGGGATATAGTATGAGCCTGCATCACTGAGAGTCTCCCTGTAGATGTCTATTGTTTCAAACAGCAAAGTAACATTTGCATGGACCAAAAATAGGAACAATATCAGTGAACTCAGACATTGTCTTCAGAGTCTTTATCTAATACTGGTATTCATAATATGAGGGACCACAAACCATTTGATGGTTATGAGAACAAGTATAGTCACTTCCAAAAATGTTTTCCCATACATTATCATATTCAGACCTTACGAAAATCATGTTTTTAATCTATTTATCAAAATCTAAGGAAATCTCAAATATATTTCTTAAGATGTAACATTATTAACAAAATGTTCTACTGAATTTTATTTTCAAGAAGTCCAGTTCCCTTCTATCTTACCATAGCTCCAAATTAAAGTTCACGGCTTTTCTCCTCTACCTCTTCTTTTGCTGCTAACCAAGTTTTTAGACTATTGGAGGTTATGAGCATGTATCAGTTATTGGAAGTTTTAAGTGCCCATTTTTTTTCAAAGTAATTTTATTTTTTCATATGTCATCTAAATTGACCTAAAGACCCTACAACTATCCTAAGTGTGGGAGGAAATAAAATTAACTTGATCATGATGAGTTATGGTAATTTAGCTTCTTTCAGGCAAAAGTGGGGGAAAAAAGGAAGAAAATGTAGATGATTTAAGTAGAATTTCTATTCATATAATAACTACACTCCTTGAAAGAAAAAACTCACAATGTATTTCTTTCCTTATTTATGTCATATTTGGAATCAGTAAGGAGAATGAACTACATATGAGATGCTCTAAGGTTTGAGGATGCAAAACACTTTGGAGCTGGAAATATGAGTAAGATATGAAACCAGTTTATAGGGTCCTGTGTGTTTCAATGGTCAGGCATTTTTCTGTTTATGATGCTGTCCCAGCATCCAGTTTTTGTCCTGGAATTTTTATTTTTTAACAAAGTAATTCATTTTTTATTAGTAATTAATCAAAATCAGCTGCAAATGGATTTTTAAAATGCTGTTTTGTTCTTAGAATTTTGCCATGTAGAGTTCTCATTGTAAAACATGGTAAAGTTTAAGAGACACCAGGAGTGCCTCATCTGTCTTTACCCTTTGCAAACAAATATAATTAAAGTCACTTTTCCCAGGACAGCATGCCCAGTGCTCACTGGTAAAATGAACTACACCAGACACAAGGGAACCAGGACAGCTAACTCCACCGTGTCAGGCAGTTTTGGGGGAATTCGGTATTGTTACTTTTTCCTTCTGTATAACAGAATTTTGATGTGACCTATGCTATCACCTGATGGATACATTAAGACACAAGATATATGGTCATTGAGAAATATGAGAGATTATTAGATACAAATGTGAAATGTGTATGGGAAATAGAACGTGAGTAGCCTCACAGGATTATTTATTTGTGTGTTTATTTATTTTTTACAAAGGAACTGGAATTAAGGAAGGTTTGAATGGTTATGAAAGGCCTTTTGGATTTGTGATTTTTTTAATATAGATTTGTGAAATTCATGTTTTATTCTAGATAAAAATCACTATTCAATCTATCGATAAAACATCAATGGACTTGTAAAAATATTTTGCATATATCAGATATAGTTTTAAATCAAATAACTTAGCAGATGTATAATCCAATTTTTTTAATTTGCCTTTTGATGGATAAAAAAACGGATATTCATAATGCATAGAGATTTTTTTCAAATCTTAATTGGCTGTATACAAAACATGATATTTCAGGACTCATGCCACCTAGGTCAGACGATTTATGATTGTGTCACACTCACTTCCTCAGCAAGTATTTGTTTTTCAGCCAAAGGTTTCAATGGATAGAGTATTCTGTAACAGTTGTGTAAAGCATTTAATTTATATATTTGAAATTTGAAGATTTAGAAGCAAGCTATTTTGAATGAGTAACAAAGTCTGTTGTAATATAATCTTCACCATGTGAAAAAATAAAAAGCTATATGAAAATAAGGATAAACACAAGCCAGATTTTTGCTGAAGAAGGAGCCTAGACCAGAAAGAAATAATGTGAAAGAAAGGTCACAGAAGGTGAGCATAAATAATTTTTGGGAAGCAGGTATTTGTTGATTAGCTGAAATTCATTTAATTAAAACCATTTAGATTGTATAAGTATTATTTTAAGTTGTTATAGATAAAAATGAGAATAAAAATATAAGAAAAAACATGATTAAATTATTTCAGTAAGGAATTGACTTACTTTTTAATTTTACTTTTGTTCAGAAAATAACTTTTTATCCAAAACTGCATTTATTAAGGTTATTTTAGAGTGTGATTAAACAGATAATTATGTGTTTATAGTGTTAATAGATGAACTGTGCTTGCATAGTAATTAAATTTTTAAAAATTGAAAGAAAATATAGTGAATTCTCATGTATGTTTAATTTATTGGAATGTAACCTTTTTTTGGTAAGTCAGTACTAAAGTCATAAGTAAAAACTTAAATAGTTATACTGTAGTTATGATTTTATTGAAATGGAATTATTTTTTCTATTTATTTATTTATTGTCTAAAATTTTACATATATCTCCATTTTCCCTAATTGACCGACCCCCCACTTCAGGCATTCTGATCCCTGGCAAGCCCTCACCTCCTCAGTGTCTGTTTCCATTGTTTATGCTAATATGCATGCATACAAGTCCTTTGGTTGCTCTCTAACCATCCCCCCCTCCACCATTTGTCTCTAGATCTATTTTTGTTCATCAAATTATATGGATCATTATATCCCACATATGAGTGAGATCATGTGATATTTATCTTTCTCCGACTGGCTTATTTCACTTAGCATAATGCTTTCCAGTTCCATCCATGCTGTTGCAAATGGTAAAACTTTCTTCTTTTTATAGTGGCATAGTATTCCATTGTGTACATGTACCACAGTTTTTTAATCCACTCATCTGCTGATGGGCACTTAGGCTGTTTCTAAATCTTAGCTATGGTAAATTGTGCTGCTATGAACATAGGGGTGCATATATACTTTCTGGTTGGTGTTTCTGGTTTTTTGGGCTATAGTCCTAGAAGTTGGATTACTGGGTCAAATGGGAGTTCCATTTTCAACATATTCACCAATGATATTTCCAAAAAGGTTTTAATCCAAAATTTACAGGGAACTCATACAACTTAACAAAAAGAAGCTGAACAATCCAATTAAAAAATGAACAAAGGATCTAAATAGACATTTTCTATAAAAGGACATACAGAAGGCCAAGAGACATGAAAACATGCCCAAAGTCACTAATCATCCGAGAGATGCAAATCAAAATGAGATACCATCTCACCCCCCTCAAAATGGCTATCATCAACAAATCAACAAATGACAAGTGCTGGTGAGAATCGGAGAAAAATAATTTTTGGGAAGTAGGTATTTGTTGATTAGCTGAAATTAATTTAACTGAAACCATTTAGATTGTATAAGTAGAGCTAACATATTTATTATTTTAAGGTTTTATAGATAAAAATGAGAATAAAAATATAAGGCAAGCTGAGACCGGTTTGGCTCAGTGGATAGAGCATCGACCTGAGGACTGAAAGGTCCTGGGTTCGATTCCGGTCGGGGGCATGTACCTTGCTTGAGGGCACATCTCCAGTGTGGGGTGTGCAGGAGGCGGCTGATCGATGTCTCTCTCTCATCGATGTTTCTGACTTTCTATCCCTCTTTCTTCCTCTCTGTGAAAAATCAATAAAATATATTTAAAAAATATATATATAGGGCAAAATATATGGTAGGAATGCAGACTTGTGCACACACTGTGGAAGACAGTATGGAGCTTTCTCTAAAAGTTAGAAACAGAATTATTTTATTGAGATATCAAATATGCAATTTAAAACATAGACATCTTCAGTTCAGTGTTGGGCATGTTTGTGTATTCCTGTTTCTTACTAAATTATAAAATTTCATATAACAAAATGTTATACAATGAAATGCATTTGTTTTCTTTAGAAATAGAAGTATATTTATCTTGATAGCATAGAGCCTCATTCAAAGAATACAAAATGTAACTTTGACAAATGAGTTCAAGTAGCATATACTAGTAATGTAGATTTTAGAAAACATAAAACATTAACTGAAAGGCTTCCTAATGAGAGATGGTTGCATTTATAGCAAACATCAGTCTATAGAAAATGGAACTTAAGGTGGGATGGATGACTTGATAAATAGCAGTTGTGATCTGTGTACGTTTCTAATTAGAGGATTAAATAAAAACAATTTTGGTTGTAAGAATGTTACTATTTATCTTATACACTAATTTAAAAATAGTGATGATTCAGCAAAACATATTGATTTAGGTTTTTCTTGATTTGCCATATTGTCTGTAGATATCACACCAATAAAAAGTTGTAGAAAATATGCATAACAACCCAAAGATTTTAACTGCTTCCCTTTGAACAGCTGTTCTTTTTCCTATAAATAAGAACTAGATAGCATGACCTGTCATTTAAATATTCAATACAGTTCTAATTAAAACAATTCCCAAAATTGAGATCAGTAGAAATAATATATCCAAAATGTCTAGGTTAATAACCAGGCAATAGCTCTCATTTTGGTTGATTATATAATCAACACAGTGTCCCCTTGGGAGTTCCACTGGGAGACTGGGAGTTCGATTGCTTGTTATGATGTTTGCTGACCACCAGAGGGCAGCATGAAATGAACGAAGGCCCTGGCTGGCAACTGGCAGCTGGGAAAGGAAGACCCTGGCTGGCAGCTGGAAGACCCCGATTGGCCCTGATCCCTGGCCAGGCCAAGGAACCCTACCCATGCACAAATTTCACACACCAGACCTCTAGTATCTCAATAACTAAGCTAAGTGCTTCCAGTGGATTACTGCATTTAACTCCCAAAACAATTCTATTACAAATATTATTACAATCCCCAGCAGCGAGACTTAAGACTACTATGCTCAAAGCCTCAGAATAATTTGAGATGAAGAATGAAAGTATGAAAATGTAACTAAACTCAATTGATTCACTAAAATTTTGTTTTCAATTCCATTTAATGTTACTCAGTACAATTTTGTTAGTAACTAAAAAATGGACTGTGACTAATGTTATAAAAAATAAGCTTTTAAAAACAAGTTTAAAATTTAATATTTTTATTTCATACTTTCAGGTGACAGTTAATTTTATTTCAAAATAATCATGTTAAAATGAAAATATAAGGCACAGGTTACACTTGAATTCAAATGAAGTTTAGTTTTAAGAAGTTCAGCTATATCAATAAGAAGAAATTTGTCTGGAAAAAAAAGTCAATGTATGAGTCAATATATGTCAATATATGAGTAATTGTTTCATTATTAAAATCAAGTAAATGAATGCAAGCATTTATATAGAACTGAAAAGAAGTATATATTTCATAATGTAGTGTTAACATAGAGTATATTCAAATATTCAAATACCCATTAAGTAAACTAACCAGTATTAAACATTTAAAAAGTATGGTTGAATAAATAAAACAACCACTGTCTGCCAGGCCAGTTCAATGGTTGAGCATTGACCTATGAACCAGGCTGTTATGATCTGATTCCTGGTCAGGGCACATGTCCAAGTTGCAGACTTGATCCCCAGTATGTGGGGCGTGCAGGAAGCAGCCAGTTAATGATTCTCTCTCATCATTAATGTTTCTATTTCTCTCTTCTTCTCCATTTCTCTCTAAAATCAATAAAAAATACATATTTTTTTTAAAAAGCAATCACTGCCTAGTTGCTTTATTGCATGTGTTATCTTGTTACATCAAGACAAAATACATCCCCTTTCTTTTTAAAATTATCAAGAAAAAGCAACGTGTTTAAGATCATGACACTGAGGAGAATGGCAAAGGTCTATTAAAATTTTCATTTAAACTGAATCTCAGAACAAAACTGACAATTTAAAAACAACCACAGCAATAGAAAACACAAAGACCCTAAGGATTTGTTTCTAAACACAGTGTAGTTTATGTTTATCTGGTTTTAATTTATTTTGATATGATTTTGGTGGTCACTCATGAAAATATTATAGTAATCACATCTAATTTAAAACCGCAATCACATATAAATAATTCATAAAGCATACTTTTAAGTTCTTTAGGAAAATAATCAAATTTTAATGCCACTTGAAATGCCTACCTGTCCCTTAAGTAATTTCAGTGTCAGTTTAATCTGTTTCTGACCAGCAGTAGAAACAGAAAAATTAATACTGTATTCCTGGTTTGATGAAGATGCCTCAGAAAAAATAACAGAGGGATTCTTCCCCCACAAGGAACATAATTGTAAACATTGTCTCACAGTGGTAGGTATTTGATAGCTCAAACTTGTCACATTTTTAAAGCTTTTTTTCATAAATGCATTCAATTTATTCTTGAAAAGTACATGGAATCTGCTGTTTCTATTGAAACCACTATAGATTTTTTTCAACTCACAGTTTTTACATAAGAAAGTATACAAGGTGGCACCTGAATTATCTAAAATATATTTGTATTCTTTTAATCAATTCCATTTAAAATGTGTTTTAAGTTGAGAATTGTTTGAACACTTTTTAAAGGAAACCAGGTCACCTGAGAATTTAACATGGGAATGTACATAGTGACATAAAAGTATATATAATAGAATAAGGTTAATATTAAATTTTTGAAGACATTAGTTCAAACTAAAAATATATTATTTTGGCCTGGCTAGCATGGCTATCAAACTCTGAACCAGGAGATTGCAGTTCTATTCTGGTCAGGGCTCATGCTTAGGTTTTAGACTCAATCCCAGTGGGGGCATATAGGAGGCAGCTAATTAATGGACCAATGATTCTCTCTCATCATTGGTTTTCTATCTCTCTCCACCTCTTTCTTCCTAAAATCAATAAAAATATGTTTTAAAAAAGATTATCCTTGATAATGTGGGTGAGCCCATTCCAATCAGTTTAAGATTTTAAGACCAAAAGCTGAAGTTTTTCTAAGAAGAAATTCTGCCTTAAGGCTGTATCATAGAAATCTGGCCTGAGACTTGACTTGAGGTGGTGAACACATAATACAATTTGCAGATGATGTATTATAGTATTGTCACCTGAAACATATGTAATTTTATTATTGAATCTCCCCCAATTAAAATAAATAAAATGCACTCTTAATTCTGCCTGCCCAGACTACAAAATGTAGACTCAAGGCTAGAACATCAACTCTTGCCTAACTTTCCATGTTTTTGGCCTGTCCTAGAAATGTTGGATCTGTTAGCACCCACCTTTAGGTGAGGCAATCCTTAAAATAATGTATTTTAGAGATTAAATAAATCAACATTCATTCATGTGTCTTTATTTGCTTTTGTTTTGTTCTAGAGAATCCTGACAGATACAGAAGTTACATACAGTCAATATCTTACTGAATAATAGACAAACATGTAAATTGACTATACTCCACTACACCACCAGCCAATCAGGAGTGATATGCAAAGTAACCCAGCAAAGATAGCAGTTAATTTGCATACTCAGCAGCTGAGTGATGGAGGTGGAACACTTGCATCATTGCCATGGTGATGATGCAGGCATTCTGCTCCACCCTGTTCTTTCAGGGCCTCTGGCAGCATGGGGAGGAAGAGCTGGAGTGGAAAGAGGTGGCTCTGGGGCCTGAACAGAAAGGGGCTGGGCTGGAGTGGAAAGGTAGTGCTAACTGGGAAAGGAAAGCCCATTCTAGCACAAATTTTCATGCATTGGCTTCTAGTCCTATGTAATAAAAGCCTTGGTAGTGTCACACCTTTGTGTGACATCATCACAAGATGGCTGCCAAAAGATGGCCAGTAGGGGAGGGCAGTTGGGGGTGAACAGTTGGAGGCAATTGAGATGGCAGGGGAGCCAGTTAGGGAGCAATCAGGCTGGCAGGCAGGTGAGTGGTTAAGAACCAGCAGTTCTAGATTGTGAGAAGGTTGTCCAAATGCCAGTTTGTCTCTGGATGTTCACAGGGATTGGGCCTAAACTGGCAGTCAGACATCCTCCAAAAGATCCCAGATTGAAGAGGGTGCAGGCTGGGCTGCACAAATTTCAGGCACTGGGACTCTAATCTATCCTATATAATAAAGAGGTAATACTAAAATAGGCCATCTTGCCCTCAAAAGATGGCTGTCTACAAACAGGCTGGCAGGGGAGTTAGTGAGGGATGACCAAATAACTGAACAGCAGGCTGCATGGGGCAACCAGGCCAGCAGGGGTGGCAGTAAGAGGCAACCAAGTCAGCAGGGAGGGCCAGTTGGAAGTGAACCAGTCAAGAGGGAGGGCAGTAAGAGGAAACCAGGCTGGCAGGGGGGCAGAAAAGGGGTGACCAGGCCAGCAGGGGAGTGCAGTAAAGAGTGACCAGGCTGGTGATGGGCACAGTTAAGAGTGACCAGGCTGGCAGGGAGGGCGCAGTTAGGAGCTATCAGGCTGGCACACAGACGTAGTAAGGGATAATCAGTCCAGCAAGGGAGGTGGGCAGTCAGTAGACACCAGGCAGGCAGACAGGCAGGTGAAGAATTAGAAACCAGTAGTTCAGGATTGTGAAAGGGATGTCCGACTGCCAGTTTAGGCTCAACTAAACCGGCAGTCGGACATCCCCCTAGGCTTCCTGGATTGGAGAGGGTGCAGGCTGGGCTGAGGGGACCTTACTTTTCTGTGTATGAATTTTGTGCATTGGGCCTCTAGTCCTATCTAATAAAAAAGTAATACACAAATTGATCGTACCTTCACCACACCCAAAAGCCACGCCTACCAGCCATGCCCACTGGCCAATCAGAGCAAGTATGCCAATTAATCCAACCAAGTTGGCTACAGCCACAGGGAGAGCAGGAGGGAGACTTGGGTTGCCCCTGGTGATGGAGGAAGCCAAACTTTCTGCAAACCCTGGTGGGTGCTTAAGGCAACAAAGTTTCAATGGCTGTGCAAGCAGAAGGCTTGGCTCCACTCCAGGCTACAAAGTTTCAATTGTAGAAAATAAACAAATCACAGATACCAGGGCCTTCACTTGGGTCTCTGGGGTGTGTGGTTGGCCTGCAAACCACCTCAGGCCCTTCGCCCTGGCCACCCCGCACTCCAAATGAACACACATCTTCATTCAGGACACCCTTCAAAGCAAACCAGATGGCCCCCATCCATGCACCAGACCTCTATCCTATCTAATAAAAGAGTAATATGCAGATTGGCCATCTCTACAACACACAAGATGGCTGCCCCATGTGGTCAAAAGATCCTGCCCCCATGTGGACACAAGATGACTACCACAGGAAAGCCAGCAGTGGAGGGCGGTTGGCAGGGACCAAGCCTGCAAGGGAGGGCAGTTGGGGGTGACCAGGCCTGCAGGGGAGGACAGTTGGGGGTGACCAGGCTCATAGGGAAAGGCAGTTAGGGGCAAGCTAGTTGGCAGGGGAGCAGTTAGGCATCAATGAGGCTGACAGGGAGTGGTTAGGGGATGATCAGGCTGGCAGGCAAAAGTGGTTAGGGGCAATCAGGAAGGCAGGCAGCTGAGCAGTTGGGAGCCAGCAGTCCTGGATTGTGAGAGGGATGTCCAACTGTCCATTTAGGCCCAGACAGTCATACATCTCTCAAGGGATCCCAGATTGGAGAAGGAGCAGGCTGGGGTGAAGGACACCCCCTCCCTCCCATGCACGAATTTCATGCACTGGGCCTCTAATATATAAATAAAAGGCCAATGTGTCCCCTCAGGAGTTCATCCAGGAGACTGGTAGTTCAATTGCTCACTATGACGTGTGCTGACCACCAGGGGGCAGCGTAGAATGTAGTAAAGCCCTGGCTGGCAGTCAAAAGGCCCCCATTAGCCCTGATCACGAGCCAGGCCTAGAGACCCTACCTGTGCATGAATTTTGTGCACTGGGTCTCTAGTTAAAACATAAAACATTTGTATGCATTTGAGTGATCATTGTTATCCAAGTTTCTTATAAATTACTATTTATCACAGGCTGAAATATGATATGAATTTTATTTCCATCTAAAATAGGTGATTCATACTCAAGTCCTGCATCACCTTTCACTAGCCTCTCTTCCAAAATCTTTTATTAGTCTAATTAGCATCAAATGGGGCTGGGTTAACAATTTCCTATTAACTGAAAAACTAATTCATGTTTCTTACCTACTATGTACAGCCTTGATCTTTTCCAGTTTAAGGTGGGAGTCATTGCAAAAAGACATAATTTGCTATATTTCTAAAATGTTACCGGAGATAAGCAAGGACAAAATTAATTAAGATTTTTTTCCAAGAGAATAGTAATATTCAAAAATGAAAAACAAAGTATCCTTTATGGCAGTGAGAGAGCTTGGATTCCTGTGTTCTAGCTTAAATCAAGTATCTAGTAAATGTTAATAGTACATAACAACTGGAGTAAATTAGTGGGTCAATTGTATAGCTTTAAGTTGGGATCTTATTTTTGTAAATAAGTTTACATATTATGCCAAAGGAATTCTGTAGAAGGTGTATAGATTTTTTTCATTTCTGCTGTAATGTAAATCATGTACTACACTTGAGAAAAAGAATCATGAATAGCATAATTTTACAGTAGTGACTAAATCAATGGTAGTAAAATTCATTCTAAGACTACTTTGTAGAAATTAAATCCCAATGTTATTCTTTAACTGTATGTGAGAATAAACTGAACATAAATTGCTTTTGCAATGGATTTGGAAACTTTTTTGCAACTATCTGGTCAATTTTATTGGCAGAAGTGCTTAGTGAAGGCATTTTATTCAAAATTTCTCTGTGAGAAATAAACTAATAATAGCAAGAATATTGAAACACTGTGTTAGGAAATTTCAGTGTATTTTTCTCCCCAGTGCTGTGAGTCTTTATTTGTTTGTTGTTTGTTTGTTTAATACTACCAGTTTTCTCTTGTAAGTAAAAATTAATTCTGAAATTTAATTTTTATTTTTTAGAGTTTTTTTTTTTATACTGTAAGAATGCTTTGCTAGGTTTATTATGATTACCTCTAATTAATATCTTAGAATGCTTCTCATTCACATAGGCTAAAAGAAACCAATAATGAATTTTATAGAATGTGCACAAGCACATTTCCACAATTAATATGAAAAAAAAGCTAATTTTAATAGAACCAATTTGAATTACTAGATATAAGTAAATTATTATTGGTGTATTTAAGAAAGAAATGGCAAATCACAAGTAGTATAAGAATATAAGGTCAATTTCTTTAATTAATTTTCTATCAAATGAACAACATAGATAAGTAGACATTTTACAGAAAAATACATACATATGGCCAATAGAAATGTTATAGACAGATATGAGCAGAGCAAGGACGATGGGCCAGTTACTTGTTACCAGGGCAAAAAACTTAGCAAGAGGCAAAACTGGGAAAACAAAAACCTCACCCCCATGGTAACCTTGTTTTCCCCGGGCATATCGCTGGCCATGCACTTTGGATCCCCTGACTGTTTCCTTTTTCCTCCCTAAAGATAACACCTAGGCCTCAGTTGTATTTCAGCTCCGAAAAGCTGCAAAACCAGACAAGTGACACTGTAGCTGCTTATTTCCCTTTATCTTGTTGACAAAGTAAGAGTGGTTACCTAAGGGTCACTCCTTGAGACCTGGAAGTACGTTTCATAAATGCCACATATCTGTAAGTTTATGGCCAGAGGAATAGCTTATACTTGAGGACATGGTGCTAGAGTATTAAAAGGTGTAGGTGTCCTATATGAGCTGTTATGTGTGGCGGTGGGTGGATAAGGAAAGGTATAATCCTCCTAGAAGCTGGCTAGTTTGAGAATTTGGTCTGAGACCTCTTTGTCTCCACAGATGGATCCCAAAGTTCATATTTGCGGGGGAGATTCCAAATTGTCTGCAGTTTTATCAGACTCAATAATATTCTTATAAAGTTTACATTTTGACCTTCATCTATTTCTAAATTAGAATTCCTCAAATCTCCACTAGTTCTCTGATTTACTGGGGTTATTAAACCATTGATTGAAATATATGATGTTTTTTCTCAAGTGACTTTATATTTTATATGAAGTATTAATAGTCTAACAAATTTTAGATGCTTTTTATGTAATTTATTTTATATTATGTATGCTTTCCAGTTTTATAAAATGCTTATCCACAACTTCCTTATTCCTTAACCTCCGAGGTCATTTATTTTTCTTATTATTTTACATTTTCAATGTTTACACTTTCATTCTTATTTTATTTATCATTACCTCATGTACTAAGGCCAATTCAGAACTGTGCTATCAAGTTATTTATCAATGTGTACAATTCCTCTCTTTTAAAACCAAAAAGTGTATCTGTATGACAATGCTTTCAATGTGAAGTGCCAAGTAGGAAAGGTTCATGATGTGCTGTAGAGCAGGATTCAATTAGTTGTGAATAATAGATAAAGCATTTTAGCAAACTGGGGTTAAATGAGTCTATGCACATTAGAATATGCAGAAATGCTATTTAATGAACATGGAAACAGAGTGCAAGCAGGGACAGAAGCAATCCAATTTTACTGAGGAAGCAGTTTTGAAGGCTGACCATGTCAATAATGCTCTTATTGAGTATGCTTTTATAGGCTGAAAATGGATGGTGCTCCACGAGATTGTTTTACAATTAATATAGACTGTTGTTTTGAGTCTCAGTTTTGTCATGTATTGGAAATTGAAAAAAAAAAAGACTTGAAAGCTAAATTCCATTTTCAGAATGACAGTGTTAGCAGCTCAGCAGAGCCATTCCCCCATAAAAATAAGCAGAGTGGAAAAACTATTAACAAAAATCCCAACAATTCTCAGTCTCTAGAAATTGTCATAAGGACATACAATAAATGAGAAAGTCTAAGAAAACCTGCTAAAACTCAGTAAGATCCCTGAGAGTCTGACATTTGAGCCACCACCCCCTCCAACAGCTCAGCTTAGCCGGAGCTTCACTCGGGTGGGAATGTCTGAGGAGAAGAAAATACCTCTTGCTCTCCCTTCGTGCTTCAGTTACTGCTTGCTATGTCTCTCCAAGAGGAGCCAGCCACCAGCTTCTCTCATCCCTTTCAACTTAGAGTTGAAGAGGCAAAATTCTTGGTGAATCTGACACAGAGATCAGAGTCTTTCTTTCCACCCAGCCTCTATCTATAGTGCAAAGTCTCTATCCCAGGTGACAAGGCCAAGAATATGGGGGGGCCTCAACTGCCCTCTGCTCAGCTTGCCCAGAGGGTGATCACTGGCACCTGCAGACGCAGGAAGGGGAAGGTCTAGAGGAACGGAGGCTGCTCCTGGCCAAGCACCCAGAATAGTGGCTCAGTTTGCTTAAGACATGAAGCTGTAAAACAAGAGAGCTCCGAAGCTCTCCCAATGGACTGACTTTATTTGGAACAGAGTGTGGAAAATGCAATCTAAAGGCATTCTTGAAAGCTGTAGCTCCTTTTTATTGTAGGAACAACTCATTAAACCAAGTTCACCAGAAGAAAAAATAAGGAAAGAGCCAGAAAAGAGGAGCCGCCGTCATGTGAAAACTTCAAAGACTAGCCTCAAAAACTACTCTTGCCAAAATATAATTGGATCAGACTACTGAGCTATTTATGTCAATAGTGCAATCAGCAGTAATTAGTACCACCTAAGGGATGGGGGTGTAGTACCAAATAAAGCAGTCAGCTTACCAGAGAGATCAGAAAAAAAAGTACAGGCTAAAGCTCCCCTGTTAAAACAGCTGTCATCTCAGTATGGCCATAAGCATAACCAGGGTTGCTTTCTCCAAGAAGCAACATCAGAGTGTTCATACTACAGGGGAAATAGACTCCAGTAAAATAGCCTAGCTTAGTTACAAAAGACTTAAGCAAACAAACAACAAAGGGAACAGCAGGTGGAAATCAGTGTCCATAGTTGGTATAATATATTACCTAAAATGCTCAGTTTTCAGAAACAAAAAATATTATGAGCCCAACCGTTGTGGCTCGGTGGTTGAGCATAGACCTATGAACCAGGAGACCATGGTTTGATTCCCAGTCAGCATAAATGCCCAGGTTGCATACTAGATCCTACTGTGGGGCTTGCAGAAGGCAGCTGATCAATAATTCTCTGTCATTATTGATATTTCTATCTGTCTCTCCCTCTCCCTTCCTCTATGATATATATATATATATATATATATATATATATATATATATATATATA
>JAAGEH010000293.1:17554867-17571041 GCA_011751065.1 Lasiurus cinereus | reverse complement strand
ATATATATATATATATATATATATATATATATATATATATATATATATAAATTATGAGATATGCAAAGAAACATCAATGTGACCTGCTACAGTAAAACCCAAAATAACAATCATCAATCATACACATACACACACACACACACACACATATGAGTGTGCAAAAGAAATTTTCAAAAAGAGGGATCAAATAGATTAAACAAAGATATCAAAATAGCCAATATAAATATGTTCTAATTTAAATACAATGAAATGGAAATTGTAGAGTGAAAACTACAATAATTTAAGAAACTTTATTAAAGGGCCTAAATGTAGACGTGAACTGGCAGAAGAAAGCATAAGTGAATTGGGGAAGATGGATCAGTAGAAAGTATGCAATCTGAACAAAGAGAAAATAAAATGAAGAAAAGTACACAGAGCCTCAGAGAAATGTAGGCTATCATTATATGAGCCGACAGGCACAAAATGGGAGTATCAGAAGAAGAGTACAGAAGGAAATGAACACAAAAACATATTAAAATATAATGGCTGAATAAAAACATTAATTTACATAGCCAATGAGCTTAATGAACTTCAAACAGAATAAAAGCAAAATGAATCACACTCAGAAGTATTATAGTAAAAAAACCCTAAAATTAAAAAACAAAATGAAAATACTAAAAGTAGCAAGAGGAAAATGGCTTGTCACAAGTGAGGGAAGCCCAGGAAGATTAAAACCTGACTTGTCATCATAAATAATAAGGCCAGAAAGCCAGTGGGATGACATAGGGAAAGTACTGAAAAAAGGAAAAATTGTCAACTAAAAACCTTATATACAACAAAATGCCTTTCAAACATGAATGCAAAATAAATACATGAACATATTAAAAACAGAGAATTTGATGCTTTCATAACTTCCTTAAAAATACTAAAAGAAGATATTTAGGCCGTCAGAAAGTATATCCAGATGGAAATTCAAATCTACATAAAATCAAATAACACTTTTAAGGTAATTGTATAGTTATAAGGACAAAATAAATGCATATTTTTTCTTTACTGATTTAGACAGGAATTATATAAACATATATGTAGAATTATATTGTTAGAGTCTATAGCAAAGATAAATTTAATCTATTTGACAATAGAAGCACAAAGGTGGTTAGTGAGAGCAGTGTTGTAATTGGAGTACATAAATGATACCAGATGGTATTTTGAATCCACAGAAACAAATACATAAAATCAGAAATGGAAAATATGGTAAATATAATAAAATCTATAAATATAGACTTTATTTCCTTTATTTTTCACAATTTCTTTAATAGACAAAATATGATATATAAGTAATCCAATCTAATAAAAGAGTGATATGCAAATTGACTATACCTCTGCAAAACCCACAAGCCATGCTCAACATCCAATCAGGAGTGAGTATGCAAACTAACGCAACCAAGATAACTGCAAACACAGAACAAGCAGGAGGCTTGGGTTTCACAGTCAATGGAGGAAGCCAAACTTCCTGCACATTCTGGCTGGCTGAGGCCTCCACTCAAAGCCACAAAGTTTCAATTATAGAAGATAAATAAATCCCAACAAAAATAGTTGCAGCCACAGAGCAAACAGGAGGCTTCCATTTTTTTGGCAATGGAGGAAGCCAAACTTCTTGGCCAACCCAGACATCCACTTAAGGCTACAAAGTTTAAATTGTAGAAGATAAATAAATTCCAGATACCAAGGCCTCCACTTGGCTTGCCTAGGGATGTGGCCAACCTGCAAAATACCACAGGCCCCTCACCCAGGCCACCCTACACTCCAAGGAGAAACCCACCCTGATCCGGGACGCCCTTCAGGGTAAACCAGTTGGCCCCACCCATGCACCAGGCCTCTATCCTATTTAATAAAAGTAATATGCAGATTGACCATCACTCCATCACATAAGATGGCTGCCCCATGTAGTCAAAGATCCTACCCCTATGTGGACACAAGATGGCCATCATAAGATGGCCAGCAGGGGAGAGTAATTGGGAGGGACCAGGCCTGCAAGAGAGGGCAGTTGTGAGCCATCAGATTAGCAGGGAAGGGCAGTTGGGAAGAGTGAGGCTTGCAAGGGTGGGCAGTTGGGGGTGATCAAGCCTGCAGAGGAGAGCAGTTAGGGGTGATGAGGCTGGCAGAGGAGAGAAGTTGGGGGTGACCAGGCCTGCAGGGAAAGTCAATTTTGGGGGAGCCAGGCCTGCAGGGGAGAGCAGTTAGGGGTGATCAGGCCTGCAGGGGAGCAGTTAGGCATCAATCAGGCTGGCAGGGGAGCATTTAGGGAGTGATCAAGCTGTCAGGCAGAAATGGTTAGGAGCAATGAGGAAGGCAGGCAGGTAAGCAGTTGGTAGTCAGCAGTCCTGGATTGTGAAAGGCATGTCTGACTGTCCGTTTAGGTCCAATCCCACTGGACCTTAAACAGGCAGTTGGCCATCCCTTGAGAGGTCCCAGATTGGAGAGGGTGCATGCTGTGCTGAGGGACACCACTCCCGAGCACAAATTTTGTGCACCGGGCCTCTACTATAACATAATTGTGTATGTGATATGTACATTCTAAAGGCAATGAGGGGATAATAGGGATCAAAGCTATAGGAGCAGAGCAGCATTTCTATATCTCACTGGATTTAAGTTAGCATAACTCTGAGATAGATTATAATAAATTAAGGTGTGCTTAATAAACTCTGGAGCAACTAGTAAGAAAATTAGTAAACATATAAAATGAAAAATGAAGGGTTTGAAAGAGTTTGAGTGATATTGGGTATTTTCTCCAAAAAATGTCTATTCGGTTTTGATTTCCATAGTGCATACTATATAATAAAAGGCTTATATGCAAATTGTCTACTCAACTGGGAGTAAGACCAGGAGTTTGACCAGGAAACTGAACAGCAGGCCAACTGCTTGTGGCCCCTTCCTGCTACTAGCCCCACCCCTGATTGTCACCTCCACCCCAATAGGGTGCAGTCCCTTCCTCTGGCTCATCCCGTCCCTGATTGACACCAATCCGGGTAGGCCTGCCATACCCCACCTGTGCATGAATTCATGCACTGAGCCTTAATATCATATAAAATATTCACTTTTAAAATCAAAATAGAATTATAATGAAGTGTTAATTTTTTTAGAGTGGTTTTATTTTAAATATTTTAAAACTCAGATGAAATTTTGTGACTAAAATACTTTTTTCTGCACTCTTATTTAATTATATGGTAAACTGATTTGGTGGCTATCATTGTAGGTACCTCTATGATTTTCTTATCACAAACTTGCTTTAATTAATTCCTTGTTCTGACTTACATCTCCCAGTAGAATTTGTGTGAAATCATATGGTTGCTGGCATGAACTTTGAGTCCTTATATGTTTGCAACTCTCTTTTTGTTTTGTTTTTGTATTGGTGATGGTGGTATTTTTTGTTTTGTTTTATAATTCTAAAGTAAACACACAGAACTGAAATTATTGAAAGATAGGGTAAATGTATGTTTTATTCTGTTGGAAACATCTAGTTTTCAGTGAAGAGGGCTTCTTCATCCTTCATAAAATTATTTATAAAAATGTTATATCTAATGATGTTATTATAAATGTTTTTACTTCATTTTTATGTTTTTGGTATAGACTATAGTTGATTTATCTATTTTGACCACATATCTTGTCTATAATAATAAAAGCATAATATGCAAATCGATCAAATGGCTGAACAGTGGATTGACCTTCTGATGACCTTCTTGATGACCTTCAGGATGAAGCCAGGGCTGTGAGGGCCAAGGCAGTAGCCAGGGAATCTGCTAGGGCCTACCCGTGTATGAATTTTATGCATCGGGCCTCTAGTGTAATTATAAGATGTCCTTATTATTTCAATCTTTATTCAGATTATTACAGTTCCTCTTCCCCCCTACCCCCATAACTCCCTTCCACCCAGTTCCTATCCCATGCCATGCTCTTACCCTGCCCACTCTCCTCATCCATAGGTATATGATTTTTGTCCAGTTTCTTCTTGCACCCCCCACACCTGTTTCTCCCCAAGGATTGTCAGTCCACTCCTTTTCTATGCCCCTGATTCTATTATATTCACCAGATTATTCTGTACATCAGATTTTTTATTCACTTGACTTTTAGATTCACTTGTTGATAGATATGTCTTTGCTGTTCATAATTTTTATCTTTAACTTTTTCTTCTTCTTCCTCTTCTTAAAAATTACCTTTCAGCATTTCATATAATCCTGGTTTGATGGTGATGAACTCCTTTAGCTTTTTCTTGTCTATGAAGCTCTTTATCTGCCCTTCAATTCTGAATGACAGCTTTGCTGGGTAGAGTAATTTTGGTTGTAGGTTCTTGCTATTCATCAATTTGAATATTTCTTGCCACTCCCTTCTGGCCTTCATAGTTTCTGTTGAGAAATCAGCTGACAGTTGTATGGGTGCTCCATTGTAGGTAACTAACTGCTTTTCTCTTGCTGCTTTTAATATTCTCTCTTTTCCTTTTGCTCTTGGTATTTTAATTATGATGTGTCTTGGTGTAGTCCTCTTTGGATTCCTTTTGTTTGGGGTTCTGTGTGCTTCCTGGACTTGTAAGTCTATTTCTTTCACCAGGTGGGGGAAGTTCTTAGTCATTATTTCTTCAAATAGGTTTTCAGTATCTTTCTCTCTCTCTTCTTCTGGCACCCCCATAATTTAGAAGTTGGTACTCTTGAAGTTGTCCCTGAGGATCCTTACATTATATTCATATTTTTGGATTCTTTTTTCTTTTTTCTTTTCTGGTTGGGTGTTTTTTGCTTCTTTGTATTTCAAATCTTTGACTTGATTCTTGCAATCCTCTAATATGCTGTTGGATCTCTGTATAGTATTTTTTATTTCAGTCAGTATATGCTTGATTTCTAGTTGGTCCATTTTCATATCCTTGAGGGTCTCACTAAATTTATCAGCTTTTTCTAGAAAATTCTTGGAAAATCTTATAACTAGTTTTAAACTATATCTAGTAGTTTGTTTCCTCTTTATTTTATTTGTAACCTTTGTCTTCACATTTTGACTGCTTCCCTGAGTTGATAGAGTGACTTTGTGTGTTAGGTGTCCTATGCAGCCTAGTGGCTCAGCCTCCTCATTTACCTGAGGTGGACACTCTTGGTGCATCCCTTCTGGGTGTTGGTGGTACCACTGGGAGGAATTGACCTCCAGGCCAACTGGCTATGAGAATCAGCTGAATCTGTGATGGGAGAACTTCTGTGCTAGAGACATCTTTATGAATAAGCCTTGCTTTAGTGGGGCTTTAGTGCTCACTGAGTCTGCCCCCTGAATGTGTCCCTTATGTTTCTGAGGAATTGTAATCTGGATGATTCTACTCTAACCCTTGGGTACACTAGCTCTTGGGTCTCCATGGAGGTGTTAATTTTGCCTCTACCTGAGGTCACCTATCACGAGCTAGAGATATACAGGTTACAGGTTCAATCATAGTCAGGGCACTTATGGAAAGCAACCAATTGGTACTTCTCTGACATCAATGTTTCTCTCTCTCTCCCATCCCCTTTCTCTAACGTCAATAATCATATCTTCTGGTGAGGTTTAAAAAGAAAAGACAGTAGGAAATACTTCCTCTTTATCTGTGTTCTGAAAGAGATTGTATAAAATCAGTATTGATTCTTCTTTAAATATTTGTTCATTATCTCTTATAAAATTTGATGGGCCTTGTGATTTCTGCTTTGTAGTGTTTTAATTAAACTCCATTTATTTAAAAGTTGTAGAGCTACTCATAGTATCCATTTCCTACTGAATAAATTGTGGTAGTTGGTGTTGTGTAAGGAATTGCCCCATTTTATCTAATTTTTAGAATTCATGTGTGTAGCATTCTTTGCAATATTCCCATATCCTTGTCAGTTATGCAGTGTATATAGTAATATACCACTTCATTCCTGAGAGTGGAGATTGTCTTTTTTTTCTTTGTCAATCTTTCAAGAGATTTCTCAATTTTATATTTTCAAAAACATAACTCTTTCTTTTATTGACTTTATTATATTTCTGTTTTGAATTACCGTTATTTATTTATTTTTTCTTCTTTCTGCATGATTTGGATTTATTGTGCTTCTTTTTTGTATATTGTTGAGGTGAGATCTTCAATTATTGATGTTATTCTTTTTAAATGTAAGCATTTAGTGCTATAAATTTTCCTGTCAGCACTTGTTAAGCTAAGTTCCACAAATTTGTTCTGCTGTATTCTCATTTTTATTTAGTTCAATGGATTATTCGATATCACTGAAACTTTCTCTTTGATCCATAGAACATCTGTATATGTGTTATTTAGTTTCCACATGTTTTCATATTTTTTTGTTTTATTTAATAGCAGATTTCTTTGTTTCCATTGTGATGGGACTACACATACTGCATGATTTTATTCAATTTTATGTTTTACTTGTGTTGAGGTTTCTTCTATGGTCTTTATGGTCTATGTTGGTATATGTACCATAAGTACTCAAAATAAATGTGTATTCTATTGAAATGTTCTTTAAATGACAATTAATGTTCTTCATGTTCTTTAACAACAATTAAATCCTCTTTGATGGTGTTATTGAGTTCTTATATACTCATATCAATTTTTTCCAGCTCTTCAGTTAATTGTTCACAGAGTGGTGTTGATGTCTACAAATATGATGATTTATTTGTTCATTTCTTCTTTCAGTTTTTGACTCAGATATTTTTCAGTACTATTGTTTGGTGCTTATTCATTTAAGCTTCCCATGTTTATTTGTTAATTTATCCTTTTTCCATTATACTAGAGGCATGGTGCATGAAATTTGTGCTGGGAGGCGGGGGAGAGGAGTGTCCCTCAGCCCAGCCTATATGCTCTCCAATCAGAGACATCTCTCTCCAAATCTAGGACCACTGGTTTCTAACCTCTTGCCTAACTGCTGGCCTGGTTGCTCCCTAACTGCCGCCCCCTGCCAGCCTGGTCACCACCCTGCCGACCTGGCTACCCCCAGCTACCCCTCTGGTAGCCTGGTCACCTCCTAACTGTCCAGAAGGAAGTTGGACATCTGAAAGATGTCTGGTTACCCAGTCTAGTTAACCTTTTAGCTTTTTATTATTATAGATAATATCCATTTTTATCTCTGGTATTTTATTTGCTCAGTATCTAGTTTATCCAATATCAATTTAGCCACTCCTGTTTTTCTTTTATCTTATATCTATGGTATATTTTTCCTATTCCTTTAGTTTCAATTTGTCTATACCGTTATATTGAAGTAAATTGCTTGTGCATGGTATATAGTTGAGTCATATGTTTAATTCACTTTGACAATATCTGACTTTAATTTATATATTTAGGCCATTTGCTTTAAAATAATCAGACATTAAAAATAAAATGATAGCATTATTCCATAATTTTAAAGTCTATTCTGTATTTGTTATTTTGTATATTTATATAAAAACATTATAGGATAGTTACTTCCTTTTAATTTATAGCATATTTTTTATATGTTGGGAAGCAGTCACTGATTTTATTTACATGAAGCAGTGTTCTGTAATTAAAAATACATTTTATGAGAAAACAGACCTGAATTCTACTGAAAGTTTTGCTAATAACAAAATACATTTAAATTCTAAAAATATATTTAATTTCTAAAATCTAAATTTTCTTTTCTTTTTATTTTAATATATTTTATTGATTTCTTACAAAGAGAAAGGGAGCGGGATAGAGAGTTAGAAACACCCATGAGAGAGAAACATCTGCACGCCCCCTACTGGGGATGTGCCCGCAACCAAGATACATGCCCTTGGCTGGAATTGAACCTGGGACCGACCTTTCAGTCTGCAGGCCAATGCTCTATCCACTGAGCCAAATTGGTTTCGGTATAAATTTGCTTTTCTTGATTTGTATGTTATAGGGACCTAATGTAATGTTTGAAAGAATTGCAAACTATAAAATGCTCTGCATATATTATCAAACCTAATGATTTGCTCAAAGTCATAGAAAATAGTGGCTAAACCTAAAACAGGGAGCTCTGCCTTCCTAACTTTTACTATTCATAATTAATTTTCTAAATTAATATTATAAAATAATTCTACATTTGTTTAAGATGTATTTTAGAAATTAAGTACTTTCAGTTATCCAATGTATAACCTTAAAATTATTTATTATTTTTACTTAAGTTTACATGTATTTTCATAGAATTATCTAAAATGTTGTATAAAATTACATTATTACCTTTTAAATATTAAAAGGACATAATAAAGCACATTAGACAAATAGCT
Organism: Lasiurus cinereus; assembly: GCA_011751065.1. Classification (NCBI taxonomy): domain Eukaryota; kingdom Metazoa; phylum Chordata; class Mammalia; order Chiroptera; family Vespertilionidae; genus Lasiurus; species Lasiurus cinereus. The sequence continues at coordinate 17,562,809 of JAAGEH010000293.1, read as the reverse complement.
TATAATCTTACTATTTTAAAGCATTAAAACCCAATTAATTAAATTGCACCCTTTCAAATTAAAAATATAATTGCATTGAGATGAATGTGCCATTTATATATACTATATAATAATATTAAATATACATATGCTAGATATAAAGATAAAAATAAGCTACCAAGTGGAAAACCAGAAAGTGAGGAGGAAAAAATTGTAAGTGTTATGATAATATGAAAAAGACAAAAAAAATAGCAATCTAGTTTAGTGATAGGATATTTCATTTTCTCCACAAAAACTGTTAAACTTTTGAGAGGTGTAGGACAATAAAATATAAAATTATGGATGAAATAAAGAATTATTGACCTTCAGTGTCAGAAATCCTAACAGGACTGGTCCTATCCAATCTCAGAGAAAATGTGCAGTTAGTAGATTAGAAATAGCAAAGCTACTTGGTTCAAGTGACCTTGTGATTAAATTCAATATAACTTAGAATAGTGACCTAAATGCTATATCAAACTAGAGTTTGAATTCTCAAAGACACATTTTCAAGGTGTAAGAAAAGAAATGGAGAAATTGGCCTAGGAAATAATAAGATAAAACTAGAGCAAGTGAGGATGGGTAAGGGAAAAAAAATCAGCATTATCCAAAAGGATTAAAAGAAGAAAAAGTCATAGGAACTGTAACTAGGCAGCCACTTTCAGCAGACATATTACTTTAAGGTGAATGAAGTGTTCCTCTGTTATTTTTCCCCCAACTATTTATTCTCTTGGTGGTCATTACATATTAATGCTAGCTATAATTAAATTCCATATTAAACCAAGTCATATGCTCTTCCCTGAAGAATGAATGCAGGTTAGCAATAATTCTTATTGGATCATAAAGCTCTTCCTTAGGAAATGGAACAAAGAAATTATTCCCTAAAGCCTAGCCAAAGAAAAAAACCTCACAAGTTTTATTAAGTTGTTAAATAAAATAGTAGGCAGAAATGGGAAACTCAGCAAGTGAAGTCAAGAAATTTAGAAATATAAAAATATTAACATTTTATTGAAGGTAAAAATGCATATGATGTACAATGATGCCTGACTTAACCAATACCTGTCCAAGCCAACATTTATGAAATAATTATTGTTGTAATACAACCAGAAAGAAGCCTTATGTATAAGTAAGGACAGTTGTAGAATACACAGAAGCCCAAAAATTAAATATTAACTTTGTCTCAAATATTATGGCAAAAGATATGTGGTCATGAAGTCATATAACCTAATCAATTGATCAGGAATCAAATAACAAGAAACCTATAGTTACAGTTAGGGTATTTTTTTCAACAATACACATCAGCTAAAGTAACCATTAAGTTTACCTCATTATCTGTCATTTCTTAAGAACTATTCAAGGATATTTTTTTAGCCTTAGTGCATTAAAATTCTGAAACTATTTTAGTCATTTGATTTTCATTTTTTAACACGTATATTCAAATGGCAGCATTCAACTTCAAAATGATCTTGATTATATATTAAAATCAGCTTTGTGGTTTCTATTGAAATCTTTTATTTTTTTTACATTTCTTAATAAAATGTTGGAGAAAATTCATATTTCTTGCTAAATTTTATTCTTTTTAGGAGTAATAAATAGCAACATATGACTTTGCTATTTAAAGATATTTTTGAAAGTCCACTGAAAGTTGTACTTCATAATTTCCTAACTAAATGTTGTAATTTTAGAGAGGGTTTATTGATGATTAATGTAAATATGAAATATGATTTTGTACTTTTAGGTATCTGTATAATGGAAAGTTTTTCATAGGTGGTTTTATTACATAAATAATAGAATCTGAACATATGGGAAATTTCATTCATCAGAACACATCATTCTACACCATGCCATATGAATGCTCATTATTCATAAATTATTTTTGCAACATCAAAACAACATCTAATTTTAACCACATTACATTACAATCTTATTGGATTGATTATTATACCTCCCTACTGCACAATAATCAAAGAATATTACCCTCAGAGTGAACTGAGTGATAGAGGCTAAGGTCTAACTAAATTGTTCAGTCACACAGCTGTGCCAGAGAATATGGATCTTATTCTTTCCAACTACTTGGGAGAAAATGTTAGTATTTAAAAAATGCTTTTTGCATGCCATCTCCATAATGTTTCCAATACTTGTGTATAATCAATATGGTTATTTATTCAATAATGTTATTAAAGTTGACCCAATTTTTACCCCAAGAAAATCTATGTATGAAAATTTCACATTGCCATCCTGAAAGAAAAAGCAATATTACTTTATAGAAAATGAGGTTAACTACAAAACATAATCATAGTGAAAACCATTATTAAATTGAAAATTATAAAATTATATTTTAAAAATCTTATGATAATACAAGTAACATTATTTTTAAATAACTCACTTTCAACATTTCTAATGTACAAATGAAAGCATTTATGGTAGTTTACTGTCAGCTTTATGCTACGTTAGAAGAATATGAGGATTTTGTTTTATTAGAGTTCTGTCTAAGTTGTGTTTCTAGAAAAATAATACACTAGAATATAATGACTTAGACAAAGAAAAGTTTATCTCTGTGTCTCATGGAACAGTGAGTCTGAAAGTGCTGGTTTAAGGCTGATGGAATGGTTGGCTTCTATCTTGGGCTCCCAGGTGTAAGCTACAGTTATCACTCAAGCAGTGAGACATAACAGCAATGGAGAACATCTATATTCCTTTAAGTCCATGATCTTGAAGCAGCATGCATTGCTTTAGAACCCCATATCCTATTGAGTAGAGAACTTAAATTGCACCAGAATTTAGGAAGTGCCATTGTAGTTTAATGACCACCCACTTAGTTAATACTCAAAACCAAAAAAAAAAACAAAAAAAAAAACTACTGATGAACAACTAGCAGTGTTATCACTGATTGGAATAAGATAATTAAAATCTGTAAATATGCATAATATAAATTCACATGCTTTACACTAGAATGGGTCAAAAACAGAATTTTCTTCTCTAAAAATTCTATATAATAAAAGGGTAACATGCAAACCAATCAAACAACAGAACAACTGAACAACCAATCAAAGCATAATATGCTAATAATATGCTAAGGCTGCTCAACCACTTGCTATGAAGTGCACTGACCACCAGGGTGCAGTCAACTGGTCAACCAGTCACTATCATGTGCACTGACCACCAGGGGGCAGATGCTCCAATCAGTAGGTAGCTCGCTACTAGGGTCTAACCAATCAGGACTGAGCAAGATGGGCCAGACAAGCCCTGGAGCCCTCTCACGCTCTCTCCCCAGCTGGTGTCCTCCCACTTCCTCCCCAACCAGTCAACCCTGATTGACCCCAATCAGAACTGGATGAAATGGGGCTAGACACACCCTGAAGCCCTCTCATGGTCTCTCCCCAGCATTATTGTGCACCATGGGGGTCCCTCAGCCTGGCCTGCATCCTCTAGCAATCCAGGACCCCTCAAGGGATGTCAGAGAGCAGTTTCGGCCAGATCCTGCAGGCCATTCCCTTTGGGAGGGCATCAGATGCAGAGCTCATTGCTGGCAAGTGCTGCTGCAGCAGTACAAGCCTCTCCCGATCAGACTGATTGGGTATGAGCCCACAGGAGTTGCAGATAAAACCTGCAGGTGGCATTGGACTGCAGATTTTGCCCGATCCCTGCAGGCCACCCAGAGGAACCCACCCATGTACGAATTCATGCACTAGGCCTCTAGTATTGCATATAAAATGATATTTCCTGAACATAGAGTTATGAGGAAAATTCATTCCATGTGTTTTTTCAAGAATCTCTCTCAAATAATCTCCAAAACCTATTCTTTTGAATATGTTAAAATTATTTTGTTATATTTTCAAAGTGGTAGGAATGGTGTTAGTTCACTCTGTTGCCATCAGGTTTGGGAAATATTTAGAATACCTTTTAGGCACTTCAAATGTTTCTTAATAATATTCAAAAATTCTTCTCATGAAAATAACCTTGTTACTTAAATAATGAAAGAGGCAATTTTAACATAATGAAGGTCGGTAAGCTGTTTTGATTTCCATCATATATATTCTTAGAGATGTAATATGAATAAATTGTTTTGTATAAACACATTTGGATTTTCAAATGAACAACTATACCTACTAAATATGCAGGTCTCAATATCAGTTCTACTTATGCATATAATCCAATATAATAAAGCCCTAATATGCAAATCGACCAAATGGTGGAACAACTGGTTGCTATGACATGTACTGACTACCAGAGGCAGATGCTCGACCCAGAAGCTGCCTCTGGTGGTCATTGTGCTTCTACAAGGGAAGCACCACTCAGCTAGAAGCCAGGCTCATGGTGGTGGGAGCATCTCCTGCCCCCACTGCAGGCGGGCAGTAAGAAGCAAAGGGTCCTGGAGTGTGAGAGGTCACAGGCCGGGCTGAGGGACCCTACCCCCAGTGCACAAAATTTCATGCACCAGGCCTCTAGTCTTACATAATGAAGAGTTTTCCCATAAAGAATTGAAGTTATGCTTTCAATTAGAAGGATTTGGAAGACCAGATGGTAGCGCAGTTTGAAAAATAGGTATTTGTCATTTTCATTAGTTCAATCTTTTAAAACTGAGAAAAGATTCAAGAATGCTGTAACTTGCACCAAATTTAAAAGCTGGAATGGTTTATCTGCTTAATTAAGAACAATGATACATATTTAACAGAAAAACATATGCATGTACTACTTATAGAAAATTAGATGGACTAAATATTCATATTTATTTATGTATCAGTTTTTTGTAGTGCTGGGTTACATAATAGGGACAAAGTAAAATTTTAAGAAATAATTCCCGGATTGAGAGATGGTAGCCTCTGTGGGTGAATGAGATTCATCAAATAAGCACACTAATTTACGTAAAATTGTATTCATAACAAATTTATGATTATGTACAACAAATATAATTAATAGATTATAACACTTTCTAAATTAGAAATGCTTTTTATTATTTATTTATTGCATTAGAATGCTTACATATCATTAAATCTTGGAGGAATCATGCTACCTGGTATAAGACTGTACCACAAGGCCATAGTAATCAAAACAGCTTATTTCTGACATAAGAGGCCTATAGATCAGTGGAAGAGAATAGAGATTCCAGAAATAAACCCACATCCTTATGGTCAATTAATATTTGACAAAGGGGGCAGGAATGTACAATAGTGTAAAGACAGCCCCTATTCAATAAATGGTATTGAGAGAATTGGACAGATATGTGCAGAAAAATGAAACTAGACCACCTTCTTGCACTATACATAAGAATAAACTCAAAATGAATTAAGCAAAAGCAAGCAAACAAACAAACAAACAAAACAAAACAAAACAAAACAAAAAACTCATAGGCACAGACAACAGTATGGTGATTACTAGTGGGAAATGGGAGTGTAGGGAGGTAGAAGAGGGAGCATGGGAGATAAATGGTGACAAAAAAAGACTTGACTTAGTGTGGTGAGTACATAATACAGTATACAGATCATATATAATAAAACAAAAATATAATAAAAATAGACTCTTAACATTGTCAAAGTCTGCTAGCCAAAAGGCCAGATGAGGTGCCAGGGATTTACGAGCCACCACCATGCATAGTAGAGGTGGAGTCAGACTACACCTAGTGGGGTTTCTAGTGGGGTTGTACCTATGCAAACTTTGAGTCCTAAAATGTACTTTTATATTGCTAGTACTTGGATTAAAATAAGTCTACTGCCCCAATTTTATTCTGAAAAAAATTAGCCCTGAAAAGAAATATCAGACTTGGGAATTCTAAGTAGGCCCAGAAAAATGGCTGTAATTGCCAAAAGAAATGGAGAGATACGACAGTCCTTTAAAGGTTTGAGAAGTCAAAGCTCTTTTAGGTGATCGATCTCCTCTTTTTCTCTATTTTTCCCAAAGACACTGAGACCACTTGTAAAGCTCCATGGCTTTGCTTCTAGCACTGCCACACTCAAAGGTGGTTTCCATGCTTTTCAAACATTGCTTTGTTTCTGATTCTCTTTTTCTTTAGTCTTACAATGACCTTGGTAGGTTAGTGTGACTGAAATTATTACAATCTTTAGAATATTTTCATTTTACCAGAGTACTCCTAAAAAAGTAAAACTATAATTTGCCTTGTTACAGGTTGAAAAATATTTATAGGACAGTTTTTTGTACAATATTTTCTGTTGCTTTTCAAGCTCATTTTTTTAATGCTAGAAGCTCCTTTAATACTAAGCCAGTCCCCTGCTAAAATTGCTGGTCACATTGAAGTAACAACTTAATAGCCTTGACATTTATCTTTGACATGTACTGGTGCCTCACAGTGTTCCCATCACCACAGTGTTACACTAAGATAATTTCCTATTCTGTTAAATATGTGTTTTATATCCTTGTATAGTTATGATTGAAATGAGAATAGTAACAGAATTTAAAGATTTGTAAACTATAGGACTGTCAAATTTAAGAAAGGGCCATCAAATTAGGGTTTTCCCCTCTAGTCTTACATTATCCTTTTATTCAGCTGCTGTCCTATCAATGGAATGCCATAATATGACATATTTTTTTAAATAAAAACTATCTCTCAGGTGTTTTTTAGAGATTATCAGAGAGAAAGAGCCGAGGTGGGTATATCATGTAGAGAGCTGGAGAAAAATAGCCAAAGGGAATGGTAATGGTGGCTTGAACTAACATTGTAGCAATGGCAGTAGTTAGAGGGCAACTATTTATATTCCATATTTGGAGATACAATATTTTAACACTTTTTTTCTTTAGTATTTTAGACAAGGTTTATTTTAGTTCTTTAAATATATTGAAATAGATGATATAAAATGTCTAATAAACAATTTGGTTTGAGCACTGCTTTTCATGTGTCTGGGCCATACTTTTTCTGTTTCTTTGTATATCTTATAATTATTTGTTGAATTCTGGACATTTTGAATATCATAATATGGTAAATCTGAACATTAGATTTTCTCTCCTCTGAAGAGTGTGTGGTGCTACTTTTATTTATTTCTTTTTTTTTAAATATATTTTATTGATTTTTTACAGAGATGAAGGGAGACGGTTAGTGAGTTAGAAACATCGATGAGCGAGACATCGATCAGCTGCCTCTTGCACGCCCCCCACTGGGGATGTGCCCACAACCAAGGTACATGCCCTTGACCGGAATTGAACCTGGGACCTTTCAGTCCGCAGACCAACGCTCTATCCACTGAGCCAATCCGATTTTGGCTTATTTCTTGTTTGTTTGTGTGATTTCTTCTCTGAATTAATTTTGTAAAGTATGTATTCTTTCTCCTGTGTGCCCACTAAAGTCTTTTTCTGTTAGCTTATTGTCTAATGACTGGAAAGAGTTTTCTTTCAATGCTTGGAGCCAAAAAATATTTTTTCTGTGCATAAGTTTGCAGAGAGATTCTGGGTGTGTGAGGGCATACCTTTAAAACTGGGCCAAGAAGTTGACAACCCTACCTTAGCTTTTACTTTCTGCTTGTATGGAATCTCAAGGTCACCCAAATGTCAGAGGACAGGGCTTCTCAGGGCTTTTCTTTGTGCATAGCCCTTGTTTCCCAGGAGTATATTAAAGCTTTTCAGAGGCCTTATTCCCCAAAGCATCAAGTCTCCCGCCTTCCCTTCCAAACTTTTTGGTCAGTTTATTACTTGCTACAAACATTCACCATAGCCTAAGTGGCAGTGACTAAAACATTTATCTAGAAACATTTTAAACAAGTGTTCCTGAATAGAAGTTTTGGCAAAAGGGAAGTTCCAATCGAGTGAAAGGGAGACGCTTTAAAAGTGGGTCTCCAGGCAGCCACTACACTAGGCAGATCAAGTGAGAACAATTTGTGAATGAGTTCTATTCTTTTTCTTCCTGGACCAGTGCTGGGCACATGCGCGTTTTTTTTTGTTTTGTTTTGTTTTGTTTTGTTTTGTTTTGTTTTGTTTTGTT
>JAAGEH010000293.1:17350008-17554857 GCA_011751065.1 Lasiurus cinereus | reverse complement strand
TTTTGTTTTGTTTTGTTTTGTTTTGTTTTGTTTTGTTTTGTTTTGTTTTGTTTTGTTTTTTTAAAGCTACCACTGAGCTGGGGAGTACAGTGTGGATGTAACATAAGTTAAAACATCACAAAGCTCACTCTTCTTAAAGAAATTAGTAGGCTTTTTTCTCCTGAGGAAATGCTCCCCAGGTTGTGGCAAGCTTTTGATTAGTTTCCAGGGGTTTGATGGTGTTGATTCTAACAGTCTTGCTGTTCTGTTTTCTTTGCTTTACTACATGGGCTTGCTTTAGGAGATTCTTGCTCAAGAGAAGGAAGATCATTGACCTTACCTTATTTTTGATGACTCACTATATAACTACACTTGCAAAAAATAAAATATGTTAGTGAGAATATTGCAGAGAGTTATTTTTCCTACCAATCTTTTATTTCTTTCCATATGTAAACCATCTTCTTTCCTTTCTTTTATCTTGGCTCAATGTACTTTTAAGCAGATTTGGGAACATAGACAGGTCTCGCAGAGGTAGGCTGTGAAAATTATACATGTGAGAACCATACAAAGATCTGATATGCTGTTGCTATTGGTCGCCAGGAACTGCCTTTAAATGGATGATTCCATTCCAAGAAACTCTCATACCAATTTTTGGATATTAAATAATCATTAAAATATGCAACTGTATGCCAGGCCAGTGTGGTTCAGTGGTTGAGTGTTGACCTAGGAGGTCATGGTTTAATTCCTGGTCAGGGCACATGCCCAAGTTGTAGGCTCAATCACCAGTAGGGGTCATGCAGGAGGCAGCTGATCAATGATTCTCTCTCTTTGATGTTTCTATCTCTCTCTTCCTCTCCCTTCCTCTCTGAAATTAATAAAATATATTAAAAATAAGCAAATTTACATACAGAGAAATATTTTTTTATTTTAAGAAACTATTCTTAGTTATCTTAGAAACTCAATTTATCAACAACATTTTAAAATATACTTGCTTTGATTTTTAGAAACATGTTTTCTCAAATCTTAATCCAAGAGTCAGTTTAATATCTTACACTGCTCTGGCATTCCTAAATTTGTATTGCATTGTAAAATTGTTTGTGAAACCATCATTCATTGATTGAATTATACAAAAAAGAAAGGAGGAATTACTTAGTGATTAGAACATGCAGATGTCTATAGAATGCATGAACTATTCTTGGAGAAATGTCAACTTTTAAGAATTATCTAATCTCATTCTGTTGCCAATATTTCCAACTGTGAAATGGATTTAACAGTTTCTAACTGTGAAACAAATTTTCCTGGGAACAGTTTTTTTCCATTTATTTTTAATTGCTTTGAGATACTCTGACGAGATGCACTATAGAAAAAGATGCATTATCCTTTTAAGAGATGTTATCACACTATCTTAAACACCGGGACTGCACAGCTTACTACTGTGCAGAAGTGGGAGTTCATAATGCACTTTGGTGGTGATGATAGGCGTTACATTCAATAAAGAAAGATGGAGATGTTAAAAATTCTCAAGAATGCTATAATGCAACAAATTAAAAGAAAAATACATTCTTGTCCTTTACACACATTTTCTACTCAAATATTATTTAACACAGCCTTGAAATCCTTAAGAGCATTTAAAAAGAAAAATCTATCTCATGAAAACATCAATTATTTTTCTCTTTTATATTTTAATGATAATAAATATTTCCTGATTAAGTTTAAATTAAAAACTTTTGGAGAATAAAGTATCCAAAAGTAATCTAAACAAGAAGCTTCATCTAGAATGGAATTGTTTATTGACACATTGTTATTTATATACCTTTCTACCGGAGAAAAGAGTAGTAGAATTAGCTATGTTGTCAGTGGGGGAAAAAACTGCCAAGTTTTAACTCATTCTATAAAAAGAAAATAAACGTCAGAAATAAGCAAGCTGCCCTAGCGAAAAGAAATCTTATCGCATTTATTGCCTTAAAAGGACAGATAAGAGTAAAGGTCTATTTTCTCTGTTCACAGATAAGTGCACTTTTGATGATTCAAGGGTTGAAAACTCTAAAGTTTGATAATAAACACTACCATATAGGGCAACTCCAATAGCTTCCTGGGACTTGCTTTGCTAATATAAAAAGTTGCTGGGATATCAGAGAGACTTCTGATCTAGCACAAAACAATAACTATATTTATTGCATTAACAAAAGGCTGTATTATATTGCCAGTTCCCCAGGAAGGGCTTGGACCAATGCTGCCACCCACTAGTTGTACAACTTTTGCGAGTAATTTTCATAACATCTCTGCCTCAGTAACCTCACTTGTATAATCTATCTCCTACAATTGTTATACAAATTGTATTAGTGCATATAAACTGTTTAGAACAGTGCTCACAAGTCAGGATAGTTATATGGAATCCTATAGTCAATTGTAGTTTTGTTTGTATTTTACTTCTTTTATATATATAATTCCTATTTCACCAAACTCTTCAGTCTTAAATGTGACTTCAATTCAGAATCATATTTTAGGTAAGAAGAATAGATGGCTGTCTTAAGCATTTTGTGTCAAGGAATTCTGAAAGTCACTAGTATAAAACATCTAACAACTTTACCTTCAAAAGGAATATATTAGTTGGAGTAAAAGCTATTTTATCAATTTATCAGGTCTTAAAATTCAATATTAGATATTCATTTCTTTTTATAAAACTTTTTCTTTTCAGATAAAATTCATATATCTCAGGAAGTTACATATATTGAGTTGTCAGTCAAGCATGCTTTAATGTGAATGAATGTATCATTTTCTGTCTATATAAATAGTAAATTCTATTTACTTTTCTTCTTTTCCATCCCCTTCTCTTTTTGAACAACAAAGTCCTAAAACTGGAGTTGGGATAACACAGCTATGATTGCGTCTGATGCTGTTCAATGAGAGGAATCCAAGAACAAGCTGGGTTAAGAGCCATAGGCACAGGAGGATAGCCAGCTTTGGGTGTTAGAGCACCTATATACGGATGAAATTGATCTGGTGTATGCAGTTAGAGCTAGAACCAGGTGAGAATGGGTGCAAGTAGGCTTTCAGAGCCAAATGAGGGTGACAATAGGTAGGGACACTATGGACCTGCGTAGTCAAAACCCAAATGTGGTGAAGAGAGCATTCTTGCAGGGATAGAGATAGGCATTAGTAATGAGATTGGTTTTAGACAGAGTTTGGTCAAATAAGTAATTATATTCAAATTACTAAATTATATTCAAATAAAATAAAGCAATCTGGTCTCCTGCTGGAGAAGAGAGTCTCATATATGTAGAGAGAGAAAAGAAGAATAAATTCTAGAGTTGTATTGTAAGACATCATTATCAATATATAAACAGATAAATGAAGATTTAAATTAATGTGTAAATGTGCACGTGTGTGCATATGTGTGTATGTGTGTATGTGTGTGTATGTGTGCGCGCACACGCGCACATACATATAGTTCTTGACTCTATTTATTGAGAGGACAGAAACACAATAATAACCTGTCAATATAATGGCCATATTTGGGCCCCTAAATAACATTTTCCACTAGAAGGATCTAGAACCCCTGGGAGAAATTGATGATTCCAGGGAAAGAGCAAAAAAGTATAAAATGTTTCAGAAAAGACTTGTGCAAGAAAATCAGAGGGTAGGCACTCTGGGAAGGAAGAGAACATGTTAGAAGGATACAGAAGCCACCTTGAAGGTGCTCACCCTGACCAAATATGGGAAATGTTGAATATAAAAATAAATAATGATAGCAATGAATGAAATGTTTTTCAACAAAGTAGGGCACTAGGAGACTCTTTTTAAATAATGTATTCAGACATTGAAGGATTGATGAAGAACAAAATATTTTTTTAAATATATTTTATTGATTTCTTTACAGAGAGGAAGGGAGAGAGACAGAAAGTCAGAAACATCGATGAGAGAGAGACATCGATCAGCCGCCTCCTGCACGCCCCACAGTGGAGATGTGCCCGCAAGCAAGGTACATGCCCCCGACCAGAATCGAACCCGGGACCTTTCAGTCCGCAGGCCAACGCTCTATCCACTGAGCCAAACCGGTCTCGGCTACAAAATATTTTCGTATTTTCAAAATACCACTCCACAAGGTGCTTATTAATTATAATGGGGGAAAGAATAACTCCACAATGTAGCAGACTGGCCAAATCACCTTAATCGAGTGATAAAAATTAACATCATATTTAATGGAATAAAACAGAATTGCACACTACCTGATAGGGTGCAATAAGAATAACACACCATTTTCTCTGTGTTCCTGCCAAAGATGCACAACCTGAATCTAATAATTAAAAAACATTAAACCCATATTGACTGAAATTCTTCATAATAATTGTCCTGAAATATTAACACAAATGTCAAGGTCATTAAACCTAAGAAAGATGGTATATGCACATGTGCATATATGGGAGTTTATTTTGTGAGCATTATGATATGCATTTTTCAAAAGTAATTATCTATAGACCAGCAAGTGCTTTTTGAGTTGCAACATAAACAGTTTTATTACCGAAGGATCAAATCCCTCTGTTGCTTGTAAGAGTGAGGTTCTTGGGGTACTGTGGTAAAATAAGTTTTCAGAAACCTCTATGAGAGAATGAGATGTGGACAAAGGCTTTATTTGCAAGGAGTTACATTCCTCAGGTTAGAAAGTTCCATTGCCCTTAAGCCAGCCCCAAAAGAGGAGCATCTGTGGGTTCAACAGAGCTAAAAGCAAGACCAATGTCCAGAGCTTCCATTCCATGTTGCAGCCAAATATGGTTCAACATTCAACCCAATTGAAGTCCATTAATCCATTGTGTGGAGTCCCACATGGCAATGAGCCACTGAGGCATATATCCTCTGCCATAGTAGAGCCAGGAAGTGAGCATACCAGAGAGAGAGAAACGAGAGTGTATGGCTCCTTTTTTCAGAAATTTAAATTCAGGTTCCCTGTGCTTTCAGTGACTATGCCACTGACTGGCCACTGACAAGAAGGCACCTTACAAGTCACTTAGACCTTATTGGACATGTGTCTATTGTCCAGTTCCTTCCCCATCAATCAGTGGGGAACAGGCTTGGAGAGTGTTAAATGCAGCTTTTTGGCAAAGCTAGTAATATAGACATGTCATGGATAAAGACATGTCTATATTACTAGTATGTAGTCTTCCTTTCCCTCCTTTCCTATTAAATAATAACTAGATTATTACAAAGACATCATTAGGACCTGGTTCATCAGTACATACAATTCTTCCCCTAGCATTGTCCTTTCATTTTTATCCTGTAAAATAAAAGGTGAAGGTAGACACTGTTCTTGCTTTTAGGTTTTCCATGCCTTGTGACTTGATTATCCCTTTTGTGTGTGTGTGAGTTTAAAGCCTTTTTATCAGATATAGCTAAAAGCTGAGACTAGGTACACAGGATTTTATCCCCACTCCAACACTTTGAAAACATTGTAAGTTTTTTGGGGGTGTTTTTTTTTTTTGGTCAATTTGTTGTTGAGACTATTACAGATGTTACTCATGTTCTCCCCCTTCACTCACCTCCACCCAGCCCCAGCCTGCCCTCCCTCTGGCCATCACCACACTGTTGTCTGCGGCCATGGTCTATGCATATATGTTCTTTGTCTAACCTTTCACCTTCTTTCATCCAGTCTCCCTCTCCTCACATCCATTCCCCTTCCTCTGACCTCTGTTAGTCTGTTCCATGTATCAAACGCTTAAATAAGACGTTTTATATATTTATGAAAATGCATCACGAAAACAGTAAGGCAGAGCACAAGGCAAAATTCCAATCCCCCATCAGTCCTGACTGGCTGCACAGCCACCAGAACCACTCTTCACACCCTGCTGGCCTCCATCCCTGAGGATCCAGGGGAAATGAGATTTTAGCTGCAGCTGAATTCAGATTAGCTTGACTGCTTATACTATCCAGTTGACACTGACATGCATTAGCCTGACAAACAACTAAATAGTCAAGACTCTCCTGCTATTTCCTTCGTTTCTACACAAATTTCAAGCCACTCTCACTTTGGTCATCTGATACTCTCTCCTGTCATCTCCAATAACTGTATTCTTCTTTTTTCACTGACCAAAATCTTTAGTCTCCTTTTCTTTCCATTATGTCCTTTTAAAAAGTTTGTTATTAAGGAAGCATAAAATCATATATTTAGCTAACCTTTCCTTTCTCAAAATTAGATCTAGTTTTCATAAGGACTTTTTCTCCCCAAGAGTCACAAAAGGAGGGTTCATCACACAAATGCATCTCAGATTTTGATGATTAGTTCCTTGTTCTTCACTCACTCTTACCCTCACCCCAAACTCCAGTCAAACAATTTGATTACTATTATCTTTAGAAAGAAAATTAAAGAGAACAATCAAGCAAAACTATCCTGTTGTATGCATGTCATTTAGTCATGCTACTCTTTACTTTTAAACATATTTTATGTATAAATAATAAGCTCTTTAAAGGTTTACTAATAGCAACAATTAAATATCTTGAAACCTGGAAAACTCTCTCCCCAAGCTGTGGACTCAACCTATGGAATGGGTCCTGCAACAAGGATTATTGTCTCCTAGATCTGCTCATGTCTTCTCTGCATGTGCCTACCATGCCCACAGTCATCACTCCAAACTGCTAACCTTATAAAAATTGAAAATTGTTTCTAGTCTAGTTGTGTATTACATTTTTTTTTCTCACCTGTTTGCCTGCTTTTGGTTTGATGGTCCTTTCTCTGCAATTTCTCTGGTGAATTCATTGACTATCATTTTACTAAGACATATACCATTTTACTGGTATTCTCATTGTATTCTTATTAGTATCTCCCAAATAAAATCCTACTGCAAGTAAGCTAGAATTCCAGATATTCAGTATTTTTATAGAGGATTCATGAAAGTGGTAGACTGATTTTATTGTAATGCATACCAATTTGTCCTGTATTATGGACGTCACTGCATATTTTTAAATAACTCTACTTTTGCCTATTCAGCCCTTCTCAGTTCCCTACAACTATTTCAATTATTTTACACTTTATTCAAATATTTGATTTTGCAATTCCCAGCTTATTCTAGGGTACACTTACATTGTCAAAAGAAAGAGAGAACAACAAAAAACTTTCAAGTGAAAAATCACTTTAACATTGAGCCACTAAATCTGTAAACCTATATGAATCCAGAAACATCCCCTTTTACTATTCTCCTATTAAAATGGGATAATGATCTCCCTTTCTAATGCCATCTCTCTATCTATGCTCTGTAAGCAACAATTTTCTAAATTCCCAGATACTGAATATTAAGATAACTTCTCTCCTTTTTAAAAATGTATCCCTGTTTAGTTGAACCATTTTAATAGTATTTTGTTTATGACCTTAAAATCATAATCATAAAAACCAATAAAATCCATTGACCGCATATTAATTTGTATTTATTTGTTAATATTATTTGCCAAAGAAAAAACCTATATCATACAGATACAGCAGTCCATACTATTAAAAAATAACAACTCTGTGCAGAGACCGGTTTGGCTCAGTGGATACAGAATCGGCTTGCGGATTGAAAGGTCCCAGGTTCGATTCTGATTGTGGGCATGTACCTTGCTTGCGGGCACATCTCCACAATGGGGCTTGCAGGAGGCGGCTGATCGATGTCTCTCTCTCATCAATGTTTCTGACTTTCTATCTCTCTCCCTTCCTCTCTGTAAAAAATCAATAAAATATATTTAAAAAAAATAACAACTCTGCCTTCTTTGTAAAAAAGCAAACTAAATAATTACTTGTTTACAATTTAGAAGGCGATGCATTCTATTATGGCAAAAGAAAGAAGCTCAAAAAAGAACACGGTAATAAAGGTAGAAAAATACAATTTTTATATGCAATAATTGTGGACACATCACTGAGAAAATAATTTTTGAGCAAAAAGAGGAAATGAAATAAGAAAATATATTGGAAAGTTGATGGAACAGCAAGTTCAAAGCTTCTGACAGGGACCACACTTGATAAGTTTAAGAAGATCAGAGAGGTCAGTGTAGCTAATACTCAGAGAAAGAAAGATGTAGGAAATGAGTCAAAGAAGCATGGGAGCCAGTAGTTTGCACACCATTGTTAGGATATTATTAACTTTTGCTTTGAGTAAAATGGGGAATTGTTGGAGATTTTGAAAAGAATGGCAGAATTTAAATATGTTTAAAAAGATCACTTAGCCTATGTGTAGAAAACAGAATATCCCCCTGGTAAAAGTCACAAAAACAATTATTAGGGTAGAGCAATAGCACAGCCAAAAGATGGTGAGAACTTAGACCATAGATAATGGTAAATAATAGGACTTCAGATATATGGGTGTGTCAAAATGACCAGCAAATGCATGGAATGTGAAATTTCTATGGAAATGATAAGTTAAGGATAATTCTAAAATTTAGAATTTAAACATCTCCAAGATAGAGTTATCATAAATTAAAAATGAGAAGATTGCTAGAAGAGTATTTCATGGTTGAAAGAAAAAGTTCACTTTTGAATATTTTCAGGTATGAATTAGTCACCAAAAGGAAATGTTCAGTAAGCAATTGGAATACATGCATACATGATACATGTATCATGTTTAGGGGTAATATAAATTGAGAATTGTTAGTGTATAGATGGCATTTGAACACCTTAGACTAAAATAGATCCTTAAAGGAGAGAGTACTGAAATAAAAGATTTTCAAACACTGAGCACTAGATAATTCCAAGGATAAAAATGAGAATGCATCAGAAAAGTTTGAAAAGGAGAGTTTAAGGTAGGAAGAAAATTTACAGAGGGTGTGTTGTTCTAGAAGCAAAAGGAAAAAAACAATGAAGGAGGAGGAGAGTGACTCCAGACAAATGCCCCTGATGGGTTACTATGATGAGGGGTCCCAGCT
Organism: Lasiurus cinereus; assembly: GCA_011751065.1. NCBI lineage: Eukaryota > Metazoa > Chordata > Mammalia > Chiroptera > Vespertilionidae > Lasiurus > Lasiurus cinereus. The sequence goes on along the minus strand of JAAGEH010000293.1, from coordinate 17,545,995 downwards.
GACTATTAAATTTAGCGGAATGTGATTCCATGATGAAAGCTTGATGGTTGTGCTTAGATTTACAGGGTGGGACAAAGGTCAGTTTACAGTTGTGAGTACATGAAATACAGAGTTTATTCCTGTATTATTATTTATTAGTGATGGAATTATTTTCCATATGAACAACTGTAAAGCGACTTTTGTCCCAGCCTGTATATTTTTAAGAGTCTCATGCTCTACCAACTGACTAGCCGAGCACTTCACAGCCTGTATATTTTTAAATCAATGCATTCCACATAATGGCTCATTTTTAGTAAACTGTCTTAGTGTGAATTATCTGTACTGTATAGCAAATGTTAACACTATGGACAATTTTTTTAAAGATATAATTTGAATTTAATATTTTAAATGATTAGATATTCTCACCTTTGAAAATGGAGCATACCAGAGTTATCCATAAGCCTCATTTTTAAAAACATTATATTAAACAAACAAAAGTGGACTTTCTGTAGTTATAAAAACTTTAAGGATGGAGAATGATACATGAGAAATTCTTTTCAATTTCAATCAAGAAAGTTTGCTTACCACAATTATTAAATTCCAAAACCATCAGTAAGGCCACTGTTTGCTGTAGAGCTTGAAGGTATAGTACCATTGTAAGTGGTAATTTGTTTTTATTCTTTCTTAGTCTGTTTATTAAATTTCTAAAACTCCTTTTAAAACAGCACAATAAAAATCCTATAATAATGTATTAGATGAATTTAATAAACAGTGATTTTTTTCAGACAAAGATTTCTTTTGGAAATAATCCAGACTATATTTTTAGTTTAAAACCATTTTAAAGAATGTTTTCTTTTGATGAAAAACACTTTTCAAAATGGGTTTGTTCTTACAAAAATACAACATATGCGTCCATATTTGTTTGTATGGCATGAGCTTGGCCATTCGGGTCAGCAAAACTGACTTTACTAATGACTCCACACAAACAAATCCACACTAATTAGTGTACCCATGTGTTCTTGCTATTCAGATCCTTGGCTTATATAATTTTACTTCCAGCCACACCTTATTACTTATTTTTTTGAAAGTAGTATTATTTCAATATATAAAGATTAAATATAAAAAGCACTTAAATAACATAATGGCATTTCATGGTTTTAAAATTGAGTTACATTTACTATCACTGACAAGAAATTTCACTTCGGGTAAAATGATTCTAAATTTTAAAATATTTTTGTAATGATCTATACTTAGAAAAACATGCATGGTATTTAATAACTTGATAAATGTTCACAAATAAAAATAAGAAAAATCTACTACTTCTCAATCTTTATTAGACTTGGACTGTAATTATTCATTCATAGTTAGTAACTAACTAACCCAGGGGATACTATTATTTAGCAAGGTATTTTGAAGAAAATGAGGAACATGTATTTTTAATTATAAACAATATAATTACTAACATAATGGATGAGGAACACAAATTCATGATAACTTTGGCATAATTGTTCAATATATACTAAAATCACAATCATAGTAAGAGCTAACTAACATATCAAGGCTTCCTGTGTACATCTATTGTTTCCATCAATTTTTAAGGATTAAGTACTTAATCCTTAAAATAACATTATGAGGTGGATATTTCTCATTCTCTCAAGAGAAAGTACAGACACAAAAATAGTTAAGAAACTTGCCTAAGTCAAAGATATTCAATATTAAAACTGGGATCTGAAATGAGACAGTTTTTCCCTAAAGCAAAACCTATTAACTATATGAAGAATAATTCTGAAATTAATAATATGGGTGGCTTTGAAAAATTACATAATTTAATTTCAAATTAATTTAATATAAATTTAAATTAATTAAAATTAGAAATATGGATGACACTCTGGAACATTTTTTTAAATTTATTTTGTTGACATATTATGACTGGATTAATTAATCAAGTATATCCTTGGGTCCAGGAAGGGTCAGTTAAGTATTTTTGTAGAGTTAGTTACACAAGGTAGCAAACATGATGACCAACATCTGGGTTGCAGCAGGAATATTCCACAAGAAGTAAACTCAAAGAGACAGAATAGAGCCAAATTCCAAGGCCAAGATGAAGATCACAATCAGAAGCAGTGCATAGTCTGAAAAAGTTGAAATAGGTCAATAATACTAAGAGAATGTTTAGAGGGTTTTAGTACTTTATTCTGCTGAAAGAAGAAATAATTGTGAGTGTTACTAGTTTCTAAATAAAGAGTTTATTCCTAGCAAAGGGGAACTATTAGAGACCTAAGCAAAAATCATCTGTCATTCCAGAATTTCTAATGGCCAGAGAGGTTTGGGCAGACTACATAGAGATGTTTTTGCAAGTTATGAAACTTCATATTAGTGAAAGAAATGTGATTCTATGGTTGATGGTGTGCTCTGACCAAAATAATGAATTTGTGGTCAAAGGCACAAAGAGGTTTGCTGCAAATTTGAATATATAAGTCATGGAGATCTAGATGGAATAGTCAAATTTCAACTTACACTTGTTCCTAATGATAGCAGTTGAAGGCTGAAATAATTTCCATTGCAAACAAGGAAAAATGTTCAGTAAAATAGTTTTTAAAGAAATGTAAAGGCATTGATGATTAGAGGTATCATTTCCTTGTGAACACTTGTAACCAGAAATAAGCTTCATATGAGCAAGAACTTGACATATGTCCTGATATGTGTCCACACTAAGACATAGGACATAAGCCCTGCTTGGCCAAAAGATTAGTATTATGTATTGCATATTTGAAATATTTTTTTAAATGTCAGCTGATATATAATGACTTGCATACAACTCCATGATGTTGCAGCCTGCAAGTTGCTGATAAAATTATAAAATATCAAGCCACCATGCCCTTGCTGGTTTAACGAAGTGGATAGAGTATAAAAGTCTGTGGACCAAATTATCCCATGTTTGATTCCAGTCAAGGGCAGTGCCTTAATTGCAGGCTCCTTCCTGGCCAGGGCCCTGGTCAGGGTGCATGCAGGAGGAAGCCCATAGATATGTCTCTTTCACATCCATGTTTCTCTCTGTTTTTCCCTCTCTCTAAAAATCAATGGAAAAATATCTTCAGGTGAGAAATAAATAAATAAATAATCAAGCCACTAAAAAGAAATCAATGGAGGAAAAGAGGGAGGAGGAGAAGAAATGTGATTTTATGGTTGATGGTGTGCTCTGAATAAAATATTTTAAGAGGGGGAAAAAGGTGTTTAAACACTACAGACTAAAGATGAAATTTTCAACAACCTTCTTATCCTACCTTCTTACAATCATTTGGTGTCTCCTTGCTAACAAGGGCTTAAAACTTCTATAACATGCAATCACTAATTTATAGAGAATCCTCCTGTTCTATTATCTCTTTCATCCAGCTATCAGCTTTCTCTAGTTGATTACTGTATGAAAAAGGCAAGAGAGTTATGATAGGATGTATCAAGCTGTGAACAGGATTAGCAACTCACAGCTGTCAAGTGCAGGAATAGCTGGTCAAGAACCCACTTGGTTGGATGAAGGATAGCAACGATGAGGATAAATTTATACTTTTTAGCTCCATTATAGCCACCTAACACCTCAAATGGGAGGTTAGAGTTGGGACTCCCTGACCATGTGTCTTGGATTTTCTATGTAGCAGAGACAAGGCTTTGAGCCCAGGAGAATTTAAAAAATGTTCTGTCCCTGGTTTCAAGGTAACAGGCTGTAGGAGCTGCTGATGGTTGGCTTTTATTTACCATAGAGATTACAGACAAGAGTGAAGGTTTTCATCACTAAGAGTGAACTGAGTTTGAATGAATTCAGAAAATTTTTGTTATAATTTATTTTATGCAATTGGATCCTTGTACTTTATATCTACAGTGGTACCTCGAGATACAAGTTTAATTCGTTCTGTAACCTTGAGCATGCCATAAATTGAATTGTAAATGAGAACCTATTGCTTTGTAGAAAATGAACTGTCGAGAGCCAATGATGTCAATTAAAAAAATTAATAAAAGGCTTCAGTGTCTAAACTTTAGACAATGATGGTGGAATGGAGATGCAATGAAATGAGTGAAGCTGGGGAATATTGGAGAAGCAGAAATGACAACATTTTCTGAGGTCAGTAATGTGAGTGATGATGGGCAGAGTTAAATCAAAGTTAGCTGAGAAGTCATGATTGGCATGACTGTTGAAGGGTAAATTTAACTAACAGATTTTTCTATGGCCATGCTACAACAAAAAGTAAAAAAAGATAAATAATCTGATTGACTTTACTGCAAGCTGTACAAATGGTAATGTAGTCTAAGATAGAGTCAAGATTTGTTAAATGTATAGGTACTGTGAGAAAGAAATATAAATTTATGAAATACATGCCATTAGACATGGTATCCATCCAGAAGGCAACAATGGAATAAGGGCTGTTAGCTGTTAAGTTTCTTGAGTTATCTGACCCATCTGTGGGAACCTCTTTCCACGTCCCGCGTGGTTCAGGGTCCCCGGGTCAGGGTTCGGGTTCTGAAGGAGGCCGCACGCAAACGAAATGAGAGACTGAAAGCATAAATTTGGCGATATTGGGGGGCCAGGCGGGAGCCTTCCTCTAGTGGAAAGGACTGCCACTTGCTCTGGCCTTTTTCTCCCTTTTATTAAGGCTTTGGGACACACCCCTAGCCTTTAGGCAGGAAATAACAAAAACAGAAATTAACAAGAAACAAACATAGAGGTTGCTTCAACCAATAATGTTTCAACAAAACAGTGAGTAATTAGCTCTGACCTTTCAGAGCAATTAAGGTTGACCAGCCTTCTGGCTTCCTGTTTACATCCATTTAGTGAGAACAATATTTGGTTTCCGACACCCATCCACTGTGAGACTGAGGTGAGCAATTGCATTCTCTGATCCTGTATAAGTTAGACATTGTGGTGTGCTTCATTTATTGCTATAACGTAGCTTTGTACACTAGTTTATAAAAATCAAACAGACATAAAAGAATCACCTTTTTTTCTTCTGATTTGTGGCATTTGGGTAATCTAAGCTTGTTATTCTCACTCTTTATTATATTATGTGAAATGGCTTATAAATTGGTAGACACTAGATAGATTTTTACTTAGTTATCTGAGTTATGTGTGTAATGCAATTGTAATCATATTTTCTCTCTCTTTTATTTCTTTTTTGTAACTTCTTTAAAGAATACTTGCTGTTACCCACTTAAGATTATGAGTTATGGATTAATATATTTTCATTTAATAAAGTATTCCCCTTCAAAGTTACTAGACTGTGCATTAAAGACACACACACTTCAACTGTAGTAGTACTGCATGCTTTTCTTAATTTACCTTTTTTTTAAATCTGCAAAGTCCCTTTATATACTTCCAAATTTAGACCTTCCATTGGGTTTTTCTTATAGCAGCTCCAGAACCCTGAGAGATTTTTTTATTAGGAGATGGCAATGACCCATAACTGGGCCATGTTCTATTGTTGTCGTTTCATTGTTCATTGATCCATTGAATATACTTTACTTCCCTTGTCGGGTAATTGTTCCCTTAAGTTCTTTTCAAAGCTAAGCTCATAATTCTATTTATCTGAAACCTGGAAGTTGTCCATATTCTCTTGTGCCTGTTGTCACCATCTGTTCTTACTGAATGGCTACTTCCCAACAACAGTCTCTCAGGACATGGGTGATATTTTGATAGCAACAGATAATGGAATTGGAATCTTCTCTTACCCTCTGGAATTATCCAGACAACTACTTCAAGCAGAGGAGACACGCTCAGTAAGTTTCAACTTCTTTGCTGGCGGCAAAATTCCCTCTTTGCTCATCTGGTGGAGACTTTACATATGGTCACAAATCCATCAGCACAATCAGCTTGAAAAATTACAGAACAAGTGAACTTACTGGATCACAGTCTCTATAATTTTTGGAGCAATCTGGCCACCAAATGGCAGCAGTCTTATCCAAGCTTATTATAATTGCTGATGACCTTGGGACCAACAGTACTAATAAAAAATATAAGAGAGTGAAAAATAATTTAATCAAGTTTTTAAGAGCACAAGACATTTATACACCCAAGAAAAGTAGATTGTGTTTTCATCACAATCTCATAAAACATTTTTAAAGAGGTAAAGATAATATATTAAAATTATATGTATTACTAAAATAATAAAATAAACTTTTCCATAAAATACAATTACCTTTTAGTTAAATTTATTTTTGAGGTCATGTTTGTAATTGACAATGGTAGCAATGGTGCATAGTTAGGTTTATTAGAGCTGTTTTACCTTGGTGACACTATCCAAGCTAATGTGCCAAACAAAATGTAGCCTAATTAGTACAAATGAAGGAAAGAAGGCAATTAGCCAAGAGGGAATAATAAGCTAAGGGAACAGATTATGTTAATCTAGACAGTCCTGGAAACTTCCAGCCAAAAGGTGACAGCTAGATGAACTCACCTATTATTCAAAACACACTTTGGAAAATGAGGGCTCTAATTCATCCTGAGCTTGATTTTAACTTGGATATTTGCTCAGGATGATGAGCTTGGGTGGATATTTTTATTAGTAATTGGTATGATGAATGAGCCCCACAAATTTTAGTAAAAATATAGTATGCATGTTATCACCATTAAATCACAGATAAAAAGCACTACAGTGTTCTCAGGGGTATTAACACAAATTAAGTTTGGAAATGCCTAGCACAACAGAAATCTATTATTTATGATACTGTGGTCTACATTTAAGAAAAGAGAAAAAAATATTTAGTTTAACTCATCTCACATTTCTTCAGAAGATTTCTGATATTAGCTCTTGAAAGCAAAATATATTTGAATGATCTATTTATTATACTTCAATAGAGGCTCTTCTGATAGTCCTCTTATTCATAGGTAATGGTTTTTGAATTCTTAGTTGCTATCTAGAGGGATACTTGTGTTATAGCATGTGGAATTCATGAAACTGGTGCGGAAGTGACAATAGGACATGTGAGGTTCAGGAAAGAGCCTTTAATTAAAGCAGCACTGTTGGTTCAGGGGACTCTAACATCCACATCCTCAACAACCTGGACAATGAGATCTTCTCTATATATTTTGAAGGGGTTAAAAAGAACAAAACAGAGCAGAGAAAGACTTGTTGTGCTTAGCAGATATCTTTTAGAAAGCTTGAAGCCTTGAGCACAACATAGCTCAGATAACCAGGAGACACCTGGCATGGGAGGAAGTAAGGTTGGATCAGACCCATCTCCCACATTTTTTCACAAATGGAGTTAACTCTTGGCTAGCAAGAGAGTGCAGCAGAAATCAGGTTACTGGGACAAATTCATATTGCTAGCCCCCTGAAAATGTCTCAAATTCCCCTATCACTTGGAGGCAAGAGTAGAGAATGAGAAAGGTAGAAATATTTGTTTGTGTTTTCCCTTACCCAGTATGTAAACCAGGACTATTCATAAGGGATATCAAAGGATATTAAAGAGATGAGACACCAAGACATAAGTGCTGAGAACCTTCAGTTCCACTTGTCATAGCTCTAGGAGACAGATGGAGTTGGTAAGAGTTTTACAAAAATTTGAGTTTATAAAATCTTAGAAGTGTTTTTAAGTCTTGCTCAGATTAGGGTGTCAATTGACCCCTACAGCCTAGTGAATGTCAAGCAGTCACTGCATTCCCCATTTTGCTACAAGTGAGTCCTGTCTCCTAAATGTTATCACTAGATCTTAAAAGGCCAATTGCTCTTGGGGGTTTCAGTCCATTCTGAAACTTCTTATGCTGGTAGATAATCCTAGAAGTTGAGAATGTTTTTTGTTTTTTGTGTGTTTTTTTTTCAAATATTTGGAGGTTTTCATAAAAAAAACTCACATACTTTTGTTATATTAGAAAACACATGAAAGCTCTTGTTTTTCATCATTTCTTTTTACAGTAGTGGAAAATAATGGTCATGAGAAATATAATTTTAAAATACATTCTAAGTGCTTAAGACATCACTAGAAAATGATATATGTATTTGGGTTATCATCAAGAACATGAAATTATGATGAACATTCACTTGAAAAAAAATTGAAACCAAGTTAAACCTAACTATTTTCTTTTGATCGCACTGCCAATGAAAAAATGTGAGCTTATTTGAGTGATTCCTGTAAGTATATATACATTTCTAAATTGGAACACGCCAAAATATTAATAAATTGTCTAATCCAATCTCAACTAATGTTCTCTTTAAGTCTTGGAATGTAATATAAATATTTTAAAATTATACTGAAATGTTTTGGTTGAGAGGTAGTAAAAGCAAATCTTAACATATCAGTGAACTATTTGCCAATTTAATATAGAAACACAGAATTGCTTCCATGTGCAGAAAGATTTACTCAATTGTAGAATATTTATAGCATATTACATGCAAATGGTAGCAATATATTATTATTATTTTTTAAAAATATATTTTATTGATTTTTTACAGAGAGGAAGTGAGAGAGATAGAGTGTCGGAAACATCGATGAGAGAGGTCCACTGATCAGCCGCCTCCTGCACAACCCCCAATGGGAATGTGCCCGCAACCAAAGTACATGCCCTTGACCGGAATCGAACCCGGGACCTTTCAGTCCTCAGGCTGACGCTCTATCCACTGAGCAAACCGGTTTAGGCGGTAGCAATATATTATTAAAAGATATATTATTTTCAACTATTAAGTATTGTATATTTGAAGGTATAGTACAACACATTTGCTACATTTTGTACCCGTTCTCAAAGTTAACATTTAACCAAAGCTATTTTACTTCTTGTAGAAAAGTAAACATTTCAGTGATAGCATGTCTAAAAAGAAAGACTGTTTACAGCTATTATTATAGTCTTTGTTGTAAGATTAGTAGTTGCTGGTAAGTTTATCTTACTTTTTATAAGTACATGTAAATGCTGATTATTTGTCTAAGTGAATTCCTGCTGTTTTGTAACGACAATTAATTATCTCCCACCCCAAATACTTTATTGTCACTATAAAAATACACAGCTCTCCATTTTCATTGCTTCTGTGAAGGCCGCTTTTTACAACACTCCTTTTTATACTGTAAAGAGCCACTGTGCCAACTGAAAATTATATTAGAGCAACTTTCCACATTTTACTTTATCTTGACATGGTGTCAACCTCCTACATGATAGAAAACATCTCGATTAAACAGGCCCTTTTCTTTATCAAATGAATGAGAAAAGACTAACATAACAATTTAAAGTGTCTCTTTCAAATATTCAAATAGATCAAGATGAAGACAAAAAAATGATTTATACTATGAACTTTCTCATCAGTAAGATGATGCAGTGAAGCTGAGAATAAATTTTTCATGGGTTAAAATTTTATTAAAGCATAGTTATGTCCACTTCTGTGTATGCTTTTACTGAACTTCCCTAGTGACACCCCTTCTTTACTCTAGCAGCTTCTGTGCAGTTAAACAGGAGAACTGAACAGAAGTCATATATAATAATGAAATGTTGCCATGTGATCATGGCAAGCACATTTGCTCCAAATTTAGCTATTAAATATTTTATATGCAAAAGACAAAAAGATATAGGACCAGGCAGAGATGTGGTATATAATTGTCACAAAATACAAAACATTTGAAAGTTTAATTGGATATTAACTAACTAACAGAAACTAGCAGGGGCAGATATTCACAGAGTGGTTTGTGCTTTAAGAATTTTTACATTGGATGTTACAAATAAGGAAATGTTGAATCTAGATCTACAATATTTATAAAACAGCAATTTGGCATACAGGGAAAATGCCAACAGTTGCATAAAAAAATACAAATTTCTGTCCAGGGGAACAAATGTATGTGAAAAGTTATCTACATATTAATTGCACATCTCTGTGTATTTGACATTTAGTGACGTGAAAAAAAACCCTCTATATAGTTACCTTTTGTGCAATTTTCATACACGCCCCAATTTTAAATGTAATCTCTGATGCTGGAAAAGTCACTGAAATTACACATGACCATTGACAGCTGCTGATTGTGTGTGTGAAGTTGAATCAGAAATATCAGAAAATATGAGAGTATATTGGAGAGACACAGAAGTATAAAGAAATCTTTGAGCACAGTATGCCAGACCTTAGAATATTATTTTGGTATCTGACTGGGTTGCTAATACTGTCCTATATATTTCTTTCTTCTCTGAGATAACGTAATAAAAAGAAAGAGAGCAGTGTTTACATGGAAGAAAAAAATACCTATGCTGATCTCTACCCTTTGGGACAAAATAAATCTTAATAACGCCTGAGTTTCCATTTTCTAGGGGACTAGCAGAAAAAATTAATTTTAGTTCCCACCCAATAAAGGGTCTTTGTATGTAGTACATAGACATAAAAGGTTGTTGTCAGAAAAGAAGTGCCATGTGTGTCAAAGCAAGCAGGAGGCCCAATAAAAGGCTTCAAAGAAAAATCTGAATTGAATACAATAAGTCTTTTATTAATAAGAAAAGTGGGAAATAGTGTGTGCATATATGTGTTTCTAACAATAAAACTAGTTTAAAGGACAAACATCATTTAGAGAAAAAATAGAGGTGTCAGATCATCAAATATTGCTGGCCTACATGCTTCAAGGTATGTATGTACTGTATATGCACACACATACATATACATATACATATACATATATACTGTATATTTAAAGAAACAAAAGAAAATTACAACCAAATCCAATTTGTAAATTGGAATTGGATCCTAGACAAGAAGGATGGGTAATTCTTGAGAAAATTAAAACACAGACTCATTAATTAATACATGAGATTATTGAGTTGTAATCCAGGTGCTCTCTTTCTCTCTAGAATGCCCCCTTAGAACTCCAGGAATTGGGGAACACAGGGTGTTCTCTTACAGATGCCATGGTCATGCTCCTAAAAGAATTGTTTTTATAACAGTCTGAATATAATCCAGAGAACTTTTTGGTTCTGGGCTGCACTCAAAGTTGGCAAGATGAGATGTCCCCTGGTGTATTTTTTTTTCAGAATAATAATTCCATGTTTTACATATATTGTATCTTTTTTCTGGGACCACGCCTCATATAGCAATCATAGATTTAATGTCCCATATGCAATTGAGATAAAGTTAAACGTGCTGGATAGTTAGTTACTAAATCCCCTTCCTTGGATTCATCTATGCCTTTTGGAACAGAGAGGAAAGAGCAGTCTGGGCAAAGAAGTCACATAGCAAGGCAAACCAATGGCTACACTCCCAAACTACAGGGAGTTATGGAACTAGAATGGGTCTTCAAAATTGTTCCAATTTGAATTCAATTGTCAAGAATTCATCAGTGATTGAATGTAGACCACCCAAGAAGAAACATGATTTTGAAAGAGGTGACTCTCATTAGCTGAGACAATCTCTAGAAGGCATCTGAACACTTTTTGCCCCTAATGCTCCTAGCAGCTAGAGCAACAACTCTTTCACAGTGGGTAAATGGTTGGAGCACATCACTTGATTCAATACAGATTAATAATAGGAGAAAAGGGAGTTGTAGCATCATTAAAATGTTGCATAATTTTCAAGGTGATTTACTAGAAAATAACTCATTTTTGGCATAAACCTGATAGTATATTCAATTAATATTACCATCATCTCCATTTTCTGGTTCAATGGGAAAGGAGAGCAGTTGGAGCAGGAACTCTGAATTGAAAGGTTGTCTCTTAGTATCTTTAGATATTAAGATTTAAGCAAATCCTTTAAACTTGTCTGATATTCATTTTCATTTTCTATAAAAGAAAAAAAATGTCTCTACATAGCTTTTTCAAATGTACTGCTTGCCTCTGGAAGTGACTAGAACCTAGAATACTTTTAACATTTAATACTTTTAAAATACAACTACCAGTATTTTTAATTTAGTTATTTTTTAAATTATATAATATAATTATACAAATTAAGTAGTGTATACCTTTCCCCCACCCCAAAAATATATATGCATACCAACATACAAAGATAAAGATGATAATATCAGCAGGTGCAAACATTAGTGGAAATTCTGCCACAATTTTCTCATTATATGAAAACTATAAATGAAAAATTAAATACTTCCTACTACTTCTCTCACACTCCTTGTTCACTGTGCATTTCTCCTAAATATTTGAAAAGTTATATTTCTGCTGGACTCCATGCTAGAGATCTCAAACATCATCAGTGTTTTAAGGCTGATGCATCATGGTTTAATATATAAATACCAAATGAGCAAATAAAAGAGTAGATAAATGAATAAGTAAGATAATTTATTAAAATTTAATCATTTTCATATCAGAAGATCCTAAAAAACACCTGGCAACAATACTCTGATAATTAAAGAAACACAGATAACAGTGATCCAACAAGGCACTGTTAATGATGAGCAGATTTTTTTTTTAATTAATGATTATTTTCCCCACCATACGGAAGATCAACAAGGGCTAAGATAGACTATGATTTTGTAAAACATTTTGTCCTCATACTCTCTCTGTATGTGGCAAATTATCAGTGCTATATAAATATATTTTGAAGAAATGAATGAATAAATAAGTAGACAATCTGAGTCAGGGATTAAGACTAATATGAAAGAATGCAAACAAAATAATTGAGAGGGTAACTGCGATGATTAGTTATTGCCAGAAGAGGGAGGCAAAGAGTAACAGAGCAAGGGCAACTGGCTGGTTGAGCAAGAGTTACCTCTCAAAAAGACTTCAAACAAGGATAGTTAATCAGGGGCAAGTTGTGGTCAATAATTAGCAGAGTGGCTTATGTGACAGAGATTATGTAAGAGTCCAAAGAAAAATTACTCTCAAAAGCCAAGTCAAGCCATTAGTCAAGATCAAAGGGCACTATGTAAAATTGGAGGAGAAAAGCTAAAATATGACACTCTAAAAGAAGCCATATATCAGACTATAAAACAAGGAATAACAAGGCTTCAGAAATCTAGTCAGGTGGAAAATCTCTTCTGACAGTCTTTGTGTTGCTCTGTGTGTCTTCAAAACTCTTGGTCTGGTCTAGGGAATAAAATCACTGTTTCTGAAAGTGACAGGAGTTTGAAGCTATCCCTGGGAGTTATTACCTAGCATAGAGTATATAATTGATTTTTTTTAAAAAGTTGTCAAATATTGAGGAAAATGAGGTAAGGTGCATACCTTGATTATAGATTCAAAAAATTATGCATAAAGGGAGGAGCTGGTGAAGGTTAGGCATAAAACCAATGAAGAAATTCTAAACAAAAAAAATCTGGAGAGATGGGCAATTTCACTTTCCAGCCTTTATCTCTTCTAATTGTTTTGAAATGAAATAAATGGGGCACAATATATTTTCTAGGTGCAGTGACAACTGCAAAGACAGAAATTGATTTCCAGTAGTTTTATTTTAGTTCAGACTTTTCCCATAATCATTGGCTGCATTTCTCAATTTAGCTTTCTTTCAGATTTATTTTCATATTAGAGGCCCAATGCACAAAATTTGCACAAGAGTAGGCTTTCGCACCCACCGTGGCTGCCTGGATCCCTCCCTCACAGCTGGAATGGCTGTCTGAATCCCTCCCTCACGACCGTGGAGGCCTCCTCAGTCCCACAGCTGCAGACCAGGCTTTGTCTGGAAGGTAATCCAGAAGACTATTTGGTTTAATTAGCATATTACACTTTTATTATTATAGATATTTATATACTAGAAGTCCGGTGCACAAAATTTGTGCACAGGTAGGGTCCCTGGGCCTGGCTGGTGAGCAGGACCAATCAGGTTCCCTGCCTTGTCTCCCCACCTCCTCCTTCCCTCACTTCCTCAAAGCCTGGGAGCCGGGCAACAGCCCTGCCCCACAACCCCCGCTGCCACCACTGGTAGCTGTCTGCAAAGCAATCAGCGGGCGACCGGCAGGGCAATCATACCCTGATCCACCAACCCACCATAGTCCCATTCTCATCAGGGCCCATCAGGGCCTGCAGTGGCTGCAGTGCTACCCACTACCAGCACCACGTCGCTGACACTCACCATGTTCTGGGCTGCCCCCTGGTGGTCTGCACATGTCATAGTGAGCAATCAAACTCCAGGTCTCCTGGTTAAACTCCAGAGGGGACACTTTGCATATTAGCCTTTAGATAGATAGATAGATAGATAGATAGATAGATAGATAGTTAGAGTCCCATAAGAAGAAGATAAAGGATGAAATAATGGCCAAGTTTCCAAATTTTGATGGTAGACATTAAACTATATATTCAAGAAGCTTAGTAAATCCCAAGAAAAAAACACATCCACAAATAAATTCACACCTAAACATATCATAATCCATGGGGTTAGAAGGTAGGTAGTAGGGTGATATATTTAAAGTATAAAGGAATAAAAAACAAGCAGGGTCAATCACCAATTCTATATTCAGGAAAGCTATCCTTCAAGAATAAATAGTACCATTTCCGGATGAGGAAATTGCCAGTAAAGAAAGCTGCTGCTTTATGGCAAATACTACAGGGAATCTTTCAGACTGAAAGGAACTAACATAAGCATTGAACTGTGATCCACAGGGGAAAAATGGTGTCATTTTGTATAAATATTAAAGTCCTTATAAATATGTATTCTCTCCTTTATTCTCAGCTTTTATTTTTATTTTTTTTTTAGAATTTTATTTTTTTATTGATTTCAGAGAGGAGGGAACAGGGCAAGAGAGATAGAAACATCAATGATGAGAGAGAATCATTGATTGGCTGCCTCCTGCATATCCCACCCAGAGACTGAGCCCACAACCCAGACATAAGCCTTGTCCATAAATCAAATCCTGATCTTCTGGCTCATGGGTTGATGCTCAATCACTGAGCCACACCAGCTGGGCTATTCTCAGCTTTTAAAAAGAAATGATTGTCTAAAGCACTAACACATTTATGACATACTAGAGGCCTGATGCACGAAATTCGTGTAAAAATAGGTCTTCCTTCCCCCAGTTGCTGATACTGGCTTCCCTATGGAACCAAGAACCCAGGCTAGCTTCCCTCTTGCCAACCGCAGGCACCTGGAACCCAAGCTTCCCTCATAGCCTCAGCTGCATCTGGAAGGACATCCAGTCGAATTAGCTTATGTTTTTATTATTATAGATACACACACACACACACAATCTATAATTTTCCAGAAATGCTAGTATAATTCTGAAGTAGATAGTGACAAAGATACATAATGTAAACTGTATTCACAGTAGCCACAATTTAAGAAAATAGCACCAACATGGTTAAAGCATCAATGGGAAATCAGAATTACACATATTAGTAAAACCCAAGTTGAATGATTACATCTATAAATGAAGGTATAAGTCACTAATTTTAAAGTTGAATTTATTACATAAATTATGAAAGTACAGATTGTACAAAAAGCTTTCAGGATGTGATTTATGTTTGTAATTAAACACAAAATGGGTAGTGATGATTCTTTTGAGAACAGAGGTGTTAAATAAAGAACCTTAGTAAAACAAGGGAACCAAAAGAAGTTTATCCTTTCACTGAATTAGAGTTCCTAAAGGCTCAGGCCTATTTTGGTCTACAAATAATTGAAGATTTCCTTCAATAGAGGTATCATACAAATGTACTTTACTTTGATCAGCACTCAGAGCATTAGTCTGGCAATATAATTAGCATTTATTATGAAATAATAGTTAAGCAATCCCCCAACTAATGGAAACTGCTGACTAATGAGAATTTGAAATATATGGGGCAATGTTGGTTGATTTGAGGAAAATGGGATAAACAAAGTACAGGAATGGAACAGATCTTACTATTATATGTCCATTTACTTAGGAAGAAATGTAAGCCTGACTGAATAGCTTTCTGTCTTTAATAACTTCATATATGACACATTTTGAGTAAAAAAATATTGTGGAGTCTGATGTCCCACTAGGTAATCTCCAACTCAAAACTCATGTCTGAAGCATGGAGTGTATAGATAGTTTAAATAATTGCCTTTGCAGAATCATTCCTAAGATTAACATGGTACATGTAAATACAATACATGAAAATCCCACAGTCCTTTCATGGGCTTGTTTAAACGATTCATAGGAATCTACTTTGAGCATGTCAAGATTTTGTGTTATGAAGTTAATGGTCTATGCAAATGCTATGCTATTGATAATCTAAATTTTATAAGGAAGGAGAAACAATAAGTATAGAGATATGGGAGAGTTGGAAGTATCATCTTATATAATAAAAGCCCAGCAACCAGTCGTTATGATGTGCACTGACCACCAGGAGGCAGATGCTCAATGCAAGAGCTGCCCCCTGGTGGTCAGTGCGCTTCCACAGTGAGAGTGCTACTTTTTGCTGATCAGGATGAGCAGCACTCCCACAGTGGGCCATCCCCGCAGGCCACGCCCCCCACCAGTCCACACATGCCATGCTCGGGCCTCTAGTACACTATAAAATTGAAAACTCTTTTGAACAGTTCTAGAAGGTAATGATGTCTGTGATTTAGATATTGAGAAAAGTTAAAAGTATGTTTTGAAGTTCTGAGTTTAGGAAATTGCAGAACTTTGAGATCAGTGAATCAGAAAGGTCATCAATTTCCCTGGCTTTGGTGATGGTGTTAGTTATACATGAAAAAGTACTTTCTTATTTATATTTTCAGAAGACAGACAACTGTTTGTACACACAAATAGACACAAATACATCTCAAAAACATAAACACCTTTGAATTTTGAAGAAAAAAGTGTAACGGTGGAACACATAATTTAGTTCAATCTATTTTATAGATAAAGATAGATTTAGAAATGAATATAGGTTTCTATTCAGTTAAATGGTTAAAATGTAAAATAGATACTAGACAAAAATGATGTCATAAAAATAATGGAAAATATTTGTTTTGTTTTCCACATCAGAAAAAACTAGAAAGAGATGAATTTAACCAAATAAACTAGTTTAGTGAGGATAATAAGCTCAATAAGCATGCATCCATGTGAAGTTCCTAAATCTGTAGCAACAAATTAATATATGAGCGAGAATAGATCTAGTGAGCATGTGTTGGTGGTCATTGAGTAGGAAGATTGCACACGGCTGCAACAATATGCAATTCTGATTGTCTAGACTCAGATAGCCCATAACTTCCCTCTTGTTTTGTACCTTTTTAATACATTAATGGCATCACCATTACATAAATACTGGCTGGGAAACTTAAAGTAATAATGTTTTCTCATCTCCTCTACTCAAATTTTTATTCACAGATTTGTTCTTTGCTCAGATCTTTTATTTCTAAAAGCCAGTTAACTCTTGTGGCCTTTTTTAAAACAATAATCTTTTTTCTCAGCAGTTAAAGAACATAAAGATATCTACACACATTCAAAAGAGAAACTTCAGGTTTGTTTCTGATTATTTGTCTATTCATAAACATTTTATGCAGATAATCTAACCTTACTGTTTGATAAGTATATCTACTGATGATTTGGAAACATAATTTCATAATCTTTTATTTTTACTTTAAATCCTTATCTTACCTAACATAACATGACATTTTCATCTTGTCGTTGTTCTTTATTTGTTGTCATATATTATTATTGTTATCTCTCCCTTACCCAAATTGATAAAAGCCCAGTGACGGAATGACCGGTCAACCTGAATTGAGAGTTGATGTCTTTAAAATTGTTCTTTATAGTTTAATCCAAGTTCTAGTATAATTCTCTTCACCCAATTGCTTAGCAATCCCAATTAAGAGAGGAGTTAGATGAGAGATTATACTTCTTCTGTATTCTGTTATATAAATCAACATCGATTTTTTTAAAAATGTGCATTTGCTATAAAATGTTATTTTTCCTTTTTCTCCATACTAGAATGTACATCTTAATTATATCAATTTAAGGTCTCTAGGTAGTAAATATAACATTACTTTAGGTTAGTGAGTCTATCTGGAGCCAAAATATACATGAGAGACACCAAAAATAAGGTATTATAAAAGCAGGGAAATTTTATTTAGGGTTAAGAAATATATAACCCTCTCCTATAAAAAGGTTTGGATTATTGTTGTAGGCATTAAACCATGGTTAAAACAGCTGTTTCCTTCATATATATATAATAATATGGATAGTCTTTTACCAGTGCAAATAAAACTAAATCAAAAGATGTCATCCAATAATTAATTACCATGAGAAAGAGGATACTATGATATACACAATATATACAATAATCTATTAAAAAATGCTTCTTTCTTCTTCTGCACTTGAGAACTCAGTGATGGCTGAAATGTGTCCCTAATGTTATTGGTTGGTAATTACATTTTTTTTTACATTTAAAGTGATTCTGGTTTATTAATGGTAATAATGGTAATGATAAGAACAGCAGATTTACTTTTGGTATTTACCATTGCAAAGTGTATTTTTCTCATAAATTTATTTTTATAGCACTTTATATATTTTAAAGAAATTATATTAAATTACCCCATTGTTTACTTAGAAGACTGTATAATTTGTACAAAGTGATTTTTAAGTGTTTGTGAAACTAACAAATAAATCAGTCCCCTCCCTTGCCATCTTTCCCTTTTGAGTTATTGGAAGATAAACAGGTGAGAAACGAGGAGAAAAATAAATAAATAAATAAATAAATAAATAAATAAATAAATATTCCTGTAGCTCCAAGTCACTTCCACAAGGTGGCAGTTTTTAAAGCCATAATATAATACTTTTTCACTTATAGTCTGTCTAAAAAGACTCAAAATGAAAGGGCATCTAAAAAAGCTTATAAATTATTTATTTTATTTGAAAATTCTTTTAAACTGTCGATAAAACTGTTAAATTAACTTTTTTTCTGTAATATTCAGTGTGGTGTTGAACTCTAAAATAAAAAAGTAAATTTGTGGTTTGGCAACTTTTTTTTCTTCCAATTCTGATGCAGTAGTTTACTTTTTTATTATTACATTTATAACAGTTATATAATAATTTAGCCTCATAACAAAATGAAATTCATTTTCTTATATATCTATAGGGTAGGCACAAATATTTTTGAAAATCTTTCTAAATTATATTGAATGTAACAAAATTCTACAGAAAAGAAACATTTTGTTATTAATTAATTACTAAGTTGTAGACTAAATTACATTGTTTTAAAAATCAAGATCCACTGTGTCATTTCTCTGGCAATATTGTCCTATCCTCCTATAGTCAACTATTTTCATTGCTTAGTTTTGCATGTTGTTTATTTATTCAATAATCTTGTATGTTTTTTTCTTTCTCAATATTGAGGTTTTTAGTTTCATCCAGGTCAGTTCATACGGCTGCAGTTGATCCACTTAAATTAAGGTAGAACACTGTATTTATCCATTTTACTCTTGAAGGACATTTGCATGATGACTAGTTTCTTGGCCTCTATCAACAAGGCTTCTTAGAACATGCTAATGTGCCCCTTGGTGCACATGTACACATTTTTTTGAGTTATAGGATTTGTTTTTCTCAGCTTAATGAGATATATTATTTTCCAAGGTAATTGTATAGATTTATGCATGTTAGCAGTTTATCACAATTTTTCCATCCTAATCAATACCTGTTATTATCAGACTTTTAATTGTTGCTGAGTTAATGGTATTAAATTTTCACTGATTGCTAATATGATCTAGCTCATTTAAAATATTTTATTCATTTCTAGTGGCATATTTGTCTTTAATTTTATGTATGTATTATACTAATACTTATTTTAATTATATGCAGTTTTAAATTTCTTCTTCTTGTGTTTGTCTTCTTCCTCTTTGTTTCTGAATATGACTATAAGCATTCTCCAGAAAACAGCTGTTGGATAACATCTTGGATTATCTGATAATGAATGAGCTAGTTGGGACTGGGGCCATGCCTACAGCCCAGCAGGAGAGTCAGCACAATCCTAGCACAGTTTAAAGGCTCCCATGCCTGGATGCCAGGAAAACTTATGAACTAAACTAACTCCTGGCATTTATTTTGCTTTTTCAATATGGCCTCCCAACCTTAGAACTCAGAACTTAAGCCTTCTTTTCTGAATCATGTTTTTTTTTTTTTCTTTCTCTCTAAAAAATATTTTTTTTTCTTGGTAAGTATAGAAGTAGATGATTTTTACTAATTTTATCAGGATAAATCTATTTTTATTTTAGTGTTTAAAAATTATATAAATGTCCTAATGTTTACTCTCTTTCTTAATAGGTCTTATTCCCATTTTACGTTTTTGTCTTTTAAAAATTTAAAACACACCAGGGTAATTTTTTTTTCTAAGAACACATCTGGCATACAATCTCACCAGGTATTTATAGGAGGGAAACATTAACAACTAAATGGCTAAGCCACAATGTTATACTGACTAATGGTTTAATACAGAAAGTGTTTTTTAGGCATTTTCAAATATCTTAGTGAAATCAAATAATAATCTCACATGTTAATATAGTTTTCATCTTAGTTTACAATACTTCATAAACTAATAAGTGTTAGATTCAATGGCTAATTCATTTTAGAGTTAAATTTATAAATTTTATATTTCTTCTTCTAGAGTTCTAATAAAAGCACTTTTATGTGAAATAAAAAGCACTTGTTAAATACTTATTTAATCAATTATTTTGTTTCATTTTACAGGCACATGTATCATCTTACTTAATACTATAATATATATTATATATATGAGAAGCTAAATTTCTCTTGTAAAGATTAAAACAATTCATTAATGATCTTATATAATAAAGCAGCTAAACGACCAGAATGACTGGAACAATGGGGCCCCTCACTCCTGCCAGTCCCTTCCCAGATCGGCCCCCAACACCTCTTAATTACTGCCTGGCTCTCTGGTGCATGTACATTTAGTGAAAGTACTAGGAAATACTTATCAGTCCCTTCTGTCCCAACCAGAGCCTCCAGAGGGCTCTGCTAATACAGCAGCCAAGGTGTGGAATTCTCCTTCCATGGCTCTCAAAACTTAGAGACCTTCCAAGTTAGCCAAAAGGTGACCTATGCATTAACAGGATGGTGGCCCTTTGCTGAGGAATGTGGAGAGGAATGTAGAGGGTGGGGATTTTGTGAAATTGTGGTGCCTGGCAGATTAGGTGAGCTTTCAATCTCTCTTTAAATGGGGCAGCAAAGAGGACTGGAAGGCTGCCCCATTTAAAGGGACAGTGAAGGGTAGGGACATTAAAAAACAAACAAAAAAAAAACTTTTTAAAAAACAGACATGAAGATCATATTGGGAAACTGAAGGCAGAGCCCTGAGAAGAATGCAAAAATCATTGAAGGACCATCATCTGTCTTGATATACGTTTGCAAATAACACATAAACAAACTTCTCATGGCACGTGAAATGTGAAACAGTTCTGTTGTGGGTTATCTTTTGGCCTTCCTTAAAGTATAATTAGATCCAGCTGGGGGAAAGCTATAGCTTCCAGCATTAGACCCCACAGCAGGCCCTGCCTGATGGGTCCCCATCAGGACAGCCTGCCAGACCTCACCCATGAATGAATTCATGCACTGGGCCTCTAGTATATATATATATATATATATATATATATATATATATATATATAACATAATTATAAAATTATATACATATCATTATGGATATAGTTTATAGAATTCTTCATCTTCTAATAAATATGGAATGGTTTATAATATTAAGTATAATGACATCAAGTGAAAAGAATTTCAATGAACCGGAAACATTTCACTGAATTTTATAAGATAATTTTAATAAAGAGAGTAATGCTTTGGCTGGTTCATGATAAAAATATTTTTTAATGATGCTGTTTTCCATATCCTAGTCAATCTCTTCCTTTTTCTATGTAAACTCCTCCTTGTGAATCTGCCATGGAAATTTGAATTTAATCTTTAAAAAAATCTTATAAAACAACTCTATAAAGTTAGCAATTGTTTTTCAAATTGGAAGATCTAAGGAGATTTTCTGTTTTACTCCAATTATTGGCTCAGCATCAGTCAACACTGCTATTCACTGAGCTATTTCAGATGTACTCCCTTTCCCTGTGTTTTATGACACTGCAATCATCTGATTTCCCTCCTGCCCCTTGCTAATCTATCCTCTCTGTCAGCTTCCTTTTTAGGCTTATTTCATCTGTCAGATAAATGTTCATGTTTCTAAAGATTTAATGGCAGTTAATGGCCATCCTCTTTTTGTTCTGTTTTCCTTCTGCCGATGATTTTAATGAAATCTATGGCTCTAATAACCACCTATGCAAACAGGATCACAGGTCTGTGTCTTCCATCCAAACTTCTACAAGTTCTACACCCCTTTATACAATTTTTTAGGTAACACGTCTTCCTAAATATTTTATCAGACCTTAAAATCTCTGAGAGTGTCCTCCAAACCTTCTACTGCCGATTGACTTGAGCCATTTAAGTCATAAACCTAGAATTCATTCTCTACACTGCTGTCCTTTCTTCCATGTATTCAGTTCTTCTTCTCCACACCTTGTGTTCCTAATCCTCTAAATACCTTTCCAGTACCTCAGTCCTATCATCACAATCCGAAACCAAATTACCATTCTCTTTTATGTCATACCTGTGGCCTTGGGCAAGCCTAATGGATGCACACAAATTCATTTTTGGCTCACTCCAATTCATTCTCCACACTGAAAATAGAATGATGTTTGTAGAGCTGAAATCTGTTTATGTCACACTTGAATTTTCATATTACATGAAAATACCAATCTCTGAAAAGTGCAATGCTGGAATTGCTTCACAATGACCTAAAGAAAAAGATTAAAACTCCTTAACACTACTCCTCTTCTTTCCTCTAGTATTGTCTCACTAAACTTTCCTCTGTTGTAATTTGCTCCAATTTGTTTTGCCTGACATGCATCAGTCAACAAGATGTATTCACAGATACTTTAACTTTTGACTGGATTTTTCTTTACACCTATCCTTGCCCAGTGTACAATTTAGGAAGATAATTTTTTTGCCTGGTACATCAATCATTATGCTCTACATTTTTTTACTATATACAGTAAAATAAAATCTCAACATTGCCAGCTTTCATAAGAGGTGACCTTTGCATTATGCCACATTTGGAGGGTGGAGAGGGGAATGAATAAATAATACTATAGCTTAAAATTTCCAAATTAAAAATGCAGAAAAGGATTATTTCACGTAGTTGTTACATGTACAATGACCATTATAGTAACATACAACCACTTTAATAAATATGACTAGCTAAAAGGTTACCTTTGCATATGACATCTGCAAAGCAAGCTATTTAAACAAGAGAAGTACAATATATCATACATTATTAGTTACGGATTTTCTTTCAGAGTGAGCACCGTTTTTTAATGGCTAACTGTGTTTATATTTTAAAATATGGAAAAATATGAGTATTATAAACTGAATGTTTATGTTCCCTTAAAATATATATATATATGCTGAAATTCTAACCCAATATATTAGGTTTAGAAAGTGGGGGATAATTAGGCCATTAATGGAAACCTCATAAATAGGCTTAATTTCCTTATAAAAGGACCACAAAGACCTCTCATCCTCTTTCTACTATGTAAAGATAAATAAGAAGACAACAGCCCTACTCAGTTTAGCTCAGTGGATAGAGTGTTGGCCCTCAGATTGAAGGGTCATGGGTTCAATTCTGGTCAAGGGCACATACCTTGGTTGTAGGCTTGATGCATGTGGAAGGCAACCAATTGATGTGTCTCACAGATATCCTTAGGTGAGGATTAACAAAAACAAACAAACAAACAAACAAAAAACCAAACAAACAAAAAAAGAGGAGAAGAAGAAAGGAAAAGATTAGTGATAGCAGACTAATGTGGCTCAGGTGTTGAGTCTTGACCCAGGAACCAGGAGGTCACAGTTTAAATCTCCGTCAGGGGGTGTGATTTCCTCTCATCGATATTTCTATCTATCTCCATCTCCTTTT
This sequence comes from Lasiurus cinereus, assembly GCA_011751065.1. NCBI lineage: Eukaryota > Metazoa > Chordata > Mammalia > Chiroptera > Vespertilionidae > Lasiurus > Lasiurus cinereus. Next base: position 17,522,219 of record JAAGEH010000293.1, on the reverse strand, counting down.
CTCTCTGAAATCATTAAATATACATATACATATATTTTTGCACTATAATATTACACTAGAATATATAGAATATTGTAATACTGTGGCACTAAAATATACTACTACATTATGAAACACAAAAATTGAACTGGAAAGCGTGATGTTTCTCTGGGCAGGATGATTTTTTTTTAATAAGAAAGTAGCAGTTTGTTATCTAGGAGGAAGCCATCACCAGCAATTGACCTTGCTGGTGGCATTTTGATCTTGGGATCCAGTCTCCAGAACTATGAGAAATAAACTTATTTTGTTTACAAGCCTCTGAGTCTAAAGTACTTTGTGTAGGAGACTGAACTGACAGAAACAATGGGAAATCTAAAAATAAAAATGATGCATATATGTATTGATCTGGTGGTTAAAATTTGAGAATAAAAGGAATGTGTGTTTCTTGAATGGAAAAAAGTATAATGATATTCAAAATGACAAGATTTTCAGTAATAATTTCCATTGTTTTTTTTGTCTAGGTAAAACAATGTAGGGTACAGTTTCTGACAGTTACTTCTTGTTGTTTTAATGTAGTAAGTGTCTGAGATTAAACTTTTGTTTACTTGAGACAAGGCACCCACTTAAAAGCCGTCCATCTGAAATAACACATAGCCCAGATGCAACTGGAGAAAACACCAGGCTGCCCCAACCAGCAAGTTCTCCTGTTAGAGAACCAGTGACCTGAATAACTGACCATTGCTTTTCCCTTCCCATGCTTTTATTTCCATTCTAATATTTTAAATTCAGCAGTAAACAGTAAACCCATGTATTCTCGGACACCTCAACCCTAACCCCAGCAAAGGCAGAACCCCTGACCCAGGCTTTCTCTCTCCTTGCCACAGATCTTGCTGTGTGACCCTTGAGAATGCCATGTACTCTCTGCAACCTGTGAGCTATAAACCTTTTTTTTTCTCAGTCCCAGTGGTTGTTGCTGAGGTGCATCTTGCAATCATACTAAAAACGAGTCCAGCTACAACATTCAATGGCTCCACTTAGAGAAACGTCTATGGGGGCTTGCCAAAATAGTACTGGCCCAGGTGAGCATCCAGGAATTTCTAGCCGAGAGCATCACTAACCATAGTCTGTGGCCAACACAAAGCAATGCCTCTGAATAAAGAAGTGTTAGTGAATTCTTTAAAATATATGTGTTGAAATAGTTTACAGTATTTTAAAAATAGCCATTCATGTATCCAAAATGGAAGGAAGAAATTAACTTTTTTATGACTTCAGATGACATATGACATGGTTGACTATGTGGAAAATCCCAATGAATTAACAATACAGTTTTTAGGGACTTAAGAAAACAACCAGGATATTATATTTGAAAGGAGTTTTTAGGAATAAAATAGGCAGGTTTAGGAAATTTTAGGAATTAAGGGATCCATAGAAAAAGCACAGGGCCACAGAGCTGCAGAAGGTAAATTTTTATAGAATAAGGGAGCTGGGAGCTGCAGAAGGTACACATTTACAAAATAAAGGGATGGAAGCTCCTCACGTGAGGTTTAAGCTCTCAAGTTGCTGTAGTGACCAATCAAAGTAGTTGTCAGGGCAGAGCCAATTTGTAAATTGTAGAAAAAAGAAACTTAGTACCCACCTCCCCATGTGAAAGTCTGTGCTTGTTTCTCAATAGATTTCCATCTTTCACTATACCACCTTCTGTCCATGGTTTCATTCTTTGACTCCACTGACAAGGACCTGAGAATCATCCTGCCCAGGGAAACATCACACATTCCAGTTCAATTTTCATGTTTCATAATGTAGTAGTATAATATTTTAGTGCCACAGTATTACAATATTCTATATATACTAGTATAATATTATAGTACAATAAAAAAATTAAGGAGACTATGCCAACATTTATAAACACTTTATTAGTCAAGAGAAATTAGTATAAGAAAGATCACTGAATACATTGGTTCGGGTTATAAGTCACTTGTCTGTTTTATAAATGCATTTGGTGAAAACTTCCAACTTAAAGATTGAAACTGTCTTTCAAGTTGAAGCATCTGTTGCTATAAAATCAACTTTGTATAAATGAACTGTAATTAACTGTAAAATTATCCTGGCATGAGTCAAAACTTGAAAAGCTCATGTCACATTTGCTACCCGCAAAAGAATATTTGCAATTGAAAATTATAAAAATTTAGAAAAAAACAGTCATTTGATTAAATAAAAGATCACATTCCAGATTTATATATAAATGCAGTTTCTGTATTGATGTGGGCTAAATTATCACCTTGGAACACTCTTTAATAACTAAAAAGTATTCTTACTTTTCAAGTATAAATTGATTTTTTAAAGAAATTTTGCTTTCTGATTCTCATGTGATCATTGATAGCATTATAAAAGTAAATAGACATTTTGGTACAGGGCATGCTCATCAACTAATTACTTAATAATTTTCCCTTAAATATTCATGCTAATTTTGTACACTCATTTGCATTGAAATAATTTATTGGAAAATGTTAAAAAGTAAACTATAAAATAAATGAATTATGCCCAGCTGGTGTTTCTCAGTGGTTGAGCATTGACCCATGAACCGGGAGGTCATAGCCTACCATCAGGGCACTTGCCTGGGTTCTAGACTCAATCCCCAGTGGGGAGCATGCAGGAGGCAGCCAATCAATGATTCTCTCTCATCGCTGATGTTTCTAGCTTTCTCTCCTTCTCTCTGAAATCAATAAAACCCTGTTTGAAAATATATAAATTAATTATTGTATATTTTCACTGTAAAATAAATTAAAAAACAACTATAGCAAGAATGTCCAGAGGTTGGATTCCTTAGTTTCTATTTTCTGCACAGATTTCCTATAGAGCCAATTTATGACTTCCCATTTTTCATATCAATCCCCACTGATTGGCCACATTTAGGCTCATTGCGTTAGCCAAAGCATGACTAGCTGGGACACAGTGACTGGCAGAGCAGTAGCATTATCCCAACTGTGTGATATTATGAAGGAATTGTTAGCAGTGCTTGCCCCTCCTCTCTGTACTGCTCAGCATACTGCACTGACCTTAGAAGGGAAGAATTCCTTATATTGACTCAGGAAAGTGCAGAGTAAAAAAAAATGGGTATGTCTTTCAAATTAACAATGTCTGAAAGGGAAATTTTTGTTTACTATACCCACATAATAGACACTGTAAATAAAAAAAAAGAAAAACTGGGAGGACAAGTTGTAGGTCAATAAACTTCTTAAGATGTTTATTACATCGGTTAATAAAGATACCCTGTTATAAAATCGAAAATCTAGTACCAATGGTAATGGGACCCCATGCTAGAAAATCAACTATAAACCGGAACCATACCAGGCAAACCAGGTGGTGTGTGTGTGTGTGTGTGTGTATGCGCGTGTGCATTTCCCTCAGTGCTAAGACTGTTAAACTAGAGTGTACCACACAGTTGGAACGGGACGTTCGCCCTCTTTAATTCCCCTCGAGTAAGTAACGGTTAGCAACTGGATACAACCTTGTCCTGTTAATGTTTGTGATCATTTTTGAATGTCAGCAATGAGGGGTTTGGATAAGGACAAAGGATGCAGCTGAATATCCTACAATGCACAAGGCAGTCACCCAAAATAGAGTGTTACAGGATAAGCATCTGACTAACCCCTCTTTCTAGACAGATTACAGCAACCTTTGTCCTCTAACTATTGAGTCAAAAGAGTAATACCAAAATGGTGAAATTTGGAATTTTTGAAAACAACTCTACTTCCCTCAGAAGAACATTCAGTTAAAATACACATACAAAACACTGAAGAAATGTTAGTCAATATTTTAACTGATTTTCAATAACTAGGTCTCCATTAGTGATAATTGATCAACATCAAAATTTTAAAAAATATACTTTGTAAATTGGATTTTGAATGTAAGTTTTGAAAATAAAACACATAGCCTGGAACATTAAGCTGTTATAGATATAAAATAACCTTTTAAGAAACATGTTCTTAGAAATTACCTCATTAGTTCTCACCCTATGCTCACAAGGAAGGTGATAATAATTATCATATCTGTTTTACAGATGAGTGAACTTGGTCATACAGAGGTTAATTACTTACACAAGTTTAATTAAGAGCTGATAAAAAACTGGATTTAAAGTGCCAATCTCATAACTTCAAAACATAGCATTATACATTTTACTCTATAACATATCTAGTTCAAGTAATGTATTTTTTATATTAGCAATCACATTTTACTGTGTATCCTAAGATTAATTTTTATTTACCAATTCAATATATTTGATTGGATGTCTATTTTATGCAGTGTTGTAAATTAGAGATTGAAAGAAGAATCTTGAAGCTCAAGATAGGATCATTCTCCAAATTCATCTTGCCTTCCTCAAAGGAAAAGTTCCTGAATTCAGTAACACAGCTCTGCATGTGACCTCAACAGATCCAAATCTCTGCGAAGTTCAATGAATGACATTGATTTTCTGTTGTTGCATAAGCACAGATATAGAGTAGATGGCTTTGAATTTTAGAATACTTATTATTCATACATTTTTGTCCTTTTATAATTGGAAGTTTGTATAAAAAATAGTGTCTTTCCATAGTATATCCTAAGAGAGCCTCTCCAATATAGAAAAATTTTTAAATTGGTAGTGATCAATAAGTAAAATAACATCTGGCACTTGACAAGTAGGGAGCACATATTAATTATGATTGTTACCATTTAAATCCCTAGGTCAGGAGTGTGATGAACACTTATTGAATATAATTTTGGCTACTAAATTTACCCATACTGCTCTACCCCCATCACTTTCAACATGAAAAAACTACTCTTTAGATCCAGTTGCTTTTAATACTGGACTGGACTTCCCATTAGCTTATAGATAATACTGAACCATTCTTGCTTTTGGACTTCTAAAATAAATATTCACAGCAAGTAAAATTCAAGTTCTCTAATTAAAATATCAAACCAAAATTAATCTAAACTCTCTTAAAGTTAGGTTTCTATAATGAAGGAAATGAAGTGAAGGCAACCTTTACCATTTCCTTTAAAAATTTAATTAGACAATAGCTTATATCCTCTAATATTTCTATCAATGGGGAAAATAGTACATTGGTTAAGTTTTTAGGTATCACAGAGAAGTATCTTATGAGCTTTTTGACAGTGGACAAGTTCTTATGTCTCTATGTGATCTCTTTACCTGTATAATAGTGTTAATGATAATATTATTAACATTGGAGTTTTCGTGATGTGTTCGGCATTTTATTGGCATTCATTTCTTTAAGAAAATTAATATGATGCAAGTAGTGTTTTTAGTTGTTCATTATGTTTGTGGAAGAATATGCAATAAAGAAGACAATGAAACAAGATAAAGTAGAAAGGAGGTTAATAAAATAATCTAGGTGTGGCTAATTAGAAATTAAGATGAGATAATAAGAGATCAAGTGATCTAAAAATACCTTGTAGAGGCAGATTACAACCATTGCCTTTTCTGTAAGATTCCAAAATACGAAAGCAGATGCTTCCTTGAGACTCAGTCTAGAGAGATAATTTATCTCTCCCCAAATGTATTTTATTGTGGTTGGAAAAGACCATTGCGATGGAAGTGCTTGACAGTGAAGACAGCCTACTGCTCTTTTGAGAGGACTATCATTTTCTCACTCATCGCTTTGCTTATAATGTTTGCAATAACAAATTCCCTCAAAAAGTTAGTGTTGGAAACAGCATTTCCATTTTTATATTATTAATACATGTAACTCACTTAAAGTTGACTCTGTCTAGTGAATTCTAAAAATATCGTAAAGATACAAACATAACAACAAATAAACTAAATTTAAAATAACTGAGAACATGTTCTGCTTCCAGTTTGACAATGGACATTTGCAAAAAGGCCGTGTGTTCACAATAACAAACAAAACAATCTGAGTAAGCTATAATATTTTAGTTTTCTTAAAGATGATGAGAAATTTGAAGACTCAAAGAAAGCTAACGGGAATATATTCCAGAAAGTGACAAGCTCTTCATGCTGGAGCTCCCTATATAAATAGTAGGACAATGGTTAGATTACTGGAGGCCACTCTAATGAAAGAAGGTGAAAGCAGAGGAACTTTTAAGGAACTTTTACTATCTGCTCCTGGGATGGCATACAGGCTCAAATCCCAAATAATCTCAGACACAAAGTGAATCCAGACCCACTTGCTGACTCTTTATCATAGATGTTTACAAAATGTTCAGTGGAAACAAAGTAAAAGCTGGAGCAGAGGAAGAGAGCTATGGGTGGTCTCCTGAGTTAAGAGGCTTTATCCATCAAATTCAAGGTAGCCAGGCTCAGATATATCTGGGCAGAACAGCAGAGGGAGAAAAATCTATCAGAGAAACTCCAGGCTTTCAGAAAAAGAAAAGCAAAGACTGAGAGTGAAGTAGTAGTGCTGAGAGAAGGTATTCTAGGGGTTCAGGGGCAGACTCCAAGGGCTCTGAAGGCTGGGAGAGGACTCTGGGTTACTCAGATAAATCATTCTGAAAAACAGGGAGAAATCTCCCACTGTTCTGCTAACAGGACGTTTGGCTGTGTGATGTTAAAATTTTATCCTTAGGTCTGGTGAAAGAAAAGTTCTAATTTTCTCATTAACATTCCAAAGTCCTAGAGAGGACCACTTTCTACTTTGGATATTGAAATCAGAAAGGACTTTTGTTCTCAACCGAACAATAAAAAAGAAACAAACGAGAATTTAGAATTATGTATATTGGAAGAATGTACCTCAAAAATACGAACAAATTAAATTTATTTTCCAGATAATCAAGTTCACAGGGATCTTCTTCAGCAGATCCACATTAATGTAATGTGCATTTCCATTGGTAAAAAGTTCAGAAATTGCCCCTGCCCCCCAAATCATAGCTAGAGATACAAAGGGAGTTGATAGCATAAATATATGCAGAAAGTGTTTATAATAAAACCCAGGAAAATGTTAGGAGATTATGACTTGAAAGGGGGCCATGGGAACTTGGGATTCTGAAGAGTTTGCAGTGTTAAAGACTGTGAGTTATGCTAGTTTATTAATATGCTCATTAAATTTATGTACACATGTTATGATCCATAATAAAAGATTTAATTTTAAGAGTCCTAATATTTATGAAAAACTAATATCAAAGACAATTTATCAATGTATTTATCTATGCAAGTTATTGTGCACCTTCTTTCAAAGGAATTAGAGTAACATAATAAAAATCAGACAAAATTATAAGATTTAGGTGTTTGTGTGGGTTTTTGTTTTGTTTCATTTTTTCAACATACACACACACACACACACACACTCACACACACACACACATAACACACATACACACATACACACTAGTGGCCGGATGCAGGATGAAGATTCATGCAAGAATGGGCCTTCATTGCCCTGGCTACTGGCACTGCCTTTGCTCTGGTCAGAGCAGTTTGTGCTCTGGTCCAGAGCTACCTTTCTGCCTTTCCATGTTGCCCAGAGGCCCAGAGCAGCTGGAGTGGTACAAATAGCCTGTGTCGTCGCCATGGCAATAACCCAAATGGCCCACCCCTTCCCTGGTGGCTGGGTGCCTGTGTATGCAAATTAAGCCATCTTTGTTGGGTTAATTTCCATACTCACTCCTGGTTGACTGGTAGGCATCAAGAAGGTACAGTCAATTAGCATGTTACTCTTTTATTAGGTAGGCTAGGGGCCTGGTGCACAGAATTTATGCACTGGAGGGGGTGTTCCTCAGCCCAACCTGTCCCCTCTCACATACTGGGAGTCCTTAGGGGATGTCCTACTGATGGCTTAGGCCCTCTCCCCAAGGGGAGCGGGCCTACACTGCAGTTTGGCTTCCTTTTGTGTGAGACGACCAGGCTGATCCAGGGAAGGCACCAGCCCCATCACCCCATTGCTGCAGCCACAGCCACTGCCAGTTACCACAGCCACCAAGGTGTTTTCATCAACATGGACTCCAGTCCCTTCACCATGAAAAAGTGACACCTTTCTTTAACTATTTTCAAGATGTGTTTTTCATAGAATATGACATTTCTTTCTTTCTTTCTTTTTTTTATCCTCATCTGAGAATATGTTTCCATTGACTTTTAGAGAATGTGGAAGAGCAAAGGAAAGACAGAGAGAAACATCAAAGTGAGAGGAACACTTTGATTGGTTGCCTCCTGCATGAGCCCTAATCTGGGCCCCAGCCAGGGAGGAGCCTATAACCTAGGTACATGCTCTTGATCAGAATTGAAATCAGACCCTGTGGTCAGCAAGCCTAGGTATTATCCACTGAGCCAAACTGGCTAGGGCAGGATATGACATTTCTTAGCCCTCCAGCAGCAGACCTTTGTTTTTTTTCTCCAGATGTGTGGTGGAAAAACCCTAGATCACTGTTTTAGATTCTTATTACCCAAGTTACTAAGAATATTACGACTGGCATACAGGGAGCTTAGCCAATGAGCAGTCAGAAAAAGTGTTTCATCTGTAGTTCACATCGATTGCCAATATCATTGGATCACCGGCTGGGCTTTAGGCCTGGGCAGGGGACCCTCTGCTCCTTCCAGTCAAGACTCTGCCCCTGCCCCCTCAGCTCTGATTGCAGGCTTGGCCCTGCCCAGGAGTCCCTTGGCTCAAACACTTCCCAGGCTGCTCAGAGCCCTTTGCAGGGCCTACCTCAGATTGACCTAGGTGCTAGGATGTTCCCAAAACCCAGGAGCTGGGTGCCTATGTATGCAAATTAACTGCCATCTTTGTTGGGTTAATTTGCATACTCACTCTGATTGGTTATGGGCATAATGGAAATATGGTCAATTTACATGTTTGTCTATTATTAGGTAAGATATGGGGAAAATGCCATTGACATGGTAGTCTGAACACAGATATTTCCTCAAAAAATTTAAAAATTAATGAATGTGATATTTAAAACTGCATATAGTTTACTTAAGAATTGTATGTACAGACCACAGTTCCGGAATTTCTGGGAAAGTGTACTCCAGAAAGGATCAGATAAGGAATGAGACAAGTAGGACAGGTTACTAATATCTTCTAAACTAGAACATATAATTTGGAGACCAAAAGTGAACCATGAAGCAGATGTGTTACACATCATTTGGAATCAATTCTGTATGTGTTAATACCCAGTATTGTGAAGCAGTACTGAGGGACTACAAAATTCATGCCCAATGCCAGTAGCTCTTGCAATGAGAGACCTGACACAATGGTACCGATATGCCCTCCACGCAGCAGGTAGCATCAGCCAAAAAAAGATGTGTACTGCCAGGAGGCTAGGTATTTTGAGGATTTTCCCAGAGAAAGCAGTTTTATCATGCAAAGAGAAAGAAATGGTTTCAGAAAAAAAGATAATTGCTTAGACTGCTCACAGCCTGATTCTCTCAAAATTCACATTCTTTGAACGTTACAATGCAATCACTTTTTGATCATTTGTACCAATCTTAGAGTGTAATTTGTATCATCGGAGTAAAAGGTATAATTTTATAACATTCTTATATCAGTTATGATAAGAATTCTCATTTTATTTTTTTAGAATGTCTTGGCTATTTTTACATATTTTTCTTTATGTATTAGGTTTGGGATAAACTTTTAAAATTCCATTAATAAACCCTCTAGGATTTTAATTAGGGTTGAATTATGTTTATAGTTCAATTAATAGTAGAGCTATCATTTAAATACATTGTGGTTTCCCAAAGAGAAACATAATTGTCTCACCATATTTTTGGAAACAAGTGTCTGAGAATTCAAACAGATGAAAAAATAATCAAGTACAAATATATACAACTTTTCATTTAACATTTCCACCTAAATGCCAAAAAGGCATCACTAAAGGAAATATGCAAATTGGAACTCCCTCCTAAATTTTCTTCTTGTATCAACATCAGCATATGGCACTTCTATTCTTTTAGTCTATATTTGTGTCTTTAAAGTCATCCTTGATTTTTTTGCCTTTCCATATCATTGCTGACATTTAATAACCAATGCCTTTAAGTAGTTTTTATTTTATTTATTGATATTTAGAGAGAGAGAGAGGTCATCTATGCATTCACTAGTTGCTTCCTGCACATGCCTTGAAATGGGGTCCAATCCGCAACCTTTGGGCCTTGACACTAACCAAATAAGCTATCAAGCCAGGTTCTAAACAGTCTTGACATGTATCAAGTACTAAGAAATTTTTGTTAAAGGGATATATGCATGAAATCATCCAACATTCCTCCCTCAAGAAGTATCCCAAATCCATCCAGTTTATTTCAGATTAATTGTTCCCATAAAGTCAATAAAGTCTGTATTCATAATTTAGATTATGTCACCCTATTTTAATCTATCACTTTTGTATTTTATTTATTAGCTTTGAAGTTTGGTAGCTTCTTTTAAATTATAGAATAGAGTCATCTAAATCAAAATTAAAAGTTAAAAACAATAAATAATGAATATTTATTTTATCATATTTCTGCCCAACTATCTCTCTCTATGCTCTCATGGATTCTTATCAATCTGTCCACAGTTTCATTATATATGTACAAGTAAACACATATAGGGATTCTGATCCCCCATTGTTTTCTAACAAATATGAATTAAATATACAGTGCATCCCTTTACTTTCTCTTTCACTTAAAAATATATGTAAAAACATTTCTATTTCAGGCCATAGAGACATTTGTCAATATTTTTGAGAGCTGTAAATTTTTCTCTGTTTGGATGTATAAAATTTTATTGAATCCATTTAATCTTTTTGGTCTCCCACTTTACCATTACAAAGAAGGTTATAAAAGACTAGTGCTCATAAACAAGTATAGCTTTATGATAAATTCTCAGAAGCAAACTTTTTTACCTAAAATCGAATTATTTTTTAACTTATTGTATTTTATATATATGACATTGTTCTCCATATGAATTATACCAGTTTGTACTCTGACCAACAAAATAAAAAATGTGCTATCCCTCAAGCCTCTTAAACTATATTTCCATTAATTTTTTTTCTAAATTAAATTTGATTGTAAGTGAATCACTTTTCTCATTTCTATTCACTAAGTCACTGCTGTATTTCCTTTGATAGATAGCCATTGATATCTCTTCTTTTTTTTTAATTCTCACCCAAAGATATATTTTTATGAATTTTAGAGAGAAATGAAGGGAGAGAGAGAAACACTGATGTGAGAGAGAAACATTAATTGGTTTCCCCAAATACACCCTGACTTAGGATAGGACCAGCAACCTTTTTGGTGTACTGGGATGATGCTCCAACCAGCTAAGCCCCTGGGCTGGGGATCTCCTGATATCTCTTCATGTTTTATGTCTTCATATATATTTTTAAAGGACCTGGTAATTTTATTAATTTTTATTAATTTTTATACATATCTCCCCATTGCCCCCCTCCCTCCCAGGCATTCCCCAACCCCCCCGTGTCTATGATCATTGGTTATGCTTATATGCATGCATACAAGTCCTTTGATTGATCACTTATCTACCTCACCTAACTTTAATCTTTCTGCTGTAATTTCACAGTCTGTTTGATGCTTTATGTTTTTTGTCCCCCTGAGAATTATCAGTCTACTCCCTTTCTGTGCTCCTGATTCTATTATATTCACCAGTTTATTCTGTTGATCAAATTTTTAAATTCACTTAATTTTTAGATTCACTTGTTGACAGATATGTATTTGTTGTTCATAATTTTTTGTCTTTTACCTTTTTCTTCTTCTTCTTCTAAAAGAGTACCTTTCAGCATTTTATATAATACTGGTTTGGAGTTGATGAACTCCTTTAGTTTTTTCTTCTCTGTGAAGCTCTTTATCTGCCCTTCAATTCTGAATGATAGCTTTGCTGGATAAATTATTCTTGGTTGTAGGTTCTTGCTATTCATCACGTTGAATATTTCTTGCCACTCCCATCTGGCCTGCATCGTTTCTGTTGAGAAATCAGCTGACAGTCGTATGGGTGCTCCCTTGTAGGTAATGATCTGTTTTTCTCTTGCTGCTTTTAATATTCTCTCTTTGTCTTTTGCTCTTGGTATTTTAATTATGATGTGTCTTGGTGTGGTCCTCTTTGGATTCCTTTTATTTGGGGTTCTGTGTGCTGCCTGGACTTGTAAGTCCATTTCTTTTATCAGATGTGGGAAGTTTTCAGTCTTTATTTCTTTAAATAGGTTTTCAGTATCTTGCTCTCTCTCTTCTTCTGGCACCCCCACAATTCTGATGTTGGTACGCTTGAAGCTGTCCCAGAGGCTCCTTACATTATCTTAACATTTTTGGATTCTTTTCTCTTCTTGCTTTTCCAGTTGAATGTTTTCTGCTTCTTTATATTTCAAATTTTTGACTTGATCCTTGCCTTTCTCTAGTCTGCTGTTAGGACTCTGTATAATATTTTTTATTTCAGTCAGTGTATGTTTAATTTCTATTTGGTCCTTTATCATCTTTAGTTGGACCTTTTTCATCTCCTCTTGGGTCTCACTAAATTTATCCAACTTTTCTAGCATATTCTTGAAAAACCTTATAAGTGTGGTTTTGAACTCTATATCCAGTCGCTTTTTTTCCTGCATTTCTTTTGTTTGTGATCCCTTCCCTTGTCTCTGCATTTTCACTATGCCAGGGAAACTTCTGTGTTGAATTCAGCCTTATGATACCAGACGCAAAACCGAAGAAGCCTCAATTGATCTTGGGAGGGGTGGAGTCTCAGGGCTTAAGGGACCGCCTTGCCTTCCAGTCGGCCCTGCCCTCCACGGCCCCTGAGTCTCATGTGACTGGGTAATGGCTGGAGCGGTCCTTGTGCGCAAGCCCGCAGTGCCTCTAACCGCTGCCTTTCAGGCTCCCCTGCGCACCAGGACCACACAAGTCTAGGTCTCCAGGGTTTCGTTCAAAACAGGGGCTTAGTGGAGTCAGAAGTGGCATAGTTGGGAGGGTCTGTCTCCCGCCCACTCGCGAAAGCCAGCGGCACCATCAGCAGTCTGTCCTGCGCGCAGTGCCGTGCGCACCGCCACCAGGCCTTTGATCTTTTGCGACTCCCCTAAATTTCCGTGCACTTCTCCCTTTTCACATTCCAAACTCCCCCGTATGAGTTTCGGCTGGATCTGGAGTTTAGTGTCGTAGGATAAGGGGTTCAATGCCTTTGAGAGTCTCCATTTCCCTCCCGCCAGAGAAAGCCAGCTAGGTACTCCGGCACCAGCTCTCTCCGTGCGCGTCTCCGTACCGCAGCTTTTTGCAGCTCCTCTGGGTCTCCGTGAGCCCCTCTCTTTCCTTCTAGTTGTAGAACTTCCACTCAGCCAGCTTTCCTGTGGTTCTGGATGATGTCCGTTCTGTCTTTTAGTTGTAGTTTTGAAATTATTGTGTGAGGCAGCATTGTAGGTGTGTACCTATGCCACCATCTTGGATTCTCTCCTTTTCTTATTTTTTTAAATATATTTTATTGATTTTTCACAGAGAGGAAGGGAAAGAGATAGAAAGCCAGAAACATCGTTGAGAGAGAGACATTGATCAGCAGCCTCCTGCATGCCCCCTCCTGGGAATGTGCCCGCAACCAATGTACATGCCCTTGACCGGAATCGAACCTAGGACCCTTCAGTCCCCAGGCTGATGCTCTATCCACTGAGCCAAACCGGTCTAGGGTATGTCTTCATATTTTTTTTATTATTTCTTCCCTGAATTTTTATACTTCTCTTTGTAATCTTGGGTCAGTCATATAAGTGCTTGCAAACTTTAATCTGTGCATGTTTATTAATCCATGACAGAATATTTGCTTACCGCTTACTATAAAAAGTCATTTGAATTTAAACAATTCTTTGACAATACACAAGTTTTGTTTCACTTCTTTAAGTTATTCTACTAATAATACCATGGCAATGGTCTAACATATCCTAGAGCCCAGCCTGCTCCCTTTTGCAGTCTGGGAGCTCTCAGGAGATGTCCAACTGCCATCTTAGGGGAGTGGCCCTGTGGAGCAGGCCTAAGCTGGCAGTCCGACATCCTTAGTGCTACCTCAGAGGTGTGAGAGGCTCCCGCCACTGCCATTGCATTGGCCAGCTATGAGCCTGGCTTCTGGTTGAGCGGTGCTCCCTCTGTGGGAGCGCACTGACCACCAGGAGGCAGCTCCTGCATTGAGTGCCTGCCCCATCTTGGTCAATGCATATCATAGCAACCAGTCTGCTATTTGGTCGATTTACATAGTATCCTTTTATTATATAGGATTTGTTTGCAGTTATTTCCTATTGTAAATTGAGAGGTCAAAGTACAACGTGCTTAATTATTCTTCTGACCTCAGGAAAGCTTCCTACAAAAAAATCTTCTCTGTGTGCTCTTTGAATATCTATCTTTAGTGTTTCCTTGTACAAAGTGAAACCTAGAAAACTTTTTCTGACAACTCCGAACTTCTCAGTTTTATCAAAAACCACTGCAAAATAAAATTCTGCAATTCATGGCAAGCATATTAAATTCAGGACAGTACTCTCCTGACATTGGAAATCCTTATCTGCTGAGGTCCCTTGATGCTCTCCACTCCCCATGCCTCTTCTCTGCATCTCTCTGTGAACATAATCTATCTGGTTGCAATCCATTAAAGTTACACATCTGGTTATTGGAAACAAGAGATATAGTGTTTACCCCCCAGGATGATTTCTTTATCTGTGGGAAGTATATTTTTGCAGTACATCCTGCAATCTGCCATCTCTGTGCCAACTAAATAACCTTCACACTTATTCTTGCATGTCACCTGCATAGACTCAGGGATTTCAGTAACCTTCGCAGTCTAGAAGCTGAAAATCACATCTAATTCTGAGTTTCAATGAACATGGAGAATGCAATTTTCTTTATTTTTCTTAATACTTCACATGACTTCAAGAAGAATGTAAGAATGATGATAACCTACCCAATTGCCATGTCATACCAAAAGCCCATAATCTATATTATATCACTTAACTAACTCCATTGAGATCTCCTATCAACCAGTTCTGAGACACACACACATATTAATAGACATGATAGCCATCCAAGACTAGTTTATATTTTTAATATGATTCCTTTCAGTGCTTGGCTTTTTAGAATAAGTTTTACTGTTGTCTTTGAGTAAATATATTTTATTATATTTATGTAATCTCTTTAGATTCTATGTCCTTATTAGAAACTAGATTCCTGCAATAGGGCTTCCTGCGGTGGTCTCTGCTGCCCCACCTGCTTCCCTCCCTTCTCTGCCCACCCCACTAGCTTGCTTCTCCACAGCTGCCCTCCCTTCTGCAGCATTTGACTTCCTTCTAGGCTGTCTTTAGTCTTCGCTCTACACCAGGATATACAAATTAACCACCATCTTGGCTGAGCTAATTTACATACTCGCTCCTGACTGGCTTGTGGGCATGGCTTGTGGGTGTAGCGGAGATACAGTCAATTTGCGTGTTTCTCTTTTATTGGATAGGATGGTTTCAGAATTTTATCAAATGCATTTTCATCATGTATCGAAATAAACATACTGTAACTCTTTGTTGCTGAAATAGATTACATTGGTAGATTTTTTGCATTCTTGATAAAAACCCTATTTTGTCATCATTTATTTTGATTTGACACATTGTAATATTGTAGCAACAACGATTCTGAGAAAATGGTATTGTACATAAATTTGGCATCCTCACTGTGTCAGTTTGGATCTTCTGAGAAATAGTAATCAAGACAGGCTTATACATGCATGAGATTTATTTAGAGAAATGCATTATGGAAGGTAAGGGGATGGTGGAGAAGTACCAACATTAGGACAAAACTTGCTTCTCTGGGATGCTCAACATTAGCTTGTACAAGAGTTCTCATGATGACATGATCATCAGGCACATTCCAGCTACTTGGACGACCCTAACCTTGGAACTCCTCATCTCCCCCTAACCCTCAAGGCGCCTCCACAAACTCAAGTGCAACCTAAATACAAGTACAAAACAACTGGCAATCAATGCTGGCAGACAATACAACTTACAGACCATAGTTACAGGACATCATTTTAGTTTGGTTTCATAGATAATGAAGAGGAAACAGTCTTGATGTTGCAAATTCAAACCAAGCTCTAGACCAAGCAGATGTGTGTCCTATGCCGGTGGCACAGACAGAAAGTGCCACAGAAGATGAGGAGTCAGACTTGTGGAGGAAGTCAAGAAATAGAGAAAGAAACAACTATTAAAAGGAGGGCATTTCTTCAGTTTTGTGAAACTGGTTTAGAATGCTGTGCAGATACACTGGAGTATCTGTGGACTGCCGTTAGCACTTGCTGAAATGTGTTAAGCAATAAAGCATTGCCCTAATAACCTTCAAGCAGAAATTGTACAAACAGAGGTCAAACAGTCTAAAACATGAATAAAGCTAAAAGGGAGCACTGGGCTATGTCCATCTCTGTTTGGAAAGAGGTACAGTATTTTATGATCTATGGAATTTACACTTTAGTAGGAATGAATGTATATTAAACTCAATGATGAGAAGTCAATCTCTAAGGAAACACAAGGTTGAGGAGAACAAGGAATGTAAAGGGAAAGCCCACCAGAAGGTGTTTTTTATTGTTTTTTGACTATTTTAAGAATATTAATGTGCTCAAATATGTGATTCAAACCATGGATATTTTATACCAAAATTCTTGAAAGCTATCCAAATTTTCAGACATTGAGAGGTTACATGCTGTACAATAGAATATCTCTTTAAACTTATTTCTCAACTGAGGTATTATTGAAAGCAGAAAATGAGGTCAATTCAGATCATTCTAATTCCTACTTTTTCCATAGACTAGAAATAATAGCACTGCAGGGGGCAGGAGAAAGGCCAGGGAGATTGATAGCAAAGAGAGACTGACACTACAAAAATCATTAAACAATAGAAGTGGCAAGCAGAACACCCTTTTTAAAACTGTTTTTGTGTTCCTGTAATTCCTGAAAATGAAATGCTATTATATGTTTTTCTCGGTGTTAAAGTTGTTGATGATTAAGAGTTGAACTATTCTTTCAATGAGAATCTGGCTCTTAATTTTTATTCTACTTCATGAAAAAAAAAGACATTCCATAATATGACAATAACTGCACTGAACAGATTCAATGTGACAGTGATGAAGTGGAGGAAGCAGGTGTGGAAGAGGATGGTGATATAGCAGAACAGTATTAACAGCTTCAATACCTGGCAGAGTGGGAGCCATGGTAACTGTGTGTAAAATATTCTCTGCTCTGCAAAAGACCTAAACGTAAATATTCATCAGTCACCGTCTCATATGGTTTATTTGTTAGGTTTTGAAATAAAATTTTGCACAAATATTTAAAAATCAATTCATTGTATTTAGAATACCATGAGACATTTTTATGTGAGAGGTGTAGGAGATGCAGTACACTATCTGATGTAGATTAATTTGCTGCTGTCGAATTTGGGCCTTGTGAAGCACTTCCTCACAGAGCAGCAGTGCAATGTATCATAACTGGAATGAAAGAGGGAATTGTTTAGGAAATTTCTTCAAAAGGGCAACGAGGATACTTTTCAAATTATCTGGCACAAGTGATCCTTTTGTCACGATGTAGTAGAAATGTCTCTCCTTACAAGAATTTATAGTAAATTTTTAAAGAAATACAGCACTTGAACTTTTATTTTAAGAATTAGGGGGTCTTAATACAATATTTGTTTATGGAAATAGTAGATTTGCCAGAAAGCTATAGAATTAATAAGTTGCATTTTTTGTCCTTAATTGAAGACATGGGTCATCCTAAAGCTATGTTAGTAAACATGCTCACTTAATTTCCATTATATGAAAAAAAAACTGCATAGTTTAAGAACAGATCTTTATAATTTCTTTATTTCAAGTTGTAGTTTAAGATGGTAAGCCAAAATTTGTTTTCAAATTATTTCATAGCAATGATTCCTTACACAGAACTGTGTTAGGCAAAACCATGTGAGTCTTTCCCTAATTTAATGATACATTTTATTATGTTTAAATTAAGGATTCTTTTTACAAATGAGATCTCCTGCTAAAGAGAATTGGAACTTAAAAAAGCAGTAGAAACCTGCTCAGGGGTCCCTAATATGTTTTTTTTTTAATATATTTTATTGATTTTTTTACAAAGAGGAAGGGAGAGGGATAGAGAATTAGAAACATTGATGAGAGAGAAACATTGATCAGCTGCCTCCTGCATGCCCCCTACTGGGGATGTGCCCACAACCAAGGTACATGCTCTTGACCAGAATCAAATCTGGGACCTTTCAATCTGCAGTCTCATGCTCTATCCACTGAGCCAAACCGGTTTCAGCCCCTAATATGTTTTTATTTCTTTCACAGTGTGTTACGCTTCCACAGACTCCTTACTCTGAGCTGCAGTCCACGTTGTCATTCCAAACTAGGACTCTGAATGGGATTTCTCATCCAGCTGCTGCCTAACAACCAAAATCCACGTTATTCTGGTAGATTTGCAAATGGGATTAATTTACTATAGAAAATTGATTTATTATAGAGCTCTGAAACTGGGCTTTGAGACTTTTTCCAGATATAAGACCAAAGTTATCATTTGGTGGTTAGGGATTTCTCTGAGGGGGTGCGGGGACACCACAAGAGAAATAAGACATTATCCACAGTAGCTTTAAGACTTGTACTAGAAAAAAAACTACAGGACATTGAAAAGAGGGGTAGAGGAAGATAAACAAGTTAAGTAGAAGCAAAAACATAGTCTCCCCTACAGTTTCCAGATGGAACATGGCCCTGTGCCCACTTTTTTGGATTTCTAATGTCCATAATTGTGAGGAAAAATTTTTCTGTTGTTCTTTAGTCAACCAATTTGTGGTACTTTATTACAGTAGCACTAGGAAGCTAATATAGAAACCAAGTGTAACTATTTTTGTAAAATGAGGAAAGAATTAGAATATAAAAATATAAATAAATTAGCTAATTGGTATTGATTATATATGTTTATTTTATGAAATAAATATACTTAACCGAGTACATATTTTTAAATATGTTGTATTCACTTTAGAGATAGAAGAAGCGAGAGGAAGAAATAGAAACATCGATTTACTGGGAATGGAGCCTGTAACACAGGCATGTGCCTTTATCAGGAAACCAACTGGTGACCTCATTGTACATGAGACGACACTCAATCCACTGAGCCACGCCTGCTGAGCTAGAGAGATTATATTTTTATGAATTAAAACAATAAGTTATGAAACAGCATTTTTTAAAAAATTGGATAAATTATATTATCAGTCTTGAGGAGAATGAGGGAAGAAAAAAAGAAAGATCAATTAAACTCGATGAAGTTGAACTTTCACCTAAGATTCTGGACAGTATTTCTAGAGTTAAAGTATTTAAAATTAGTCATTAGTTTTAGAATGCATTCCTTATTTCTTTTTAACCACAGCTGATTTAACCACATCATTTCGGAAACATCATGAAAAAGAAAAAGAAAAGAAAAAATAAAAACAAGATAGTTTTTCTTGAAACTCTGGATAACTTTGTGAAAATGGACCACTGAGCAGAGATGTTGGAAACCAGGATATATTTAAGTTGCCATAAACAATACCACTAGAAGTTTAACTCTGGGGGAAAAATACATAAAATGGTAATAGTGTAATCCAATATCTAAGAAAAATATCATATGAAGCTATTTCTCATCAGGCTTCTGAATAAAATCTACACTTATCCATTTATAAAATCACTATGTTGTTATTCTCAAAGGGGTTATTTCCTTAAGCTAATCATCCAAAATTGGTGCAATGACCTGTTACTCTGAAAATAGTTATTAAAGACTAATTAACTCTGCATAATTTTAGAAGTATTTAAACTGATCATTAAGGATATGTTGGAGGTTCAGTGGTAGGTCAAAATTAGTGTACTTGCTAAGCCCATGATAAGGCCACTTCATGAGTCATCATATTTATACTTTGGGGATTATTGACCTTATACATATATTCAACTAGGTGCCACTAATGTCATTGGCTATGTCAGCTACTTTTCCATGTGCTAATTGTCTATAATATCTTAATTAACGTGTCTACAAAATGAGATGCTTTATTGTCTCAGTGTAGTGACCAGAAAGTTTTCCAATTAATGCAATTTAAGTGTTTTCCCAATAGTGAATAAAATGGCTATAGATTTTATTTTAAATCTTTCTCAGTCTTTAAAAAATAATTTTAGTTTCTATTATCTTTTTAGAGGTAGTATCTTATTGCATTCATATTTGCTTATTTTTTTTATCCTTACTGGAGAATATGTTTATTTATGAGACATTTTACAGATGCATCTGGCTTACCACTAGGGTTATGTCTCTATAAACTCATCATAAGTTGAAAATATCATACATAAGTAAAAAATGTATTTAATATCCCTAACCTAGCAGATATCATAACTTAGCCTAGTCTACCTTAAACATGCTCAGAACATTGAATTGTGTTAGATGATTTTACATTTTGGTAAAATCATCTAACTCATTGAATACATTTGTAGAGTATCTGGCATTCACAGTGTGACTGGACTAGGAGCTCAGCTCACTGTCACTCTTCAGCATCCTTAGTGTTAATCCATGTATGGCTAGCCTGGGAAGGATAAAAGGCAGGGACAACTTCTTCCCTCACATACTATCTCATGGTTGTTACTTTAGCTTTCTTCTTCTTCTGTTCCAGTCTTCTCTATGATTGTCTCACAGATAGTTCTTTGGATCACAAATTGTTACTATTTTCCATTATAAACTAAAACAAAAAAAAAATTGTCTCTTAAAATCTCTTTGTCTTTCCCAGGTTCTCCTCTTCTATTTTAGGTAGAGCAATATACTTCAAACGAGATGTCTCTAGTCAATGTCTTCAACTGTCTCTTCTGATTTCCTGTTGAATCATCTTCAAGAATTATTTTAATTCTAACATTCCCTTAAAATGTCCTTGTCTAGGTCACAATATCTAGTTGTCAATTGTTAGTCTTCACTTAGCATAACAAATGACACTGTTATATGTCCTCCTGGCTTTTATTCCAAAATATTCTTTTCTTTGGATCAATATTATTTCCCATCTTATTTGCAAAAGTTGCATTTATCTTCAGAATATGAAATTTTAAGATGTCCCAAGGATCTATTTCTGAAAAGGTTTTACCCTACATTTACTTTCTTATTGACCTCAACTTCCATGATGACTGCAAATACTATCTGTAGAGCAACTTCTCTTTTAGTCATTCATGTATAGTATCTCCACTTGGAATCTAATAATCATTCAAAACTGTATACGTTTAAAACCAAAATTCTTAATCTACCTCCACTTCTTTTTCTGAATAAAATACAACTCAGCTTGTCTCATTTAAGTGAACTCTTTCCTTCCTGTTTTTTTTTAAAACATATTTTATTGATTTTTTACAGAGAGGAAGGGAGAGGGATAGAGAATTAGAAACATCGATGAGAGACATCGATCAGCCGCCTCCTGCACGCCCCCTACCGGGGATGTGCCCGCAACCAGAATACATGCCCTTGACCGGAATCGAACCCGGGACCCCTCAGTCCGCAGGCCGACGCTCTATCCACTGAGCCAAACCGGTTTCGGCTCCTTCCTGTTTTAACTTAGGCCAAAAAACAGAATCATGATGAATTCTTTCCTTTTTCTCACATCCAACATCCAAATCCTTTACTAATTCTATGGAAGCTTTCCACTGTGTATGTAGAATCTGATAGGTCTTTCCCATAAACTACAACTTTGTCAAAGCAACCTCTGTCTTTTGCCTTTATTATTTGATACCTCCCAAATGATTTCTACTCTGGCCTTTGTCCTTATCTTTATTTTCACGAAGTGCCAGGGTGATCTTGCTATAATTAATGTAGATTTTATCACTATTTCTGATCAAAACTTTCCAAAAGTTTTCCATATTCTCAAGATAACACCAAAATTCCTTCCGAAACCGGTTTGGCTCAGTGGGTAGAGCTTCGGCCTGGGGACTGAAAGGTCCCAGGTTCGATTCCGGTCAAGGGCATGTACCTTGGTTGCGGGCACATCCCCAGTAGGGGGTGTGCAGGAGGCGGCTGATCGATGTCTCTCTCTCATCGGTGTTTCTAACTCTCTATCTCTCTTCCTTCCTCTCTGTAAAAAAATCAATAAAATATTCTTTAAAAAAACAAACAAAAACACACACACAATTCCTGCAATGCTCTTTAAGATTTTATAGGATGTGGTCCTGAGATTACATGTGCTGCCTTCTTATTCTTCTTAAAACACACAGCAATCATGCTTCTAGATCAGGGCTGTGTACTTTTTTATGTTTTCTGCCTGCATCTCTTGTCTTTAGTTTACACGAGGCATACTTCCTCATCCTTCAGTTCCTATTTAAACATTATCTTTTCAATGTGGCCTTTTGATGACCCTTTATGAAATTGAAACTTTTCTCCCATCAGAAAACATTCCATATCTGTGATCTCTGTTTGGTTATTCTTCCTACATTTATCACTATCTTATTATGTGTTTTTTATATTTTTATTTTATTGTCTATTTTATTCCTCTGAGGAGAGAGATCCTTGTCTCTTATATTTACTGCTCTATGCCTGGTACATATGTTAATCTTTATATAGATAATTCAATATCTATTTGTTAAATTAATAGAACAATATATATTTTTAAATATATTTGTATTGATATCAGAGAGGTAGGGAAAGGGAGAGAGATACAGAAACATCAATGATGAAAGAATCATTGATTGGCTGCCTCCTGCACACCCTCTACAGGGGATCAAATCTGAAACCAGGGCAACTGCCCTTGACAAAAATTGACCCTTTATCCAATAAGCCAAACCATCTAGGGCAACAACATATATTTGTTAAATGACCAGAACTCCATAGGTATTAAGGAATGCTTTATATTTGAGAAATATAATTACCCAGCTTGTTTATAAGTCACATTATCAAATTTAATTAGAATCAGTCCTTTTTTATAAATATATATATATGAGAAACACAGTAAAGAAGGAAGAAAGGATAAAAAGGAAGGAAAACCCAAAGGAAATATTAGAAAAGGGAATAGGCTATTACTGAGCTCACTTCAGCAAGTATGATCTTTTCAAATAATCACCTTAGTATTACTCACCTTAAAACCTTGCCTTGTATCACAGGGCACTTAGAATAAAATCCAAATCCCATATCCTGCTTGCAAATTTATGCAGAATGTGCCCCTTCACGATATTATACACTTCATCACTTGTACCTACAATCGAGTCACCAGTCTTTAAATTTCACAAATACACTTCTTTCATCCCTACTTAGTCAAGTCCTTCTTATCCTCTGGGTTCAAGGTTATATGTCATCCTCTGAGAAAGTTCTTTCCTCACTGCTTGATTTAAAGACTTCACCTAATCTCTCTGTACCATATCACCTTGATCTATTTCTATTACGATCTGCCAACTTGTCATATTTACATTTATTTATTTTTTGTCTCAATTGAGTAGATTTTGAGCCTCATGAGAGTTGATTGCACCTATCAATAGTTGGACCCATGGGAGTTGAATATTCAACATAATCAGCTGAAACAATCTATGCTGTGAATCTACTTGAAGAAAAGAGCCTACTTATTAATCTATCTACCAATCTTGCTCAACCACCTTAATGATGAGAGGAAGCAGGAGTGCACAATGGAGGAGCAGACAGAGGAAACCTTGCTCTCCAGAGAAAGTATACATTTCTGGTCATAAGTCCTGGTAGGTCAGAAATTTCACTTTTTTAAATTCTCAAATCAACTATTATGCTTCTCTGCTCTTTTTGTAAGAACGTGCTTTCTGATTTCCTTCCACTTGACTTTAAAATGGCTGTTTGGAGCATGACCTGCTTGTAAGTTAGAGGATTCCAATATTTAGGGTTTTTCCCCCCATAAAATAAAAGAAAACATCAAAAAGAGTTTTCCGTTATTGCTCCCTTGATTTTTACATAAAGCATATACATTATTTTGGCCTAAGAAAGTCTAAACAAAAGAGATTGAAGGGAACTAAGGTGTGGGGATTATGTTGTTATATTGTAGTTATGTATTGACTACTTGCAGCATAAGTAGAAAGTGAATGCAGTTTACTGTATGTATTCAGGATAATTGCCCAAAAGAAACTGCCTCTAAGTTTATAAAGCTGATTCCGTTCACAGCAAAAATAATGAGGATGCATTTTAGATACGCAATCTGTGCTGATTTCTTTAATGTCAGTTATTTTAAAACTCAAGTATTTTAGTATGTCTGGTATCTGCCTAAAAGCATAAGGGAAATTTCAGAATATCAAATAATGCTATATTTTTGAATAAAAGAATTCTCTCATACAAAGCATTTACCATTCAGTATAGGAATATAAAGGAATTTTGAGTTTTCAAATGGAAGTCTATTTGAACAGGGGGGAAAAGTCACAACTTTACTTTTTTTCCTCAACAATAGGCATGCAGTATAAATGCACTCTTCCTTACTTATGCACTCACTTAGATTATACTTCCTATTTCATCCTTTTAAGTTAGGATTGTTTCCATAACCACTCCCAGTTTTCTATTTTAAAACATTTAATTGATTATCTTGAACTGCTTTTACATTTATTCTTTAAAAGGAGAATACTGAACCATCCTACTGTAGATAGTGATCATATTAGAAAAGACTATGTTTTCTTCTGAAGGAATACTTTGAGAAGAAATAATACAAGCGGATGTGTGAATTTGAGCTAGCAAATACCGTTCACATCTAGAAGGATCCACTTATGGACTAACATGCAGTTATACACAGCAGGTTCCCAGGCCAACTCTGACAAAGGTTGCTCAGATGCTTTTTCTATCCACTGCAGTCTGTGAGTAAATTTCTTTGCTAAGAGCCACTGGTTCAGACATTCTTGCCTGGTTTATGAATTGCCTTTGGTCACTTCCACTTAGAATGATATAAAACCTCAAGAATGGATCTGCATACCACTGTAACCCATTAGTCCCAATATTGTTTTTTGTTTTTCTCATCCACTTCAATATGGTCCAGCATCAAAATTTGATCTCATCCTAAGTTGTTCTTTTGGTCTGACTTCCTTTGTATTGGATTTCCCCCTCAAACAATCATGCATCTCCTTCACCTTCATGGTTGTCCATCACTCATGGTATTAGGGACTATTTGAATTGTCCCTAATATTCTAGCATTAAGATTTTTGCCAATAATTTTCCTAACTCATGATGACATTTATGCTACATGTAAGTGTCCCAGAATTTCTGCAAGTTTGGTATTCTACTGTTTTGCATAATTTATTTGAATACTGCTTTCTGAATTAGAATCCAGAAAACTACAACCCAATGTCTCCCTCACATACAAACATAATAAACTAGTATTTCAAGGGATAACATGTTTGATGGTTAGTTATTTTTTAGACATTGCTCTCATCTAAAAACACTACCCACTTCTAGCGTCCAACCAACTCTTTTTCATTCAATCTCTCAGGAATGAGAATTGCTTAAACCTACATTTACCTGAATTGCAACACAATTCCAAGGCCATCGCCAAAATTCACAGATTAGGCTTAAAATAAGTATATCTGTTTATCTTTTCTTTTAATATCCATGAGCTAATGTTGCAATAATGATGGGAAAAATGATGGGAAACAATCTCAGGTAGTGTTTTGTCCCAGGTGGTCTCAAAAGGTATCATGTACAATCTGGCTTCTCTGGTGTAAGTCAGATAAAGAGAGTATACAGTTCAGTTAATTTTTCTTTTAGTTGAAATTACAAGGATTTTTAATAATTAGATAATACTAGCCTGGAGTTAATGGCCCCAGGATCATCAGTTCAATGACTTAATGTAACCAAAAACCTAAACATTGTCATTTGAATATATATATATATATTAGAAACCTCAATGATAAAAAGTAATAATTGATTGGCTGCCTCTTGCATTCTCCCCACTGGGAATTAAGCCTACAGCCCGAATATATCCCCTGACCAAGAATGGAACCATGACCTCCTGATTCATAGCTCAACACTCAACCACTGAGCCACACTAGCTGGGCCAAACGTTGTTATTTGAATATTTTCTCTTACTTTTCATACTGATTTTAAATCCATGACATAAATAAAAGGAGCTGCTATGAAACAGAAATTATTAGAATTCTTAAAAATTAAACATTATCACAAATTTTAACTAGGTAAGAATTGTCCTGGAAATTAGAGAAGAGAAGGGAAGATTGGAGCAGAGGCTTGAGTAGGAGTTGAATAGAGAAGGGCATTCATGGAGTCATTGGTGTGATAAGGGCCAGGTAGCAGCATGAAAGAGCATAAGAGGTTGAACTGTTTTTGAGTATGTGAACATTCTCATCCTCTTCAAAATTACCATTATGGAAAAGCTAGCTGTCATTCAATAGCTCGGGATGGTAGAAGCACCTGCCAGAGTCCAGGCGTTTGGAAGATTTTGAAGTTTCAGAGTGCGCAGAGAAATAATCCTAACCGAAGTGGGACTGAACATGAAGTGGGACTTTTCGGAAGATTCAGTGGACTTACTGTAAATTTTCTGGCAATCTTATGTTCATCTTAAATTATTCTCAGGCGCTATGAACTATGTTTACCCCCATGGTAATGGCAATATCTACATTTCACCTAGGTCTACATTACACCTAAGTAGAGGTACTTAACTGTTATGATTATCAGGAACTAGGTTGGAGACTTCCTCAAAATTAGATAGAATCCTTAACAGAATTAAATTTTGCATTTTAGAGCAAAATAACTGTTCTTCTATAATGTTTAAAATGTCCCCTGGAGACTGATGATAGAGGATACCCAAAGATTTTGGTGACAAATGTAATAGCTGGAAAGTAATTTACAAATACATCCTCACCCCAAAGTGGCAATCTTTAAAGATGGCTTCACTTATTAGGCAAGTTTGCCTGAACTTGGTTGATCTGCCTATTTTAATGAAGGAATCCAGCTGAGAATCAGACAGAGCAATGGATCCAGCCCCACAACAAACATGGGGGAAATTTTCTGCTATTACTGAGGAGTCTTTTATCTGAAACTATGGTCAGGAAATGCTACCCAGCCTTTCGTTGGCAATGCATTTCTTTTGTAGCTGAGATGGCTGAGGGGAAGATACCAAAATCTAAGAACTATTCTGTGTTGATAGACTCTCAAGGATGCCCGGCTTTTTGATGACTGGTATCTATTTACAATCCAATCTCCTACTTCGGTTGCTGACCATCAGAGTAAAGAATGAGCACACCATACTATGTCCCACTTTTTTTTTTAATTAGTTAAATATTATGTGACATCTATGAGCTAGTCTACTCTTTTGCATCAGACATGTATCAGTAAACAAAACAGCAAATACTATCTTCTCTCATGGAATTTATATTCTAAGAGTGAACACAAAGAAATAAGCTCATACATAAATACTTAATATATCCAAAAGTTAAAAGTGACTTAGAGACAAACGAGGTGAAAGTAAATGTGAATGAGTGTGTGTGTGTGTGTGTGTGTGTGTGTGTGTGTGTGTGTGTACACACGCACATGCATGCACAGAGATTTTTGTATATAGGGTTGTCAGGGCAGACTTCCCTAAAAGGTCATATTTGAACTATATACCTAAAGAGGCAACACAAGGAGGCCTATGGCTCTCTTTTGAGACTGTTCCAAGCAAAGAAAAGAGCAAGCACAAAGACCCTATGATGGGA
This sequence comes from Lasiurus cinereus, assembly GCA_011751065.1. Classification (NCBI taxonomy): domain Eukaryota; kingdom Metazoa; phylum Chordata; class Mammalia; order Chiroptera; family Vespertilionidae; genus Lasiurus; species Lasiurus cinereus. Next base: position 17,494,662 of record JAAGEH010000293.1, on the reverse strand, counting down.
GTGTGCTTGATATATTAGGGATAGAGCTAAGAGGCCACTGTAGTAGGACATGACGGAACAGGAAAAAATAACATGAGATAAAAATTAGAGAGCAGACACTGAAACCAGGCAGAGCATCAAGGGAACTCAGGGTGAGATTTGCAACTGCAGAAAACAATGCTATCTGTGCAGAATGCAAAATACTTATTAAACAGAGTAAACATATACCTCTCTACACTCAGCCCTTATAACCGTAAAGGTAACTTTAACATTCTGAAGTCTTTGTAAAAGAACTATTCAACAAATGGTTATTTAAGATGTAAATTGTTTCATATTGCTAATCTTTAGAGTCTAAAAATATAATGTTAATGGCTAATATTTGTGCACACAGGTCTGTACATATGTATTGTTAATATGAAAACAATAGCTTGCTATTAATGAGTAACTTAGCAGTCAATAATGGAATCTATACTTGAGATACTAGTAGTAAATAATGTAAAGCTATACTTGAGATACTCTAAGTGAGAGAAATCAGTGAATTGTTTAGACAAGGGATAAGGAAAACATCCGGAGCTAAAGCAATCAATCACTACAGAGCCTTGATGAAGCGATTTCATTACTTGCAAACCACAAAAGGTTTTTTTTCTATAAAAAATAAATCCTTTGGGAAGATTCTAATGATTAATTATACAAGTAAATTGCCTCTTTAGTAACAGGAGTTGCAAATCGAATTTCAAATATAAAACAGCGTTATCAGGCTCCTCTGCAACTTTTGTATACAAATTTCATTAGAAGGTCTTGAAATAAATGTATTTAATGAGAATTATAAACATTATTCACTTACCTGTGTGATAGTCTGTGTATACTAACATAATATAACTTTTCTTTGGTATCAATATATGGAAACTATCTGAAAAATTAAAGATAAACATAGAATAAGCACAAAGATTTGTCTATTGTCCAATTCATTAAGAGATAGAGGACTTGTGCATTTAATAGCGGAATGGTATTTTATAAGACAGCTTAATTGATTAAAGTACAGAGCTAATGAATATATGATGATGATTTTTTTCTACCTCTAACTCGAGATCAGGAGGTCAGTTACTGCCAGTCAGTTAATGAACATGAACTCGTTAATCACTTGAAACATATGTCATTCATTCAGTATTTATTTAATCGTTTATCCATCCAAGTATTTACTGATTACAAGTTGTCAGTCACTAAGGCTGCATTGGCAAGAGCAGACATTTTTCAGTTGGCATTATGGAATTTACAATCTAGTGGGATAGATCATCAAATTATTAGATTAAAAGTGTGAAATTACAACTCAGTAGAGTAACTAGTATTTGCTATATTAAAAAGTTATATGAGCCGAAATTGGTTTGGCTCAGTGGATAGAGCGTCGGCCTGCAGACTGAAAGGCCCCAGGTTCGATTCTGGTCAAAGACATGTATCCTGGTTGCAGGCACATCCCCAATAGGAGTGTGCAGGAGGCGGCTGATCCATGTCTCTCTCTCATTGATGTTTCTAACTCTCTAAGCCTCTCCCTTCCTCTCTGTAAAAAATCAATAAAATATATATTTTTTAAAAAAGTTATATGAGAAAGGGGCTGGTAAAATTTGATCCTAGAAAGGAAGAATTACTAAGAAATAATGAATATACATTGCTGGTTTCCCCAGCAATGGAGGAAGCCAAGCTTTCCACATACCCTGGAGGATCCAGACCTCCACTCAAGGCTACAAAGTTTCAATTATAGAAGATAAATAAATCCCAACAAAAATGGGGCAGCCACAGAGCTGGAGAGAGCAGGATGCTAGGTTTCCCCAGCGATGGAGAAAGCCAAGCTTCTGCAGCCCTGGCCTGTCTTGGCTCCACTGAAAGTTTCAATTATAGAAGATAAATAAATCTCAACAGAAATGGCTGCCCCCACCGAGTGAGCAGAAGGCTTGGCTCCACTCCAGGCTACAAAGTTTCAATTGTAGAAGATAAATAAATCCGATACCAGGTCCTCCATTTGGGTCACTGCAGGGTATAGTTGGCCTGCAAACCACCAATACCCCTCTCTCAGGCTGCCCCAGGTCTCAGGAAATATCCACCCTGATCTGGAACACCCTTCAGGGCAAACCAGCTGGTTCCCACCCATACACCAGGCCTCTATCCTATCTAATAAAAGAGTAATATACAAATTGACCATCACTCCAACACACAAGATGGCTGCCCCCATGTGGACACAAGATGGCTAACACAAGATGACCTGCAAGGGAGGGCAGTTGTGGGTGATCAGGCCAGCAGGGGAGGTAAGTTTGGAGGGACCAGGCCTGCAAGGGAGGGCAGTTGAGGGTGATCAAACCTGTGGAGAGGGCAGTTAGGGGTGACCAGGTCCACAGGGGAGGGAAATTAGGGGCAAACAGGCTGGCAGGGGAGCAGTTAGGCATCAATCAGACTGGCAGGAGAGTGATTCGGGGGTGATCAGGCTGGCAGGCCTAAGTGGTTAAGGGCTATCTGGAAGGCAGGCAGGTGAGCCATTGGGAACAAGCAGTCTTGGATTGTGAGAGAGATGTCTGACTGCTCACACTGGGATTGGGCCTAAACAGGTAGTTGGATATCCTTGAGGGGTCTCAGATTGGAGAGGGAACTGGCTGAGCTGAGGGACCCCCCCATGCAATAATTTCATGCATCCGGCCTCTAGAAACTATATAAAGCAACTTTGGAAACTATTAAATATCTTAAAAACAAAACTATTTGGCCAATAGCATTTTACATATTCATATATGTATACATTTAGTAAATCATACGTTTACATTTATATAAATACTAGAGGCCTGATGGATGAAATTTATGCATAGGGGTGTGTTTCCTCAGCCTAGCCTGCACCCTCTCCAATCTGGAACCCTCAAGGAATATCCATCTGCCTGTTTAGGCCCAATCCCAGTAGGATCAGGGCTAAACGCGCATTCAGACATCCCTCTCCAATCTGGGACCCCTCGAAGGATATCTGACTGCCTGTTTAGGCCCAATCCCAGTGGGGGCAGTCAGACATCCCTCTCATAATCCAGAACTACTGGCTCCCAATGGCTCACCTGCCTGTCTGCCTTACATATTACTCTTTTATTAGATTGGATAAATTTTATAAAATTTTAATGTTATTTAAATATTATCTATACACATAAGTATAAATAAATTTGTTGGTGGAGTAAATGGACAAATGCCTCTATGACACAAGATAAAATTATTCATTCAAAAAATCAAGGAAGAGAATGTAGTGGTATTGCATGATTTTGTTGTATGTCTAAGGCACCTTAAAAATGCTGCCTCTAACATAAGAACAATGAGAAACCATGAAAGTACTTCACAGGGGAGTTACTTTAATAGATTTCATGCTTTCAAATGATTACTTACACTGAAATTTAGAGGATAAATTACATTAGATCAAAAGAAAATGAGAAGAAAATAGATGACTATAAATTGAACTTGAAGTGTGGCAGTAGATTTGGATTTGAGCTATTTATTGCAAGAAATTGAAATGTTCTCATTAATTAAATATGCAGATGAGATAGACAAAGACTTGTCAAAAAAATACCTTAGTTCCAAAACCTCATAATCTTCAGTATTATAGTCTTAGTAAAAAGATTCCATTTTGCTACATAAAAATATAATTTCTTCACTATTAAAACTAAAAGATAATAATAGGTTGTATTTTTATTTTGAAAAGTTTTATTTAATGGTAGCAGTAGTAGGTTAAAATAATAATGGTGATCATGTATTGAGCCTTTATTACAGAGGTAGATACTATTATTTCCCATTTATATATAATAATTTTACCCAATTTCAAATAATTTTTTAGACAACTAGCAGTTGTTGGAGTGTTCAGCAGAGTACTCATATTTGCATAGAAAAGAGCATCTTGTCAGATCTCGACAACTATATCATTTCCGATGATCATCTTAACTTCCACTTCAGTTGCAATATCAACAAGTCCTCTAACTCTGCTAGGGGGAGCTAGAAAAGCCCTCCTCAGGGACCTGCTACTGACTCCCTAATACAGAGCATGGAATGTTTGGTTGTTACACCTTAATATCATTTAAAGGAGCAAGGGCTTTTTGTCCATTTTCTATAAAATGTGAAAGCATATAGGTATATTTAGAAAATACAGCCCTAGCTGGTTTGGCTCAGTGGATAGAGCATCAGCCTGAGGACTTAAGGGTCCCAAGTTTAATTCCAGTAAAGAGCACATGCCCTGGTTGCAAGCTCAATACCCAGTAGGAGGTGTGCAGAAGGCAGCCAATCATTGATTCTCTCTCATCATTGATGTTGCTACCTTTCCCTCTCCCTTTGCTCTGAAATCAATTACAATAAAAAAAAAATACACTTCATCACTCAGTTTTAATTTTGCATTATTTATCTGTTACATAAATTGAACCTAACAAAAGAATAATAGATTGTATTTGTTCTCAAATATTATCCTATCTAATGAACTAATGAAATAGTAATATGCAAATTGACCATCACTCCAAGACACAAGATGGCCACCCCGTGTGGTCAAAGATAGCTGCCCCCATGTGGACACAAGATGGTCACCACCAGATGGCCTGCAGGAGAGGGCAGTTGTGGGCAGTTAGGGGTGACCTGGCCAGCAGAGGAGGGCAGTTGGGTGACCATGCCAGCATGGGAGGGCAGTTTGGAAGGACCCAGGCCTGCAGGGGAGGGCAGTTGGGGGGAACCAGGCCTGCAGGGAAGGGCAATTATGGATGCTCAGGAAAGCAAGGAGGACAGTTAGGGGTGACTGGGCCAACAGAAGAGGACAGTTGGGGGAGACCAGGCCAGCAAGGGAGAGCATTTTGGGGGGACCAGGCCTGCAGCAGAAGGCTGTTGTGGGGGGCAAGGCCAATTAGGGAAGAACTGTTGGAGGAACCAGGCATCCAGGGGAATGCAGTTTTGGGGGAAACAGGCCTGCAGGGAAGGCCAGCAGGGGAAGACAGTTAGGGGCAATCAGGCTGACAAGGGAGGGCAGTTAAGGGTAACCAGGCCTGCAGGGGAGGGCAAGTTAGGGACAATCTGTCCTGGTGAGGAGCAGTTAGGCATGGATCAGGCTGACAGGGTAGTGGTTAGGGGGTGATCAGGTGGCAGGCAGAAGCAGTTAAGGGCAATCAGGTAGAGGCAGACGGCCTGTTGGAAGCCAGCAGTCCTGGACTGTGAGAGGGATGTCCGACTACCTGTGGGATCAGGCCTAAACGGGTAGTCAAACATCCCTTTAGGGGTCCCAGATTGGAGAGGGTGCAGGTTGGGCTGAGGGACACCCCCTCACCTGCACCATGCACAAATTTCATGCACTGGCCCTCTAGTAGTCTTTTTTTTTTTTTAAATATATTTTATTGATTTTTCACAAGAGAGGAAGGGAGAGAGATAGAGAGCCAGAAACATCGATGAGAGAGAGACATTGATCAGCCGCCTCCTGCACGGCCCCCTACAGGGGATGTTCCCCCCAACCAGGATACATGCCCTTGACCAGAATTGAACCCGGGACCTTTCAGTCCACAGGCCAATGCTCTATCCACTGAGCCAAACCGGTTTCGGCTCTCTAGTAGTCTTAATAAAGTTAAACTGAGAATGCTAGAGAAATGACTTTTCAGAGAAGACCAAAAATAACTAAACTTGCCATTGCTTAAGTACTGATGCTTCCACTCCAAATCTATTCTATCAACCTTCCAATAATTATAAATGTTCCTTTTCTTTGTTGGTAATTCAGGTACAATTTACAGATAATAATTGTTAAAATTGAAAGCTTTTATGTTATTTTTAAGTCTATCCAATGAAAAAATAAGATGTATAGTATATCAGAAAGAAGGACATTGGCTTCAGACAGAGCTCTATACACCTCTTACTGCTGCAAAAATGTTTGAGCCAATGATTTCCAAACTCAATGCAACTGTGGCCATAAGACATTCTCTCTGCAGTTCTTCTTTACTGTGATAAAAGAAATACACACTGTAAAACCAGACATGTTCTTATCGGGATCAGTTGCAAAACTGGCATATTACCAAATGATAAATTTCTCCCTAGAAATAGACAGATATATTTTTAATTAATTTTAACTAAATCCAAGCATGTAATCCATGTTTAGCAAAACGTGAATTTATATTGATTTTTTTAATGTAAGGATTAAAAAGATATGCCTACTAACTCTAATATCGCTCTGTGTGAAAATTTCCTACCTTTAAAAAAACAGATTTTAAATGTATTAATCCATATGTACAGAGTTTTCACCAATCTGTTAATTTATAGTGTCAAATCTAACTTTTTTTTCCTATTTCATAAGACTGAGTGGTGTACCATCTGTTACTGGAAATCCTTATACTTAAAATTAGCTAAATAGTTCAAGCGTAGAATCCTGGTTTTCATTTGTTTCTTTTGTAAACCCAACATCTGCTGCATCAAGAAGATAGGCAGCCACAGTGTTGTTTTAAGTAAATTATTAAATATCAATGATAATATGCATTGTTTGGCACCGCAATCACAGATGAGTTTTTATCTCTTAGTAACTATGGTCAGAAAACTAAACAATCTGTGGCATATTTGATATCCAAACTCAGTCGTGGAATTTTATCAGCTGTGGAGTGTGTCTAATCATTTATCCAAGCCTGTAAAGTTAGAGGCCTTAGTTAGCCTAATCAGAAGTGTCTTCATTTATAATCGGACAAATTGGAGAAACAGTTATGCAAAATTAGATAAGCAGTGTTTGGGGAATTAATTTCACATTAAGATAATTTTAAAAAGATAAAGTTTAAAAAAGTCAAATCAAATTATAGTGATCTTTTAAAACAACCAACAAATTCATGGTGTTCCTTATATGTGTTTGTGGTAAATTTCTCCTGAAACAGTCCACCTGCCAAAGCACTCAGTTTGAGCATGCTGTCTGGTGAAGAGCAGGTGTTCAGCACAGAATAACTTTACATGAAATATATTTAGTACCACACGAGTGACATTGCTAAAGCATCTTACACAGGACCTTATGGTTGTCCGCATGTCTGCCTCTGAGTGGCCATTTCACTGACAATTCTAATGCAAGAATTCATTTCTACTGTCACATCCAGTATTTTGTGTGCTGTTTATAACCTTCTTCTGTCACTAAACCTACACTGTAACCACATTCCAGCCTGAGGTAAAGACCAACAAATGTTAAAAGAATGCTGTGAAAATTTTGTAGTCATTAATTGATTGAATGCTATATAGTGTGCAGATTCATGAATTGGTGCCACAAGAGTGTAAGTTTCATGAGTTATTTAATAGGGAGTTTTCCCTAGTCCTCTCCTATTCAACATTTTTTTACAAAGGCTGATACTAAGAAAAGAAACTGTGCTCTCAAACTTGTGAGTGGGAGAAACAGCAGACACTTTTGGAGACATACTAAAAATCTGATGTAAGAAGATTGTTAGTTGCCTAACCAATATCTACCATCCTTTTCATTCTTTATTAAAAAAAATTGTTGGGAGTAACACTGAGAACATTGTATATTTTGACACCTTACTTTAAAAGATTTAGGAATTTGATAAATGGATTTCATTCATTAAATTTTGGAATTCAGATTTTGTTTCAGGAGAGCTGCATTCTCAGGTGTGTCTGTGTGAGTTTAATAACATCAGAGAAAGCTAGATTAACTACTTGTGTAATTCTTTGTATTTCTCTTTAATGATTGAATCAAAATTCAAGAACTAACTTTGGCAAAATCAATATGTTAAATTGAATTAGAGTCACTGTTCCTATAATCCTAAGCACTCTCTGGATTAATGTCAGTCTCCCAGATGAAAGAACAAAACAGCCCAGTTGGTGTGGCTTTATGAACCAGGTCAAGCATCGACCTATGAACCAGAAGGTCTCAGTTCAATTCCCAGTCAGGGCACATGCTCAGGTTGTGGGCTCAATCCCCATTAAGGGGTATGCAGGAGGCAGCCGATCAATGATCCCCTCTCATAATGATGTTTTTTTCTCTCCCTCTCCCTCTCCCTTTCTCTCTGAAATCAATGAAAAAATGTATTTTAAAAACCCAGTAATTGTAAGTTGGGTTAGCAATTATCTTTATGTAACTGAATGGTAACACTATTCATAGTAAATTTGGCCAAGTATCCTCTTAATACAGACATGGATCACATATATAACAATGTAATCCATAAGCACATTACAGTAGAACCCATATCTAAAAATGCTTGAAAATACCCCCAAACAGCTGCTCAGTATTTGCATTCATTTTTCTTATTATTTAAGTGTTTTATCAAAGCAAAGGGTAAAAAAATTCTGCAGAAAAAGAAGTCAGTGAGATTATGGTAAGTAGGATTAATAACTGTGTTTTAGGTATTTTTTTTAGATATTCCTCATAAATAAAATTATTTGTGGAGGGATAAAGTAATGGAGGAGAATATATACTTAAATTGATAGCTATAATAATAAAAGTGTAATATGCTAATTAGACCAAAAGTCCTTCCAGATGTCCTTCCAGTGGACCTTTCTGTGGAACTTCTGGACGAAGCTTGGGCTGTGAGAGAAGCCCAGGTCCTGGGTCTCAAGTGCCAGAGGGAAGCCAGTGCTGGCAGCCAGTGGAAGGGAGGCTGTGGGAACCTCTTTCCATGTCCCGCGTGTTTCAGGGTTCCCGGTTCAGGGTTCGGGTTCTGAAGGAGGCCGCACGCAAACAAAATGAGAGACCAGAAAACATTAATTTGGCGATATTGGGGGGCCAGGCGGGAGCCTTCCTCTAGTGGAAAGGACTGCCACTTGCTCTGGCCTTTTTCTCCCTTTTATTAAGGCTTTGGGACACACCCCTAGCCTTTAGGCAGGAAATAACAAAAACAGAAATTAACATGAAACAAACAGATAGAGGTTGCTTCAACCAATAATGTTTCAACTAAACAGTGAATAATTAGCTCTGACCTTTTATTATTAAATGTAATCATAATAAAATGACAGTTTATCTCTTACAATTTCAAAATATCTAGGTTTAAAATATATCTCATTAGCATTTACAGCTAATGCTAGACTTGCTCTTACCTGCAGAAAATTCACAAGCCTTTCCTGTTACTTGCCTCCTCTTCATTCTTTCTGTAATCTAACCATCATCTCCAGACTCTGTGAATAAATGCATCAAATCTTTTCCCTTTACCTTCTGTTTCTTAAATTGTATATCAGAGGTTTCATCTTTTTAACATGTGTGCCATTTTACAGATTTTTCTTCAGATTTAAATTAATGTTGTAGTTCCAGTAATTGTTTTATTATAATCTACTAGAGGCCCAGTGCATGACATTCATGCATGAAGGGAGGGGAGGTCCCCACAGTCTAGCCTGTACCCTCTCCAATCCAGGACCCCTTGAAGGATGTCCAACTACTGGTTTTGGCCTGATCCCTGGGATCAGATTGTAACTGGCTTTCGAATATCTCTCTCATACAGATGACTGCTGGCTCTAACTGATTGCCTCTAACTGCCCCCCCACCAGCCTGGTTGCCCCCAACTTCCCCCACCTGCTGCCCTGGTTGCCCCTAATTATTCCCCCCACTGAACTCGTTGCCCCTTAGTGCCCCCCTTTGCCAGCCTTGTCACCTCTGTCTCCCCTGCCAGCCTGGTAGCCTCTCACTGACCCCCCGCCGATCTGGTTGCCCCAAGCAACCTGTTGGTCAGTTGTTTGGTTGTCCATTGCTACCCTCCCTGCTGGCCTAGTTTCCCCTTGCAGTCTGTTGTTTGGTTATTATGGTGAGGGCATTCTGACCAATTTGCACATTACCCTTTTATTAGTATAGAAACTCTGGAATACATATGAATGTTCTGTTTCCTTTATGCATTTTAATCTTCTAGAATAAAAAGAGGCGCTGAAACCGGTTTGGCAGAGTGGATAGAGCTTAGACCTGCAGACTGGAAGGTCCAAGGTTTGATTCTGGTCAAGGGCATGTACCTTGGTTGTGGGCACATCTCCAGTGGGGGGCATGCAGGAGACAGCTAATCGATGTCTCTCTCTTTCCATGTTTCTAACTATCTCTCTCCCTTCCTCTTTGTAAAAGATCAATAAAAGTATATAAAAAAAAGAAAGAAAAGTTATAAAAAAAAAGAGGCTGCACTTATAAATTGTTAAGGTGAATGATTACTGTTAAATTCCTGACTGTTTTTTATTGTAATTAGAAGTCCCTTAAATCTTCTACTAAAGGGAATTGAACAAGATAGTCCACTAAGTCTATGCAAATAATCCACTAAATTCTTCCTGATTACATAATTATTTTATTTTTAGATAATATATTAAGATTTTATTCAAATTTGATATTTTGTATATTTGTTAAAATATTCATATTTTTAACTTCTTAATATATGGTATGTACACTGAGTGGTCAGATTACTATGATCTCAGAATGAATAATAATCTGGCCACTCAGTGTATATCCTATATAATAAAAGGCTAATATGCAAATTGTCCCCTCAATCAGGAGTTTAACCAGCAGGCAGGCCAGCCAATTGCCCATGTCCTCTCCCCTGGCCAGGTTGGCTGGACCCCGCCCATGCATGAATTTTTGCACTGGGCCTCTAATATATATATGTATACACTGAATGACCAGATTATTATGCTTTCAGAGATCATAATAATCTGGTCCCTCAGTGTATAGTCAATATTTTACATTTGTTTCTGATAACTCTAATTATTGAAATCGATGTTGATCTGAATCACATATCTTCTCTCTTCTGAAATATTTTTTCATGTTTATTTTTATGAGAATTTTGACAATGAATTTATGTTCCTGATATTTTTCTTTAGGAAATATTCAAGGTCTGGATGGAAACTGTGATTCTCTGGCAGGATTTGCATATGCTTCTTCCAGTCACTGAGACAATCAATAATGAGTATAAATATTTTTCTCTTTTCTGCATACGGCGCAGTAGAGAGCAGTCCAGTTCCTGAGTAGGAGCTGATGGGGATTGAGAAAATGGGAGAAAGAGACAGACACGGAAATGGAAGGAAAAAGCTGAGGCTGGGTGGGACCACTGTCCTCTGACATGGACAGGGATCCAGAGCCAATACAGGGTGTTTATTTTATACAGCAAAAATCAGGTAGTTTTACTAAAAGTCAAGACAAAGGAGATTATGCACATTCTTGGTTGGGCCACAGTAGTATTCATTCCTGGTGCTTGGTTTGATTTAAATAACAAAATCCACCCCCGGGAGTTTGGGCTGAAGGTCAAGCTGACAACTCTCCTGACTCTGGCAAAGTGTGTTTCTAGGATGTGGCTTTACCAATGCCATTGGATTCAGCTGACAATAATTAAAGAAATGCCATGTGCCTTCTCAGGTGCTCTCTACACTGAAAAATCATTGATCAGCTGCCTCCTGCACACCCCCCTACTGGGGATTGAGTCTGCAACCCAGGCATGTGCTTTAACTGGTAACTGAACCATGACCTCTTGTTCATAGGTCAACGCTCAAGCACTGGGCCACACCAGCTAGGCCACTGGAGCAATTCTTAATATCAGATCTTTGTAGTTTGAACCCTGAGACTATTTAAGGGTACATGATCCTTAGACTATGTTTATGAATACTCAGTGTGTGTGTGTGTGTGTGTGTGTGTGTGTGTGTGTATGTGTATGTGTGTATTACAGTAGCCACAAACATAAGATAGGTTCATTTCCCTGCTGACCACTTCTGTGATCACAATCAGATCTTCTTGCTTACCTCCACACTGCAAGTGTCATCATTTAATGTCCCTATTCCTGCAGAAATAACTTAAATAGTATCTCCTATCTTTACATCAGAATTCAAGTTAGTAAGCCTTCCTTTCTTACTCTAAGGGTGAAGATGCTTATGATATACTAAAGATACAGTGCATGAAATTTGTGGGGCACGGGATGGTTTCCCTCAGCCTAGCCTATACCCTCTCCAATCAGGGACCCATTGGAATATGTCTGAATGCCAGTTTAGGCCTGATCCCACAGGAATCAGACATCCCTCTCACAATCTGGCAGTCAGACATCCCTCATGCAGTCTGTAACCCCTGGATTGTAACTGCTCACCTGCCTGCCTGCTTGATTGTCCCTAACCACCTCTGTCTGCCTGATTACCCCTAATTGCTCCCTTGCTAGACTGATCGCCCCTATCTGCTCTCCCCTGCCAGCATAGTCACCCCTAACTGCCTTCCCCTACCAGCCTGGTTGCCCTCAACTGCTCTCCTCTGTTGGCCTGATCACCCCTACCTGCTGGCCTGATCTCACCCCCAACTTCCCTCTCTTGATGGCCTTATTGCCCCTAACTGCCTCTGCCTTGGCCTCCACCTCCATGGCTTTGTCTGGAAGAAAGTCAGACATCCAGAAGATAGCCAGGCGACCCAGCCTAATTAACATATTGCCTTTTTATTAATATAGATAGATTATATAGGATAGGATTGCTTAAATGGTGGGGGGTCTTTTTCACTATATTGCCAAACCTGTCACTAAAAAATGGAACCACTTTCCTATACCTTACACCAAACAGCTATTGCCCTAAAAACCCCTCCTCAGCCTCCACCTTAGTTTCTGCCTTTCAAGTTCACCCAGATTTGATTCTGATTGGTAGGTTTCTATTCCAGTCAGCATCAAATGTTCCATGTCCTAGGCAACCATTGGTTCTTCTGGGAAATCCAGAAAGGCCCTGCATAGCTGCCTTTCTCTCCAGGCCTATCTCTGGGCATGATCCACAGCCTCCATAGCGGCTGCTGATCAGGCCCACCTCTCTCTCTCATGGGGCCTTGCCAGCAGCCAGGAGGCTGCTGATCAGGCACTGCCTCTCTCTCAGAGCCTCTCTCTGGGCCTGATCTGCAGCTACCACAGGAGCAGCGAGATCATTAGGTCTCCAGACCTGCCTGGTCTGGAGGCCAACAATCTCACCATGCCTCCCTCGCCCCGCCCATCCACCTGCTGTCAACCTTGTTGTGATAGGAGCCTATGGACCGCGCGGGGGAGGGACAGAGAGGTGCTCCATGCACTTCCTGGTGACTGTCTGGTCATTTATGTTGCGATAGCCCTCAGCTATTATTAGTATAGATGATTACTAATGACAGTTCTTTGTTACACTTTCATTTTGGACTCTGGGATTGCATATTCCTAGGTCAGTGATTAACTTTAACATTTTATTACTTTCTTTATAAGTTTAGTTTTTTTTATTTTTTCTCTCAATGGAGTGGTTCTTTTAGTACATTAATCCACCAAGATGCTACATATGGGAGTCACAACATCTTTTTAAAATGATTTTCTGATTGCAGTCATTTATCATTTTTATAATCTTTTTCTTTAGTGCATATAGATCTTTTTACTTGTGTATGTTTTCTAGAGTGCTAAGATCTCTATACAGAGACAGTGCTTATAAATAGATAAAATTTATGTCTTGTCTTAATTTCAGCTAATAGTCAAATTCTCAAATTCTAGCAAACATTCAAATATGATTTGTTGAGTTTAAGAATTTATGTTTTTTTCCTTTCTCTGATTGCTCTTTAATCCTAACTCAAGATAAATTGTGCAGGAGGAGGGGGGAGATAAACTGGTATGTTATATTCAATGAAACATTTTTTTTCATAGAGAATATAAGATATCAAACGGTTTTAAGAATTTCATGGGCTTCAATTATTAAAAAATGCATTCATGTAACAGTGGGATATGTAGACAATCTGGTTTTCTGTCCTGGATGGGAGAGAAGGCAGCTAATGAATTCTAGTTTAAAAAGAAAAACTTTTTTCATAATTATTTCAATGATTTGTTTAGTTTGAGATGGCCAAGTATTTTTTTTTTTGGTTGTTTATGATTTCAAAATTGCCTTTATAGTCATGACTACACATGGGATGGTATTATTAAGAGTTTTTGGCATTGCAAAAAAGCTTTATATATATATTTTTTTCATTAGAACTTGAGTGGGAAGATTTAAAAGCCTGAGTCCTGCATTCATAACTACATTCTATTAGATGTTCCAATTACATATTTAATAGGGGAAAAAGATATCACTCCTTTAATTGTTTTATCCTTTAAAATGATATGTTCTAATATAAAATATTTATTTAAAAAAACTCAAGAAACAACTCTGAAATATTTCTATTTTCTTTTATTTTTTTTATTTTATTTTCTTGCCTGGTTCCCAGTTTTTCATTTCTATTTCTTTACTCCTTATTATGAAAAGACCTGTTGTATACTAATATTTGAAATTTTGTAAATATATAGTTTTTTAAAATAACATGATCACCCAGCTGGCATGGCTCAGTGGTTGAGCCTTGTCCTATAAACCAGGAGGTAAAGGTTTGACTCTGGGTCAGGACATATGCTCAGGTTCCCAGTGTGAGCCATGCAGGAGGCAACACGACAATTATTCTCTCTCATCATTTATGTTTCTATCTCTCTCTTCTTTTCTCTTCCTCTCTGAAATCAATAAAAATATATTTACAAAATTAAATAGATTAACATGAGCAAAATAAATCACATTTTGTTGTTTGGATCCTTTTAAGTATGAGAAGAGATAATGAACTCAGGGGACACTTACCTAAAGAACTTGGATATTCTCCTGCCCTTCTACACATGGTAAATTAGTCACAGACCAATGATGAATCAACGCTTCTTTTGGTCTGCAAGATATTAGTGAAGACATCAGGGTAAGAGTGCATTTGAACAAACATGTACTTGTCAAGAGTTCATTCTGGTGATTATAACAGATTGACATAAAGCTCTTTGAGATTCTGCTCTGCTTGCCTTTTGTAAATGGAGAATGCTTTGGGTTGTGGTAAATGTCTAATACATAAATAAAGTGATAGATAAGGGCAGGATGTTATTGACAGATGAAAATAGTTATTCTGTAACATACTCTTCTTAGAAGTAACTGGAAGTAATCATTATATTATTAAGGTGATGCTTGGAGTGGTCTAACCATTTTATTTCAAATGTAATCTATTCATGGTCAAAACTATTTCAGTTAACTGAGATCATGAAACAAATAATAATAATAATAATAATAATAATAATAATAATTATTATTATTATTATTATTACTTACATAGTAAAATGAAATACAATACTATGATTTGGTTCAGTTTATCTGTATGACTGGAATACTTCAAAATATTTAGGTGATCAGGTACTAATTTGTGAAATTGTGCTATAGATGGAGGAATGTTTAAGATAAATTTATCTTGCTCCAATCCTCTTATTGGAAATTATGTTTTATTTTGGCTTTCTTATTCCTTATCTTTTCCTATAACAACTACAAACAAGCAATAAAAAACAAAACAAATCAAACCCATCCTTCAGCAATGCATTATCTGATTACGCTTTTTAATTTTTTTAAAAAAATTTTGTCTTTGGCTTTCAAAATCCCAATATAACCCATATTTCTGGAATATAATAGCTTTATTCACAATGCACTTTCACTTTTGTATCTTCTCAGCACCATATTCTATTCCCATGAAAAATTCAGCTGGCTTACCTTACTCAGTATCACACAGATGCATTTTAAAAAGTATTAATTTATAGATCATCAAAAAATGGACATTCTCTCTAAACAAGAAAGCAGTCTCTCCAATAGAAGAAGTTCCCTCATCTAAATAAGCTCATTCTATAATTCTTCTAAGTGAAAATTTGTTGTATCAAGTTCAGACATTGCTTTTTTATATATAGCCACTTTTGAGAGATATTATCCATACTCCCTACTGAAGTTGACATTCTGGACCTGTTTTTTTCAACTGTATTCTGTCTTCTCAACCACAAATGATTGATCCTGGAGTGATATGTACCAACAATGAAAGATAAATAGCAAACATAATTTATCTTGTAAATTTGGTTTGGACACCAAAACTGAGCCCATTAAGTAATATTGGATATTTCGATATTAGAAATTTTAGTGAATATGAGTTCATGTTGGTTCATATGCAACCTAAGATAACAGCCACAATAGATGAAATAAGAATAATGAGAAATGATTCATATCTTATATAATGAAGAGTTAATATGCTCATTAGACCAAAGTGCAGAACGACCATCTGGACGACCTTCCAGACGAAGCCAGGGTTTCAAGAAGTTTACACGAATTTCATGCATTGGGCCTCCAGTAAATCATAACCAAAATGGTGACTGAGACGGTTGCTATATAGCTATATTCCATTCCTTGTGAAATGTAACTCTCTTGCTTGTTTATTTTTTTATATGACCTAATTTTAATACATTTCTAATCCAAGCAACTCAAAATTCATTGGGTAAAATTATTCCAAGGCTATTCTTACTGGTACTTTCTCTATTTTATTATTATTTTTTTATTTTTCAGCTTCTGAATTTTTACTTCAGTAAAAGGCTGATTAAAGTTTTCATTTTGTTTATGCAGTTGTCTCAGTTTTTAAATACAATGCTTACTTTCTCTCCTCTAGGTGTGTGTTTCACAAAAGCAGAAACCATACACATTCTCTCATTCTCTATTTGCTTTGTAATTTCACCAGTACTGGAGAGCATTCTGTATACTAGTGTACTGATTTCACATATTTATAAAATTTTGATTAAACAAGCATAATGATATTGGCAAGACTTGAGCAAGTGTGTGTTTTAAAGAACCAGAGAGAAGGCTTTTCTTCAGAGCTGTCTTTCCCAAATACATTGTCATGCTTTAGGGTTTGCATGAAAGCACCAATTCAAATTTTATCTGTTACCCTGCTAAGAAGAGAAGGAAGTATTTTTATTCCCAGCCATATGCCTAAAGTACATTTTAAAAATGGACCTCATAGAAAAGAAACCTCTATTGTCAACAAAAGGAGTTATAAACTCTATTTAGCCACAAGTGAGTATCGTTTGTAGTTCACTATATATTTTTCTGGCAGACGTCAGTACTTCTCCTCATAGGGCATGATTCAATTTGCAAGAGACACTTACAATGAGATGACAGGATCACAGACGTACAGGTGGTACTTAGCAAGAGAGATCTGAGTGATGCTTCCCAGGCTTCCCTCTGAGGAGGCATCCCCACAATGGGATGCAACAAACATGAAATAGAACAACTCACCAGGTGAGTCACTAGTACCGATGCTATTTTGCATCCTGAAATCTCATTTTGACTTGACTGTCCTTACAATTTATTAGGTGAACTATAATAAAGTCCCCAAGTGACTTATGCCACCTTTGATTCATGCTGCATTTTACACAGAAATCAATTATGATCCTACAGGGTAATATATAGCTCAGCAGGAGAATTAGGGTAGGCAGGAAGCTCCCGAAATGAAGTTGTCTATCCTCCTGTTAGGAAATGTTGAGTCAGAATCCTCATCTCAAATATTACTGAGGAAAATGTCAAACTGTGCAATGTTAAATTAACAATTTTCTATTGACTAAAACCAAATGAGAAACCAAAGTGGAGCTCATAAACTGGATTTGAAAAAAAGATACGTTTTTCAATGTAGTCTTCTCTTTTATATTATCCAAAAGAGAAATATAAGTGATATCAAATATTGTATCACTGAAAGAAAAGCAGACATTAATGTAAATATCTAAATATAAACTAGAATTTTCTTTTAAAATTTTATTTTATTTTTTCTATCACTATATCCACTCTCCCCATGCATAAACTGGAAATTTAAAGGAAGTACGTAAATACTATGAAAATCAATGCTGAGATCATACAATGATTTGCTATGATGTACAATTTGTATAAGCATGTATTTCATTCTTTTCTGTAACTTTTTTAATATCATCACCATTTTTTAAATGTGGCACTTTTCGAAGTCTGAAAGGATAATATATATTTTAGCCAAGATTGGGATTGCGAAAAAACCAAATAAAATAAAACCCTGATAATTATCTATAAATTAGACTCATAGAGAAAGTCCTCTAAATAGATAAACAGTTTCAATGGTATTGGGAAAATATATTGACTCTGAATATATTTAATCTCTTAAAATGTTACCAATACCAAATGCTTGGTAACAATGCAAATATCTGCACTCCTCTCCCAGAGATCAAATTACTTGATCCTAGTGGGGTTGTGTTAAAACCCCTCCACTTACTGCTGGGTCTTTTATCATTGCAAAACTGTGGCAGCCCAGGAAGAGCTCTATGTAGATTCCAAGATGAGATTCACCCAGGGCCTAAGCAGGACATTTGTTGGCAACAGCCTTAGCCTCTCAGGGGTCCCTAAGAATCCTTCAGGCATCATTTGGCTGTGGAAGATAGTTTAGGAAAAAAATAGTGCTGCATTACTTTTCTTATAACAAATGAACAGTGAAGATTGTCATGTTTTAATTGTCAAGAGGAAAATAGATTGAAGTGCCTTTACTCTCTAGTCTAACACAAAACAGACTTTATTTCTCAAAATTTTCCAGCATTATTCTGGTATTAAAGAGGAGAGGTTAAGAAGAGGTCAGATGGAAGTATTTGAGATACTGTAGTTGGCTTGGAAGATAAACAAGCCATGTCCTAAGAAATGTGGACAAACCATAAGGAACTGAAAACACATGGGTAGGTAGCTGACAACTAACTAGGAAATGGGAATCTCTTTCTGCAACCACGAGAGACTGAACTTAACCAACCTGAGTGAGCTTGGAGGGGATTCTTCCCCAGAGTTCACAGATTAAATCTCAGACTGGCTTCCAGTCTGATTTCGGCCTCTTGTGACCAGAAGTGCAGAACCAACCCTTTCTAAGAGAACTGTCAGATAAGGGTATTGTTTGAAGGTGCAAACTCTATGGTTATTTTTATACTGCAATAGCAAATTAATGCACTTTTATAAGTGCATCCAAGGCCTATTGAATCTCTCTGACTGCACAATTAAGAACTAAACAATTTCCATTGCTAGGTAGCCATCAAAAACATCTTTCCTCTTTGATCTTTGCATATAATGAACATGTGAAATTGCTATTAAGGGTCTTGGCTGATATCTGAATATTGTCACTAAAAAAAGTAATACAGAATGAGTGTAAATGTTCAGGATCTGAGGGCTGTGCATTTAATGAAGCAGAACATCTTCTTTGTTAAGCCCATTTGATTGTGCCAGAAATAGTAGTCATTAAATTACCTACCAACAAAACCTCCAACAGTTCTACCTACTAATTCCCAGTTTCACTCAATCCAAAGAATAGTGTTTGATATTTCAGGATGGAAGAATGGAAAGGTGTGAATGCAGACAGTCACTGAAGCAAAAGGACTTCAACTTCCAACCACACACATAAGGTATCCTACCTATGAATACCAATAGATTTTTATTTTTTCCTTGATTATAGCATATTCCAATGAAAAGACTGACAACCTCTCTCCCTTTTCCAAAAAGAAGCCTGTAAATGTTTTATAATTTTACTCATATGCAGCATTAGTAAATGAATGTGTATTACATGATAAAGTCTAATAATACTTATTCTGACTTTTAGTTAGTTTATAGATCCCAATAGTATATGAACCAAGTGGATATAATTGCTTCTCTATGAATATAGAACGTAGAATGATAAACCATAAATGGTTAAAAGAACTAGCTTGGTTTCCTTTATTAATCAGACAACAACAGCTAAACCAAAAAGATGTGCCCTTTTCAATTTAGGCATGATGTTCCCTAGACAGTGAGAGTGACTCTGAAGCATAAAAAGCAGTTAACCTTCCTGGCGTGATGCTATAAAAGGTGTCTTCTTGTATCTATCTGCTTCCAGAATCATTTGGATCAAAGCAAGGGGCCACCAGTCTAGTTTTCTGTTGCAACCCAGACTTCTTTTCAGGAGAAGTAGCGATGTGTTGCTTACTTGGAATCAATTAATCGTTTTGCCTGTTATGGTAGAGCTGTGCACTTGTTCTCTGAGAAAAGAAACTTGGACAAGTGTTTTCAGAACAATACACTTTTTTTACCTTAAAACAGCACTTTCAAATTCTTTCTTTTATTATCACTTGTTAGTTTCTCTCTTCATTAAATGGCATCACCTCAAAAATATTAGAAAATAGATGTAGGATTATATAGTAAATGTGAAACTAAAGAGGAGAGGAGGTGACATTGGTTGATTAAATGACAATGAGCAAAATTAAAAATTAAGCATACACATTTGATAACAACATAAGAAATACAAAAAAAATTATGAGAATTTGGTATTATTATTGGACAGGATGATGGAATTTATGCATCAGACTTTGACCTCAGTAATAATGCATATTTAAGGAACAAATACTTAACAACTGGCATGCCTAGGAAAAGGGAAAAATAATATTAAAATTGTAAAAAACAAAATAGCTCAAAATGGTCTCAAATTGAGCTCTTATTGTTACTTGAGATCTTTTTTACTTGTTTACTTGATGATTAGAAATAGCAGGTTTCTTATAATTTTATTAAATAAAATAACTATTATGTGCTTGAGATGGTAAGTGGACTACAATTTATATTAAAGTCCTACATGTAATTTTTCAAGATTTTAACTATCCTTTTTTTTCAACGCTGAGGATATGCATAGATTAAGGTTCTGGTTATATGTATATGCCTATATAATATATCTACTTATAAAATTAAATACAGAGCTGACATAAGGTGTGCTAGAGGGGATGATACCTTATCTAATAAAAGAGTGATATGCAAATTGACCATACCTCCACTATACCCACAAGTCACTCCCACCAACCATGCCCACCAGCCCATCAGAGTGAGTATGCAAATTAACTCAACCAAGATGGCTATGGCCACAGAGAGAGAGCAGGAGGGAGGCAAGCTTTCCACACTCGCTGGCTGGAGCTTAAGGCAACAAAGTTTCAATGGCTATGCAAGCAGAAGGCTTGGCTCTGCTCCAGGCTACAAAGTTTCAATTGTAGAAGATAAATAAATCCCAGATACCAGGGCCTCCACTTGGGTGGCTGAGGGCGTGGCCAGCCTGCAAACCACCACAGACCCCTTGCCCAGGCCACCCCATTCCTCAAGGGAATACCCACCCTGATCCAGGACACCCTTCAGGGCAATCCAGCTGGCCCCCACCCATGCAGCATGCCTCAATCCTATCTAATAAAAGAGTAATATGCAGATTGACCATCACTCCAACACATAAGATGGCTGCCCCCATATGCTCAAAATCTCCTGCCCCCATAATGCTCAAAATATCCTGCCCCCATGTGGACACAAGATGGCCACCACAAGATGGCCAGCAGGAGAGGGCAGTTGGTAGGGATCAGACATGCAAGTGAGGGCAGTTTTTGGCGATCAGGCCAGCAGAGGAGGGTAGTTGAGAAGGACCAGGCCTGCAAAGGAGAGCAGTTGGGGGTGATCAAGTCTGCAAGGAAGGGCATTTAGGGGTGACCAGGCTGGCAGAAGAGGGAAGTTGGGGGTTACTGGGCCTGCAGGGAAGGGCAGTTGGGGGGACCCAGGCCTATAGGGGAGGGCAGTTAGGGCAAACAGGCTGGCAAGGGAGCAGTTAGGCATCAATCAGGCTGGCAGGAGAGTGGTTAGGGGGTGATTGGGATGGCAGGCAAAAGCCATTAGGGGTAATCAGGAAGGCAGGTGAGCAGTTGGAGCCAGGACTGGGCCTAAACAGGCAGTCGGATATTCCAGATTGGAGAGGGAGCAGGCTTGGGCTAAAGGACACCCTCCCTTCCCCCCAACCTGCATGAATTTTGTGCACTGGGCCGCTAGTATTATATAAACATATGTTCCAACATTTCCACATGTATTTTACTAAAACACTAGTTGAGAAAATAAAGAACACTCTTTACCACGGTAAAGGCTCTAAAAAAATAAATCTTGACAACTGGGGCCTCTTCAGCATTAACTTTCAGGCAGGCCATGTGGTTGTCAGTTAGCTATCCCTTAGGTCAGCAGAATTGCAAAAGGCCTTTGTAATTATTTAGACTAAACAGTATAACTCCAGAAATGAATCAGGGAGAGATGGCTAGCCCACATAATACCAATAATACAGGCATGAATTAAAAAACATCTACTTAAAATCCTCTAGAAAAGGAGAAGAAATGCTCCATTAGGAGCATGAGTTCAGAAACAACTATGTTGTCTGCCCTTGGATATAATTCTTTAAGCAGAAAAAAAAAATAAACATTTCAAAAGTAGAACATTTAGCAATACTAAATGTTCTGTCAAGTGCTGCAAAATAAGACTCAAATTCTAGCAGGAAAATCACCAATAATGCTGTTTCAAATCCATTGTTCAAAATGGACTTAAAAATTTTTATCATGATTGGAGGGAACCGGAACTTTTGAGTCAGATTGTGGTTGGAGGACATCACCTAATTTTCTGTTCTCACGGGAAGAAATATAAAATGTGGCTGACTTTTGCATTGCCAGAGAAGACCATTATTCCATTCATTGTCATAGACTTTGTTAGATACAGTGAAGGGCAAGAAATAAATAATACAACAATGACTCAGCAATTACGTCTTCATGAAATAATTTGGGGAACACACAAGATTGGTATGTATAGTCTCTATTTTGGGAGCATGTGAAGAAAGTTAAGAGTGGGTCCAGAGAATATTTCAGACCAAGTTGCATGGTGTACCATCAGTAGAAGAGGGTTGAGCAGTAACAGATATCTGAATGATGTACCCGAGCATGGTGGCCTAAGAATCAAACAAAACGCAAAAATAAAATAAAGAAAACTGCTAAAAATAAATACCTATTTTTACAATTACTGAAATTCTCAGATTTTATTTAAATTTCTAAGAATGTTGAATAAATTGGCTAAAGCAATAGTTATGCAAATACTTATTTTAGCTGTGGAGTTATAAGGAATATGTGAAAAGTGTCCTAAAAGAACACTAAAGACATAAAAGAATGCTACTGCATAATGTTGGGATAATAAATAAATAAGGAGCATTACTGATGATTTTATTTTTTTTCTGACCATTTTAAAGCAAAAACAATTTCAAGGTGTCTAATAAAAACTAGTAAGTACTGTGTTTATTTTTTTCCTAGAAAAGAAGCACTATCAGTGGCAATTTTCTATTTTCTGCTATTTGATTTCTCTGATATGTATCTATATTTTTATGAGTCAACAGTTTCATGTAAATATCTATGACTTATATGTCCATATATATAATTCAATGAGAAACAGATTATTATAAATTGTATTATTAATATAATAATAAAACCATAAATAAAATCTTACTGTTTTACATGGAATGACTCATTTAATCTTTCACAACAATACTAATATGTAGCCATTATAATATTTACATTTGCAGAAACCTAGTTTCATGTGGATGATGTACTTTTCCAAAGATCAGCCAGCCAGTATAAGGTAAAGTTGAAATTCTAATCTAGGAGGGTCAGCTTCAGAATTGGTACTTTTGACCATCAAGTTATATTACCTTTAAAGTGGTGAAAAGTTGTTAACATTAATATCAAAATCAGTTTAATGATCCTAAACAGCTTCTATTGCTTCCAGCAACTTTCATACAAATTTGAATTGTATCTGTTTAGTAGACACTGCCCAAACATATTTTCTTGTGGTATTACTATCTTTTTCCAAAAAAAACACTTTTATTTTTAAAAATGAAATATTTTGCTTCACTTGTATTATTACAAGGTTCTTTGAATCATCATTTTATGTAACCATGAGAAAAATCATCTTATCCCCATTTTCTGAGCTGCTAATTACATGTGGCACATTAAATCAAGTCCACTTGGGGAAAACCACTTTATTAATTAATCTAATTAGCAGTAAGACAGAAGAGAGGATATGGTCGGCATATAATAATCACTCCTTTGGGATGTTTTCCTGGAATGATGTGTTACTTATTTGAGTGATTAAAGAATAGCCAGTCTATATTAATTTAATTAAGTTGCACCTAGAAGAACTCCTAAACACAAAGTATAGAATAATGTATTTGCAATTATAGTGCAGACAAAGGGAGATTTTAAAGAATTCCAAAATATCATGACATGATATGTTTGTATTTGTAAAAGTGGTGAATAAGAAATAAAGTTCCTCCAGGAAACCTCTGCATGAGGTTGACTATACCTCTTATATTAATCAAGATTCAACTTAAAGTCAATACTACCTGTCAATGGATACTAGAATCTAGAATAAAATATGCAAGTTTTATTTTCATCACTTTGCTACAAATTAAACTTAGAAAGAACTTATTTCTTAGAAAATATGCACTATAATGTATGACCTTTTAAAATTGAATGTACCATGGAGACTGACTGAAAAATTAGAGGCATACATCTATTGGAGCATGTAAAGAAATCGTCCAAGTAATCCTTCAAAACAGAGTTCAATTATTACATGTTCTAAGTTTCATGAGCACATATTATATCAGGGCATCATCAAACATTACTCTTTAATATAGTTTTTTTTTCTGTTTCACAATAAACTGGCAACATGGAAGTATGTTTATCTCCTAAGTAAAGTGTCTGTCATGAAATAGGCTCACAATATCTATTTGTTGAATTAAATAAGTAAATAACTTATTACTAGGCAGAATTATTTTTCCCAAACCTTAGTGTTTTCATTTTTAAAATTTAAATTACCATTTGGATGCTTTTATCTTATACTAGAGGCCCAGTGCACAGAATTTGTGCAAAGAGGGTGGGGATCCCTTCAGCCCAGCCAGCACTCTCTCTCCAATCTAGAAACCTTTGGGGAATGTCTGACTGCCGGTTTAGGCCTAATCCTGGGGATCGGGCCTAAACTGGCAGTCAGACATGCCTCTCACAATCCAGGACCACTGGCTCCTAACTGCTCACCTGCCTACCTGCCTGATTGCCCCTCATTCCCCCGCCACCCGCCCCTGCTGGCTTGATTACCCTACACAGCCTGTTTGGTCATCTGTTCTGTTGTTTCAGTTGCAATGGTCACTTAGACTTCTATATGTATAAATATTTATACTTATATTTACTGTCATGTTAATTAAAAGCACCTAAAGTGGTATATACTATTTTAACTTTATAGCTACAGCATCTAACACCAATTGAATCTATTGCAGAAAACCATGGTTTTTCAGTTTATTTACTCCTTAATCAGAAATGCCGAAATGCCCTTCTAACCATAGGCAAATAAAAAGCTTAAGGTATACTTTTTTTTCTAATATATATTATTTTGACCTCTCCAAACAATAGCAGGTATACAAGAACTGTTTTTTTGTCAACATAAGAAACATCCAAACCTGTAGAGAAATCTTTATAGTTTTATTTGAGCCAACCTAAAGACAATTGCCAGGAAGAAAAAATCTCAACAGAGAAAATGATGCGGAGAATGGCAGTTTTGCTGTTTATTTTATGCATTACAGTCAAAAGAGGAGAGGTAGGGTGAGGGAGGGGAACTTATATGAAATCCATTAGTGATAGATTAGGGAGGCTAGAGAAAGCAGAGAAACCTTTGAGATTGGATAGGGAGTAAAATGATGAGAAAAATACTTCTTTTACATTTGTAGATACAGGATAGTTAATGGTTAACCTTTAATCCAGCCAGTGTGGTTCAGTGATTGAGCTTTGATCTAGGAATCAAGAGGTTGCATGTTCTATTCCTATTAGAGCACATGCTTGGGTTGCAGGCTGAATCCCCAATAGGGGGCATGCAAGAGATAGCTGATCAGGACTGTTCCTTTCTCATTGATGTTTCTTTATATCTCTCTAATCCTCTCCCTTTCTCTTTAAAAAAATAAATAAAAGCATTACAATAACCACACAGTTAACATTTAAAGCACATTGAGATGGCTTGGGAGGAACAAGGTAACAATGAAGGGTTTCATGGTCTCTGCTCTAGTGGAAGATTGTGCTCTAAACAAAAGGAATTACACTGACATTCCAAAGGTATTTATATGCAAAAAGATAACAAGTTGAGTTAGTAACCATTGACCTTTTCAGGGAAGATATTGGTCTGGGACAGTGGTCAGCAAACTCATTAGTCAACAGAGCCAAATATCAACAGTACAACGATTGAAATTGAAATTTCTTTTGAGAGCCAAAATTTTTAAATTTAAACTTCTTCTAATGCCACTTCTTCAAAATAGACTCACCCAGGCTATGATATTGTGTGGAAGATCATACTTAAGGGGCCAAAAAGCCACATGTGGCTCACGAGTCGTAGTTTGCCGACCACTGGTCTAGGACATGTCTATCCAACCATGATTCACTTTTAGTTAAGAAGTTTTAATTTGTAAGGCTGTCATGCAGGCCTCCACTGAGCTTGTCATGCTTAGTATGTGGACATCTTTTAGTAAAAATGAGTAATATTCAGCAACAAAATATGATATAGCTGAAGCTCTATCTAAAAACTAATTGCGGAGTTTTATATGACCTGTAAAATACCAAAAGAAAACTTTGAATGGAGGGCCGGTTTTATTTTTAGTATAATTGAACTCTTCTCAATATGCACTTATACATGATAATGGATTTCTTAATCCCAAGTATTTCTTACTGTGAAAAGACCTTAATATGTAAAATGTAATCTAATATAATTCAGCAGTTTAATCAAATGAATAAATAATTGATACATTAACATGTGTAGCATTCAGGATTATAGTGAAATATCTGTAACTCAGTATTCAAATTGTATGATGCTCCCCCCACCAAATTCAATTTATTCTGTTGGTGTTCTTTATTTTGAAGATCTAGAAATTTCAGTTGAAGTGGATGCCTCATTATGTACTTAAAATTAGAACAGAAAACAAAATTAATCTCTTATAATATTGTTGAAATGTGTTTGTAGCCTGTGTTATGGCCATAGCAGAAACTCGGTTAAAATACCTTGGGTACTTGAATAAAGGAATAAATGAATCTGAACTAGAGCAGAATTATTTTTTAGGATTAAGAATTATATTAAATGGTAACTTAAAATAATAGAATTTGTAGTTAGATCTGTAACATTAGAAATTAATTATACCTACGATTTTCCTTTTCTGTATTAACAACCAGGACCCTAGAAAGAGCAAATCATGTATCCTGGTCTCAGAAAAACTAGAGATTTAAGTTACTGAAATTTAAATCCAGTATTTTTTTTTATTCATGTTTATTTGTGATCCCAAAAGGATTAAATTCTGTCTTTGTTCACACACATTCCTTAACATTTACTAGCTTTTTTTGAAAGTAAAAATTTATTAGTACTTTACTAAGTTGAATGGAGACAATCCTAAATAGTAAAAGACTAATACTCAAATTGTCCCTTTGACTGGAAGTTCAACCAGGGGCAGGGCAAACTGGCTGGCCAACATCCTGCAGCCCCTCTCCCTGGCTGGTCCGGCTCAATGGGCCCTGATTGGGGTGGGCTGGCTGAACCCCACCCATGCACAAATTTGTGTACCAGGCTTCTAGTAAAATAATAATTTTATTAAACTCTAACCCTGTCTCCTAAATCTTGACCTAGAGGTATCTAATGAAGGCTGACATATTTGTACAAGCTTTACTGAATTCAAATTTAAATATTAGGTTTTAATTTATTGTACTGCTAAGAATTGGATAGCTTAAAATTTGAATTGTGCTTACTGAAAAAAAAAAACCTGAAGATTTGATATAGAGGTTGATATACCATGACAAACATATGCCTAATTTTACCAATTGCTCTTAAAGTTGTTTTATTTTTTGCTCTTGTCCATTTGAACAGCTAAACAAATGCAAGGCTCTACATAGGAAGCAAACATGGTGCAGAGCAATAATTCAGATTGTCTAGTGTTATTTCAGGCATTTATTTAAGTTGTCTTGATATCATTTTACTTTCTTAACAAGCATGTCATATTTAAATATGAATTCATTCTATAAAATTAACACATTAAGAGCCTACATCAATCATATTGAAATATTACAAAAAATGAAATAGAACGCTAATTTCACATCAGTTCATAAAGTACAGTATGCTCTTATAACCAAAAAACTTTTAGATTTATAGAAATAAATTCTGAATCCAATTATTTCATTGTTAGGAACCTGCATGCAATGGCAGGTGGTTCCCCAAAATCAGGGTTATTTTCACATGTCAAGGAGGTTAGTTAAGGGGAGATATTCTACAGTGAGAAAAGGTAACATAATACCTTCAAACATTGAATGCCACTACTCTTCAAACTCTGTTTTTTATTATTTTTTCTTAGAACATGCTAGAGTGCATTGGTGTGCTGGCAAATGTTTATCCCATCTCTGGTGAAAAAAAAGTTTATAAAAATTGCATTTTTATAACTTGAGGCCTGATACATGAAATTCGTGCAAGAGTAGGCCTTTCTTCCCCTGGCTGCCAGCACTGGCTTCCCTCCAGCCACTCGTAGGCACCTGGGACCCAGGCTTCCCCTGAAGCGCATCTGAAAGGTTGTCTGGAAGGACGTCTGGAAGAACATCTGGTCTAATTAGCATACTATGCTTTTATTATTATAGATGTCTCCCAAGGTGATGTGATTTCTTCCTACCAACCTAATGCCTCTGAATGCAGAGCTGAGAAAATAATGTCCACAGTGCCCCTACTAAGCAGAGGACAGGTACCGGATCAGGTACATCACTGCTGGAGGATAGTCATTGATAGTGTTTTTTACAGTGGTTTTCAGAGAATGCCTTTCTGGAAAGTATCAGAATGGAGAGCCAGCGGGAGTAGTGAGGCCGTTGTTGAACTGATTCTGTCTAAGCTGTACTCAAAATGTTCTTTTAGCTCCTTGGATGTCAAGTCATTGTACAAGATTATCATATTTGCATTTATCCTAAAGTAATTACAATATTTTAGTTTAGGCTCCCATAACAGTTTTCAGTCTCTAAGAGAATGTTTTCAGATGGGATCTTTTAGGAAGCTGAGTCTTATGAGAAAGGAAGTGTTATAGCTAGCCACCATGGAATCACGGGATTCTGTAGAAGCCCTTCACAAGGACCAAATGAGCTTTGATCCCTTCTCCTCAGCTTTCTTACAAGCTATTGTTCAGAAAAAAATACATAATGATAATCTGTTGTTTAAAACTTGAAAAGAATCAGCGTAATTAATAGAGTACAGAATTTGAAATCAAATGGATAAGAGTTTGAGTCCTAACTGAAAAATTCTATAACCTCAGTCAATAAATTTTCCCTTTTGGGGCAGTAGTTGTGAAGATTGTAGAAATGGTTAGCAAAATACCGACCACTAGTGCAACAATAGTAACTCATTTTTATTAGGCATGATAACTTTCAATTGATTAGCAATCAGCAGTTCCCCCATTGTGTTAAGGCATAACAATTGCAAAATAAGTCATATTTGATTTTTTAACTCTAGAGCAATAATTAAGAGTTTCTATGGGTGTATTTGATTCTGGGAACCATTATAACTGTACTGAACTTCTCCTCCTTCCTCTTCTCCTACTCCTCCCTGGGGAAACTGCTTTCCTTAGTTAAGTCTATATCTCCCTTTAAAACAAACATCTTCTTATCCTATCTTCTCACTGCTTACTTTACGTTAGATTCCCTAGTTTAGCAGTGAGTTTCAAGGTCTTTTTGCTTTCTGATCTACTCTTCAACCTCAAATTTCCCATTGTATTTTGCCAAATAATTATGTTCTCAACCTATTTTATCAATTGGAAAGTTTATCAAATCTCTAGGACTAGATATGCCCATAGCAGTTTCTGTATATAATGTTAAAATAAAACCCTGCTATGTCAAAATTATTTTTCCTAAAGAGAAACACCCATATAATAGAAAATTTGAACAATAAAACCTATACTGTCAACATCATGATTTTTTTAGATAAATTGAGAAATATATGAGTTGTTGAAATTCAGATTAAAACATTCAATTGTGATTGAATAAACATAAAGAGAGTGGAAAACATTACAGAAAGAACAATGCAAATAAATAGGGAATTATATTGAGTTAATATATGAATTAATTAGAACAAGAATACTTTCTAGCCTAGAAGATTGATTTTCATGCAAATTCTTAGAATAAATTTAGTGTTGGGTATTGAATGTTGCATTATTCCAAAGTATTCCTCTTACTGATGAGGAATAACAAAACCCAACTTTTTAAGAGCTTTAAAATGTTTTATTTTCATTTCTGTGCATTTAGGTAGGTCTGATATATGAGTATTAGGTGGTGAGTTTTGAGTTTCTTAATACCTTGAAGGAAATAAAAACAAATTATTTTACTTCTTTGGTATAATATATTCAAAAATAAATTTTTCAATGACTGAATAAATCTGAGTTTTAAAAATTATAAGAGAATTTCATTTTCTATGTGTAGTGCAATTTGATTTATTCTAATAAAAGTAACTGTCATTAATTAACATTTTAATCACTGTAGGTATTCTTGGTAATTGCATGTTTTCAATGCTGTCATATTCTCCTCTAAAAAGATTCCAATTCATAAATATTCAATTACTTGAGTTCATTTTCATCATAAAAGCATCAATCCCTATGTTATTTATAGGAAAGTAATATAATTACACTACTGCTTCAAAACCTAAATCCCTCAATTGCTATTATTAGTGCATAGCAGTATGTCTAGGTAGTTAACATTGAAAAAAAGATACAAAGAGAGTAAAGAAGTATAAAAATGAAGGATAGGTGATTCTTTCAAGCTCACAGGATATTGTCACTTATTTATTTATTTTTTTTACTTATACAGAAAATGGAAAGTAAAAAATGTAGGAAAGCAATATCATTTTTCTCCCCTAATGTTTTCTATATTTTTTTCACATGCAGTGCTCATGATTTAGAGGAAAATTCACTCAAAAGCAAAAGCTCTATCTAGATAAAAAAAAAAAAAAAAAAAAGAGACCCAAAAGCATTTCAGCAGTTTAATGAAAGTTTTAGACATGGACATTAAAACAATGTCCTAAAAAGGTTCAAGGAAATAAAAACAAATATTAGGAAAACTATAGGCCTGGTGAATGAAAACCATGCATGGGGGTGGGGGGTGTCTTTCAGCCCAGCCTGCTCCCTCTCCAATCTGGGACCCCTCGAGGTATGTCTGACTGCCCAGGTAGGATTGGCTTAAACGGGCAGTCAGACATCCCAATCCAGGACTGTTGGCTCCCAACTGCTCACCTACCTGCCTTCCTGATTGCCCCTAACCACTTTTGCTTGTTAGCCTGATCACCCCGTAACCACTCCCCTGTCAGCCTGATTGATGCCTACTGCTCCCATGTCAGCCTGCTTGCCCCTAACTGCCCTCCACTGTGAGCCTGGTCACCCCTAACTGCCCTCCCCTGCAGGCCTGGTCCCTGACAACTGCCCTTCCATGCTGGCCATCTTGTGGTGGCCATCTTGTGTCCACATGGGGCAGGATCCTTTGATCACATGGGGTAGTCATCTTGTATGTAGAAGTGATAGTCAATCTGCATATTACTCTTTTATTAGATAGGATATGGAGGCCAGCTGGTTTGCCCTGAAGGGTGTCCTATATCAGGGTGGGTGTTCCCTTGGGGGGTAAATTGGCCTGGGCTAGGGGCCTGTGGTGGTTTGTAGGCCAGCCATGGTTCCCCCAGAGACCCAAGAGGAGGCCCTGGTATCTGGGATTTATTTATCTTCTATAATTGAAACTTTGTCGCCTGTAGCAGAGCCAAGCCTTCTGCTTGCACAACCATGAAACTTTGTTGCCTTAAGTGGAGGCCTGTGCAGGAGAGGGTGTGAGGAAAGCTTGGCTTCCTCCATAGCCAGGGGCAACTCAAGACTCCTTCCTGCACTCTTGTGGCCATAGCCATCTTGGTTGGGTTAATTTGTATACTTACTCTGATTGGTTGGTGGGCATGGCTGGTGGGCATGGCTTGTCAGTGTAGCAAAGGTATGGTCAATTTGCATATTACTCTGTTATTAGATAGGATATGGCCAAGACCTGGAAATCACAGTATATTCGTACTTAAATTTTAAATTCTTGTTAGTTAATGAAAAGTTTAAACCCATAATATTAACAATCAAGTGAACTATGTTTTATTTAAAATAAGTTTTGAATACATTCAGAATGGGCATTTGTAGACTCACTTAATGTTTTGAAGTGTCTAATATGATGCTTCTAATAGTATAATCAAAGTAAATTTTAATATTATTTTCTAATATCTATTATGAAATTAGAGGTAATTTGTTCATTCAATCTATATATATATTGGAGACCCACTGTGTGGTTAGAATTTAGCTAAATTCTAAATGAATGGTTCTTTCTTACCATTAGTAATTTAAGTAAATGACCTTTAAAACTTCAGATCACTTTAACATGATGCAGCATTAGAAAGTCAATTTCCTCCCTAGAGTTTGTGTGTATTTTAAACTTTGAATGGAAGTAGTAGGTCTGGACAGGGTAAGAAGTTGGTTTCCATATTATAATTTTTTAATTTTCTGATGTCATCCATAATTTAGGTATTCAGGCACCTACTTAATCCCTTTAGAATTTTTTACTGATTATCCAGGTGCCCCCAAATTTAGCCTGAACACTTTTGTTTGAATCATTATGCAAATTGCTTTATGAAAGAATATAATCTTATGTCCTCCTTATGGAAAAATAAATTAAAAGAGGCAATCCTGAATTAATGATTCCATGCCTAAGAGTCTCAAGTGTATAAAGCTCACAAGGTTGGATTGTGAATTTTATTCTTCTCATGTTCACTGTTGATTCTCAACTAGTGTAGAATAAGGATTATAGAAGAGTAATTTTATTCTTTGTACATGCCAATTTATACCATAACAATTTTAAATAAGAATTATTAATGAAAGGATGAGGAAATATGGATTTTATGAGATATCCAAATATTTTAATTAGTAAAGTATATTTTTACCATGTTATTTTTATAGGCAAATCTACACCCTGCAATGTCCAGTTATATGATAACAAGATTTAGTAACATGCATATATCTTTTGGAGAAATTCTATAAAAATATTGAAGATTATATACAAGAAACTAAAAATAATTGTTGAATACCAATCATAAAAAATATTATCTACTAGGTTAAAAATTATACCTCTTATTAGGAAGAAACTTAGCTGATACTTTCAGGTTTAATAATGTTTTTGTTTACCCCTGTCTTCCTAATCATGTGAGCATCCCTGTTAGGGCCAACCTCAGTGACTCAGTGGAGGCTTTATTCTCTTTCACTTAAAATTAGGGGAAGTTTTAACTAGACATCATTCCATTTCTGGCATATACTTTTCTAAATATAATTTTCATATTATTATTTTATTAGATAGGATATATATATATATATTTTTTTTCTAAATATATATATATGAAAATTTACCATCACTCCACTGTATCAACAAGCCACACCCACCAGCCAATCAGGGACGAGTATGCAGATTAACCCAACCAAGATGGCTGCAGCCACAGAGTGAGCAGAAGAGAGGCTTGGTTTTCCCCTGCAATGGAGGAAGCCAAGCTTTCCATACACCTCATGTGGGCAAGGGCCTCCACTCCAGGCTACAAAGTTTCAATTGTAGAAGACAAATAAACCCCAACAGAAATGGTGACAGCCATGGAGCTAGAGACAGCAGGAGGCTAGGGTTGCCACCAGTGATGGAGGAAGCCAAGCTTTTGCAGCCCTGACCTGTCTTGGACTCAATTCCAGGCTACAAAGTTTCAATTGTAGAAGATAAATAAATCCCAGATACCGGGGCCTCCACTTGGCTCACTGGAGGGCATGACTACCACAGCCCCTCACCAGGCCATCCCACGCCCAATGGGAACCCCTACCCTGATCCTGGACACCCTTCAGGGTAAACCAACTGCCCCCCACCCATGGACCAGGCCTCTATCCTATCTAATAAAGGAGTAATATGCAGATTGACCATCACTCCAACACACAAGATGGCTGCCACCATGTGGTCAAAGATCCTGCCCCCATGTGGACACAAGATGGCCAGTAGGAAGGGCAGTAGGGAGGAATCAGGCCTGCAAGCAAGGGCAGTTAGAGGTGACCAGGTTTGCAGAGGAGGGCAGTTAGGTATGACCAGGCCTGCAGGGTCAGGCAGTTAGGGGCAAACAGGCTGGCATAGGACTGGGTAGGTGGTGATCAGGCTGGCAGATAGAAGTGATTAAGGGCAATGAGGAAGGCAGGCAGGTGAACAGTTGGGAGCCAGCAGTCCTTATATATAGCAGAAAAATGATGTTTTGATCCATACCAAAGAAAGGAAGCACACTGCCTAGTTTTCTGGTTTTAACCATAGGGAATATATGTGTGTGCTATATTTTTCTAGTCATAATAAAAAACAATAACAACAACAACACTTAGCAAAAAGGAAACAACAACAACAACAACAAACATAGTAAAAAGTACAATTGAGTCATTGTTCAAAAATCTAAAAGTGTTTTCAGGGAAGATTCTTATGTTCTATGATTTGAAACCACATCTATTGCATCTAAAACTGTTTTATTGCAATGACACATTCATAGTGTTTATTGATAATGTGAACTAATATTGTTTTAAATTGTGAAAATTCTCAGTCATTAATACTACATTATTTACCTGTATCCCATTTTCTCTCAGATGTTCTTATAGGACTCAAGCTATCCATATATTACAGCTTTGGGTTCTATCATCTGTCATATGTATATAATGTTCTTTTATGTAGTTGTCATCTATTTTAATCCTTATGCTTACTTGTGAAATATTTTTATACCTCTTTTTAGTTGTGTTGATCTATTATTAAAGAACATTTTTGAGTTCATAATTTCAGTTGTATTTGTCAGGTAAGAAAATTTAATTTAATTAGTAGGAGAGACCACATTAGATAGTTAACATATTTAAAACCAGACTCTGATTTAATGATGGCAATATTTTTTCTGGTTCACTCTTATTTCCATAACAGTGATTTTTCTGTTGTCCCAAGTAATACTGTAGAGTATACTAGGGTCTTCACTTCTTTGTGAGTTCTGAACTCCAGTATTTACACTCTCAGGCCTAAAATACTGAGATAAATTTTGCTCATCTCCTCCATCTCTCAGAAGCCATTTTTTATGTAGGTTTCCAGGATTCCAGAAGCTTTCTGTCTGTTCTGTGTTATTTTTATTATTTTTTAAAATCAGCACATAATTTAAAAAGAAAGTAGTATTGACATCCTTGCCTCTCATTTTTAGGTATTTGATTTCTCAAGGTATTAGTACCTTGGTAGCTTTTCAATTTCATCCAACAAATTTCCAGACAGCCATATCTCTAGAGAGAGAGAGAAAGTGAGAGACTAAGTCTTTAATGTATTCTGTGCAGGTTAATTAGCAATAAAGTAGCCTTCCTTCACTGGAAAAGGAAATGGAAATGTATTCTAAATATAAAATCCTTAATTTTAGAATTGTGAGGAAATTAAAATTTAAAAGTTTCATTATAAATATTATAGAGTAGATATTTACCATCTATATATTTTATATATTTTTTTTTCCTCCATGAGTAGTGCCTATGGAAGGATTAAACCTTGAAATGTGAATTTATTCAGTCAATATTTATTGGTCAAGTACAATGACCAAACCTTTGTGCAATGTTCACTACTAGCTCTGTGTCCCTCAGCTCACAATTAGCTGCCTATTTTGCATGCTGTTGGAGTAGGTGTGGCAGAGCACAGCTCTTGGAGGGTATTTAGCCTAACACTTGTTATAATACAAGACTTGAGCTAAGAATGATTTAACATTTTTAAATCCTTGAAAAGTCTCAAAAAAGAAGAAGAATCATGACATGTGAAAATTACATTAAGTTCACATTTCAGTGACTATAATTAAAGTTTTATTGGAACTTAGCCACACTCATTGTGCACACATTTCCCATGGCTGCTTTTACACTCCAGTGGCAGAGTTGAATGACAGAAATCATATGATCGTGAACACATAAAATATTTGCGATCTGGCCATCACAGAAAATATTTGCTGACTTCTTACAGGATACTGATTTTGGTTTTTGACCAAAACAAAATAGATTATGTTATGAAACTAGATTTCTTGTTTAGCATACAAAAATAAAACTTTTTTATATATGCCTTTTTTTGAAGAAGCATTCTATATTTTTATTTATTTTCTACCAGTAAAAACTCAGAAATCATGTCCTCATTTTTATCTTTTTTGACTGTTCATTGGCAATGTGGCTTTACATATTTGCATTTTGTACATAAAGATCTTTAAGGTTCACCTTTAAAAAAATCCAGTTTCATTTTTGTAGGAAAAGTTATCCTCATAAACTGTCTACTTGCCAACTCGAGCTCACTGATTTGTTTAGTTTCCTAGCCTATATTTATCTCATTCTCCCAGATAATAGAAAATATGTTTTTAAATACTTCAGCAATTATATGTGTTAATTTGCAATGTAAAATGCCACACCTATTTGAACATGCTTATTTACTTTACAGTTATTTAGAAAATTATTATTATTTTTTTATTTCCTGAGAAAGAATTGATGAGTAGAAAAATGTCTTGATAGCAACTTTCAGAAATAGCTGCAAATAAAAATAGGTTAAGACAGTTTCACTAGTGGGAAATCAGATAAAAAACTTTTTTTTAAAATGTCTTACACCTACCTTATCTAGTGCACTACAAATGTTTAAAAGATCTGCTTTTCTCTAGTGTGGCATTAAGTTTAAAAAAAATAAATTTATCAGGAAACTTCCATAATTTCAAGCTAATGATGTGTGATTGAGGTCCAAATGTTAATCTAAGCTTTACTATTTCTAATTAATTGGTTACAGCAGCTATAAACTGCAAAGAAAGGGATTGTTGGATGACTTACCTGAGAATCAAACAAATCCATTACCTGAACAAAATATCTTTTAAATTAAATGGTCGCCCCAAACCTGCAAAAGCTTCAAAGCATATCAACATAAAAATCACTCTCAAGCCAAGACCGGTTTGGCTCAGTGGATAGCGTCGGCCTGCGGACTGAAAGGTCCCAGGTTTGATTCCAGTCAAGGGCATATATCCTGGTTTCGGGCACATCTCCACTCTGGGGCGTGCAGGAGGCGGCTGATCAATGTCTCTCACTCATCGATGTTTCTGACTTTCTATCTCTCTCCCTTCCTCTCTGTAAAAAATCAATAAAAATATATTTTAAAAAAATCACTCTCAAAAGCCAGTTAATTCCCTTATGATACAAAATCCACTCAGGTTAAAAATAAAACAAAACAAAAACAACCAAAAAAACACCCTCAAACTTTAAATGCTTGGAAATTAATCTGGCTGTCTTTATATATCAAGCTCAACCCATGAATAAACTTGATAGTGATAAGGAATTCCCAGAAACAATTTTTCTTAATAAGAATAAACAATAAATACTTCCCCACTACTTTGTCATATGTTCACTTTACTATGTGTATATAACTAGGGAAAAATAATCAAATAAGTAACTTCTTTACTCTTTAATATATTTTAATATATTAGTTGATTATGAAAACCTCCTTGCTATTATTATTATTATTCCATAAAGTCTAAAAATCTGACCAAATCTATTAGTTTAAGGAAACTTATATGGAGAAGGCTGAAATATTACAGATTACTAGCAATGTGATCATGCCCAGTTCTTTCTGGGAATAGAATACCAGAAAACTGCATATTAAATACTTCAGGGACTATGATGCACACATAAATTTCAGATTAACTGCCTTAAGAAATAAGTGTTAGTATTTTTTTTGCATTAAACTTATTCTTAAAATTGTATAATTCTATAAAATTCCATTATAGTGTAAAACATATTATCAATTACTATTGATCATTGAACATACAGTGATGATATACATTCAACTGTTTATAACACACTTGTGAATTTGTAAATATTGGGGCAAACTGGTGAGAAAAAATGCAACCCTAAAAGAAAATAATGTGCTGCCAGCTAGTGGTTGCCATCTAGATAATTTATTTTAGCCTTGCAAAGTCTAATTATTAAAGACATGATGAAAAGAGACATTGTTTAACTTGAAATCTCTAGACTTAAATCTATGCGCTTTTTTTTTATACACTGATGGACATCAACATGGAAGACAAATACAATTTGTGAGCTATACCTTTCTATTTAATTGTCATTTTCATTTACTACTAATAGGTAAGATACTAATTTTGTAATAAAATTTATTTGCTTGCTTGTTTCTGAAACTTTGTAGGAGAAAAAATTAAAATATTTCAACTCTTTTTTCCCAAAGAGCATTATTTTAATGACTGTGTACACATATATTTTTACCCCCAAATAGTTTTGTGATTAGAGGAGAATATTGAAATTCTAATAAACAGAGACCCTTATATTCTGAGTAATTGTGTGATGAATACTAGGACTGACCTAAGAGCACAAAGTTCTTCGGCATGCAGTTCAAGTAGTTGAAAGACCAAGATCTTTGTCAATAGGTATTATTAAATCAGGAAAGACTAAGATCAGAGATTCAAAGTACTAGAAGTTCACTATAAAAACATCTTAGGAACATAAGCCAGAGAATTATGATAATTTTTTCCATTTCCTCTCTCACTTTTTAAATATATTTTTTAATATATTTTATTGATTTTTTACAGAGAGGAAGTGAGAGAGATAGAAAGTCAGAAACATCGATGAGAGAGAGACATCAATCAGCCGCCTCCTGCACGCCCCACTGTGGAGATGTGCCCGCAAGCAAGGTACATGCCCCCAACTGGAATCGAACCTGGGACTTTTCAGTCTGCAAGCCAATGCTCTATCCACTGAGCCAAACTGGTCTCCGCTAAAAATATATTTTACTGACTTCAAAGAGAAAGAAAGAAGGAGAGAGAGATAGAAACATTAATGATGAGAGAGATAAAAATATTAATGATGAGAGAGATTTACTGATTAGTTGCTCCCAGTATGCCCCCAACTGGGGATCAAGCCCACAACCTGAGCATAGGCCCTGACCTATACTCAAACCATGACCTCCTGGTTCATAGGTCAACATTCAACTGCTGAGCCAGACTAGCCTGGCCTCATCTCTCATTTTGAACCTGCCCAACCCTTCTTCTACCCTTCTATTCAGTCTTTCAATAAAAAATGGCTCTGTAAGAGAAGTGTGTATATAGAATCAATATTATAAAATATCCTCTCTTTAAAAAGGATAATATACAAACTGATCATCACTCCAACATATAAGATGGCTGATCCATGTGGCCAAAAATGGCCGCCCCCATTGGACAAAAGATGGCCGCTACAAGATGGCTTGCAGGAGATGGCAGTTATGGGTGATCAGGCCAGCAAAAGAGGGTAGTTGGGGTGACCAGGCTGGCAAGGGAGGGCTGTTGGGAAGGACCAGGCCTACAAGAGAGGGCTGTTGGGGGCAATCAGGCATGCAGGGGAGAGAAGTTAGGGGTCACCAGGCTGGCAATGGAGGGTATTCAGGAGTGATTGGGCCAGCAGGGGAGGTAGTTAGGGGCAACCAGGCCTGCAGGGGAGGGCAGTTGGGAGGGACAAGGTCTGCACGGGAAGATAGTTAAGGTGACCAGGCCAGCAGGGGAGGGCTGTTAGGGGTAATTGGGCTGGCAGGGGAGCAGTTAGGCATTGATCAGGCTGGCAGGGAGTGGTGAGGGAGTGATCAGGCTGGCAGGCTGAATCAGTTAAGGGCAATCAGGCAGGCAGGCAGGTGAGTGGTTGAGAGCCAGCTGTCCTGGATTGTGACTGCCCCTTTAGGCCAGATCCCAATCAAAGTACATGCCATTGACAGGAATCAAATCTGGGACTCCTGAGTCCTCAGGTCAATGCTCTGTCCACTGAGCCAAACTGGTCAGGGCTTTATTTGCATTTTCAATTTACCAGTGCCTTAGCAAATATAATAAACTACAAAGACATTCAAGTATTTTCTTCCTCTATAAATTATGTGGCTTTTACAGATTTTATCCTGGTTTCCTGTTCGTGGGATTTATATGTCTGAGAAATGGTTTGGAAAACTGCCCTACTTTGTTCAGATGAGACCTGCTTAAGAAAGAGTAAATTTGAAAATTGTTGTCACACACACACACACACACACACACACACACACACACACAAGTCAGTAATTGTTACCTATAGAACATCAGTAATAATTTAATAATTAAATATCAAACATGTTTTTTCAACAAAATTTTATGAGACATTTTTGTATGTGACTTGTCATTTTTTTAAATTATCAAGCAAAATTTACTACAAAATGAAGAGCACATTATAAGAAATGGCAATCACATACACATTTATAGTTTTATATTGATCAACCCTATGCTGTTAATTTCTAATTTCTTCAACAAGGGATGAGTTGGACTATTTCATCTAACAGTATCATTAAAGATGTAAATTAAATAAAGGTTAGGGCAAATAGAGATTCATTATTTTCATTAATTTGAAAAGATGTGATTAAAGTAGAGAGCAATTTCATAGCATTGTAAAATCCATTCAATAAAATGTTTCAAATATATGCTAATTTTAACATCTTAATGTTTTTGCCTAATCGAATTTAACTTATTATAGGTAATTCAGTTTCCATAATACTCCTTGTTAACACAGAACCACAAATGATATCACTCCTTCACTGAAACTGAGTGTTACAGTGGAATATGTGTGTATCTGTCAAGTTATCTTCCCCTCACTGGAGAGCCTGTCAGAAATAATTATTTCATAGTCTCACGTTCACAGAGGTGCAAACCACAGGTTTCCTAGTCTTTTGTATGTCATAAATTCTATAGACACAAAATGTTTAATAAAAGTAGTATGGACACACACCTAAGCAACACCCCTAACAGTTTTTTATTTGTTTGTTTCTGTGGTTTGTTCTGTTTTCTTTTGATTTATTCATGAGTAGGTCTTTTAACTTAGATAATCTACAGGTTTTAAAAGATGTAGTAAGAATACTTAATTAGTTTACTAAAATACATTTATAAAATATAAAGTTAAATAAGAAATTCTTCTACTTCATCAATGGATATTTTGTAAGTAGAATCCATAATATAAACGTAGTGAAAATGTTTACTAATAAGAGCCAAAACCCTCAAGCTTTTGTTCAAATGAAACAGCATAGGTTTATTATCTTAATGTATATCATTAAAGAGAAAATAATAATAATGTTCTTATGATTTAATAAGAAAACACTAAAATATGTATACTGGAGAAAACAGAGTAGTTAGTTTATATATTATTGCAGCTTATACATAATTCAATTAAATATTTAAAGATAATCATAGGTATTTTATAGATTAATTGCCATTTTTGTAGGTATCCTACAAAACTCCTCTATTACAAATAGCACTTAAGAATGTTTAAATTTTGAAGACTATTATCCACTTTTATGTAGCTGTAAGGAAGCAAATACTTTCTTATCTTGATGATACATCTTCCATTAGCATGTTGTATGGTTCAGTTTCAAGGCGAATAACTGTTACTGTTTGTTAGACTAAGACAACAAGATTTTCAGCATAATTCCCAACATGACCATTCAAAGAAATATTGATTAAAGAATGCAGTGGTGCAGCATTCAAATCAGTATGAAAATTATATATTTTCATTCAGAAAATGTTTAATTTCTATGCTAATTTCATGACATATGTTCACTTAGAAATGGTCTTTAATGGGAATTATAAAAGATCTACCAGCATATTTTTCTCTGCTATTGGCTCCTAAAGTATTTGTTAAAATTATAGACACCTTGTTCTAACAGGACTGGAATTTGATTCTGGTCTTCAGAGTGGGGTCAAATTTTTTTTAACTTTTATTTATTAATTAACCTTTTTAAATTCTTATTTTTAGCAAGCTTCTTGATCCTTGATAATACTGGTGATTATTTAAGTGGCAGCACCACTGCTTACAAAAGAAAAATAAATGTGCTGGTTTTGTTCTGGAATATCAGATTTTCCTCCCAGGAAATCTCCATTATCCTAACCCTCTGGAGTGAATAAATATCCCTCCCAATAGCTTACACTAAAGGAAAATGTCAGAAAACATTTTTGTTTGTTTTGTTTTTGTTTATTTACTTATTGTTATATACCCGGTTTTCCCCAAAGTAAGACATCCCCTGAAAATAAGACCTATTTCCAGTTTTGACTCTTGCTGTAATATAAGGCATCCCCGGGAAAATAAGACCTCCCCAATAATAAGGCCTCCCAGAATATAAAGCCCCTGAAGCTACTACCATAAGGCATCTGACTCCTAATTTAAAGAGATCTTGCACTGCACTGCCTGAACAGCTCAGGCTGCCCTGCGGCCAATCAGTGAGCTGGTTTCTGATGACAACTACTATCATTCCATATACAGGTAATAAATTTTCTTTTTTTGTTGTTCAACAATAAATGTGTACCGTATTCTTCTTCATGGAAAAATAAGATATCCCCTGAAAATAAGACATAGCACATCTTTGGGAGCAAAAAATTAATATAAGACACTGTCTTATTTTTGAAGAAACAGGGTATACGACTCATGATTACTTTTGTTGTCCCTTAAGAATTGTATCCAATAATTAAAAGTGCTTGGGTTACAATTCAGACTCCACTACAGATTACTTCTGTAAATTTAAATGAACTATAGAACCTCATTAAATCTCATTTATCAGTAAGGTAAGACTTATAATGATGTTATCAATAGGAGAGAGAATTAACATGTTACCATGTTTAAAGTAATGTGTAGTATAAACGATTTACTATTTTAGCATTATGTCCACTTCAATTGTAGCATTTATTATTTTAATGCTGTCAATGAAAAGCACATGTCTGTGAAAAAAAAACAACACCTATTTTTTTGCCTATTCATAACCCTACAAAATAAAAGCAGAGTCAAGATGCAGTTATATAATGAGACAAAAGTGACTTACCTGATGGAAAATAAGTTATACACATTCTGCTCATTTCAGACAAAAGTGAAAACAAGCAAACACAAAACAAACCAAGATCGAGCAAACATCTTTCCTTGTTCACACATTGTCTTCTCAGCGACACACATGTATGGATAAAACACATTTCTACTTTCCTGTTCTCAGTTATCATCTGCAATGTCCCTGCCAAAAGTGTTAATTTGCCACAAAACATGCTTAAAATTGTGAAGAATTTTAGCAAAATTAATAATAACAGATATTTGCCAGAGATATTGATGAATAGCATATCTTTTAAAAAAAATATATATTTTTTATTGACTTTTTTACAGAGAGGAAGGGAGAGAGGGGGATAGAAACATCAATGAGAGAGAAACATCTATCAGCTGTCTCCTGCACACCCCCTACTGGGGATGTGCCCACAACCAAGGCACATGCCCTTGACCTGAATCAAACCTGGGACCTCTTAGTCCACAAGCCTACGCTCTATCCACTGAGCCAAACCGGTTTTGGCAATTGCATATCTTTCACCAATGAAACAAAATGATCTGTTTAAGGACTAATACCTGAATAAGGTGATATTAAAATCCAAGTCTTTTAGCTCCCAATCCAAAGCTCTTTCTACTATTAAATCAAAAGAGCAAATTTAAAAATTAGCTAAATTTGAACCACCTTTCAAGAACTATTCTGTTTTCTATGGCTTCTGTTACTGCAGCTAATGAAAATTTAATGTAGGCTCTTTGTTTTTATCACTTACGTACTTCTCTTGTCTATCTACTGTTAATTTAAAAGTTTATATTCTTTTATCTCCCTCTTACCTATTGTCAATCTTGCACCCCTTCATTTATTTAACATTAATCCTTAAATCTCATATCTTTCAAAATATATTTTATGATACTTAGAAAGGTAGATCAAAACTATAAGATCATAAATAAATGGTAATTTATATAAAATTTACCCACGTTAGAAACAATTTGTAACAGTACAAAAGGTGTTAAATGTATGTTGAAAGTTTAGTTTCAAATATTAATGAATAAAATGGGAAAGTTAAAGAATTTTTGCCTTAAAAATGTACTTAAAATATTAAATAGAAATAATATAATTATTAAAAGACTAGAAGCCCAGCACATGAAATTTGTGCACAGGCAGGGTCCCTAGGTCTGTCCTCTGATTTGTGTGTGGGGTGACCTGCTAGGTGATTAGGACCCTACTCACTCACACCCACCTTGGCCTGACAATACCCCCCCACCCCCCAGCCCGCATCAGCCACCACCCACCCTTGGCTCCCTATTCCCCATATGGCAATCGGAGCCTGTCAGCCAGATGGAGGGACCCAGAGGTTGGCCAGCAGGCTCTGATTGGGCAATCAGGACCTGCAGGCTGGGGGCAGCTCCTGCATTGATAGTCTTCCCCCTGGTGGTCAGTGTGCATCATAGCAGATGGTTGCTCTGCCATCTGATTGATTTGCATATTATACTTTTATATATATAGAAGATTAATAGCTAAGCACAGGAAATGGTAATAATTTTTACACATGCATT
Organism: Lasiurus cinereus; assembly: GCA_011751065.1. Lineage (NCBI taxonomy): Eukaryota > Metazoa > Chordata > Mammalia > Chiroptera > Vespertilionidae > Lasiurus > Lasiurus cinereus. The sequence goes on along the minus strand of JAAGEH010000293.1, from coordinate 17,450,588 downwards.
AATCATTACATCATAATAATTTACCACAAAGTTAGAGGCTTCATATAACATATATGTACTATTTTAGAGTTCTATAGATCAGATATTTGGTGGGTTTGGTTGACATCTTTGCTTTAAACTTCACAAGTTCAAAATTAAGTTATCAGCAGGGCTGGCCTCTGAGGATAAATCCATTTCCAGACCCATGCAGGTTGATAGCAGAAGCCAGTTGGTCAGAGTGAGGTCCTCATAGCATGCTGGCATTTGGCTGAGGGTCATTCTCAGCTTCTGAAGATTATATGTGCTCCCTGGCTCAGAGCTATCTTTATTTTCAAAGTAAGTAAACCCCTCTCATTTTCTAAATACGTAGCTCCTGTTCTTCCTCTGTTCTCTCTGACTGATATTTCTGCCTCTCTCTTCCATTTTAAGGACCCATGTGGTGATATGGGGCCCAACCAGATGATTCAGGATAATTCTCCTCTACTTAAGGTTTATAACCCGGACTCTTTCTGGAAAATCTCTTCTACAATGTCATATGACATAATGCCAAGTTCCAGAGATAGGACATGGGCATCTTCAGCAGTGACATGGGAGGTTGGCCACCAGTATTTAGAAGCCCAGCATGATTATTAATGACTAGAGGCCCTATGCACGAAATTTATGCAAGGGCTTTGGGACCCAGCCCCTGCCTACAGCCATCTCAGCCAGAGGCCTCTGCTGCCTCTGCCTCATCCCACACCTGCTGCGGCTTTGTCCGGAAGGAAGGATGTCCAGATTAATTACCATGTTACACTTTTATTATTTTAGATGTCCAACCCACCTGACCCATCAGGGTCCTCCTGACACTCTCTGACAGCCCTCCTCTGCACTCCCTCCTGGCACACGAGGCGCTAATTCAAAGAATTCCTTAGCCTCTTGCTTCTTTCTAGAAAGAGAAATGGTAACTTTTGTAACTACTTCATTACTAACAAGTCTTGCCAGTCATCTGTCAGCTACAGGGTACTTTGGAGAATCATCACCTCAGAATTTTACTCTGAACAGATTTCATTGTTGTACCTCTGGAGTGGCATCCAAGTTTTCAAAATGTGCTCAGCCAGAAAGGCCCAAGTTCACACAGCTGCGGCCAAGTTACAGCCCTGTGCTTTCATGTTAGTGACCTTATAGTTACCATGTAATTAGTGCCACTTAATATTATGTTACCAAAATATGAGTATTTCAACACCAAACTAGATGTATTTTTCGTATAATTGGATTTCCTAATACTGACATTTGTCATCCTCACAGTGTATTGGTCTTTATAAAAGAGAAAGTGTATTTGAAAATAAAATCAGATGGAAACCCTTTATCCAAAATCTACCCATTCAACCTTACTAAAGGGGGTGATTCAACAGTTGTGTGGCTTGTTCAATAAATCAAGTATTGTCATTTCTCCTGATCTTTTCTAAAAGGGTGGAAATATTATTATTTGGGCCCACTTCAGGGGCAAACATTGAACTTTTATTGATTTCTTCCGCAAGTATTAATTAAGCACTTCCTCTAGGTTCTATTCTAGGCACCAGGTCCAGAGAGCTAATGAAAGTACATAATGTCCCTGCATTCATGGAGTTTACAGTGAGGTGAAGGAAACAATTGATGGACTTTTCTTATCATCTGAGATTATGTCAATTATAATGAATAAATTTAAATATCAGGTAAGAAAGACATTGAGGTGGGAACAAGGATATATTTTAGGAAATGAATGAATCAAAACCCCTGGAAAGAGAATTCCAGGAAAAGGGAACAGAAAGAGCAAAGGTGATAGCCATAAAGGAATTTAATCTATTCAGGGAAGTACAAACGGCCAACTTCTAATAGATAATCTAGCAGAGTCAGGAAGTGAATGCTTTTGTGGGGGAATTTATATATGCATTTGTTTACCCAAAGGCAACATGAGTTAAATGTCAATGACTAATGCCTGGATCTTTCCAAGATCCAATACTCCTTGAAGAAAAACAACTTTTATTAAACACTAAGCATTAAAAACATTGATCAATAAAATGTATCTGTATCATACCTCATCATCTACACAGCACTGATTTAAAATGAAGAAGTAAAAAGAGTAAGAGTATGAAGCCTTACAAAGGAATCCTGTTGAAGACATTTAAATAAAACATATATTAAACCTGAAGTTTCCTCTAACTTCACTAAGAATTGATTTTATTATGACTAAACTATTTCTGAAAGGGTGTGTGTATGTGAATTCTGTGTGAATTAAAATCCATTATACTATTTTTCTCTTTTCTTGGACAAAAATTCATTAAAGCTTTATAGCTGTGTAATTAAAAATATAGACATTGGTGATAAATGAGCTGGAATTAAATCATGACCCTAACATTTATTAATTAGGTGGCCTTGAATCTTCCATGCCTTAATCTCATCATCTGTAAAATGAGGATGATATTAACTAACATTTTTGGATTATTTTAGAAATGAGCCATGGCTGGTTTGGCTCAGTGGATACAGTGTTGGCCTTCAGACTGAAGAGTTCCGGGTTTGATTCCAGCCAAGGGCATATGCTTAGGTTAGGGGCATGCAGAGGCAGCTGGTCAATGATTCACTCTCATCATTGATATTTCTATCTCTCTCTGTCTCCCTTCCTCTTTATATCAATAAAAATATATATACTAGTATATGTTTTAAAAATGAAATAATTTAGTATACATATAAATACTTAATATATTAACTAAGATATTAAACATGTATATAGGCATTGGTTTTTCATATCTTGTTTAATTTAAATTTATACTGTTATTTAAATTCTTACATATTTTTCAATATGTTTAAAATAACATAACTATAAAATAAAAAAATAATGATTAAGGTTTATAAAATGCAAAATATGTAAATGTCTTTGCCTATGCTAAATCCTAAATATGTAATATTTAAAGAAAATATGGCATCTGGATAAAAAAATTAGCACATTTTTCTAATAGACAATTATTTTCCTTAAAATAGGACCCTCTTTGAAATATATATTACCTCTAGGAATTTGAATTAAAGGATTTTTGGAAAATATTGCAGCATACACTTAAATTTACCTATACAATGAGTCAGAGGGGAAGATAAGGTTGTAAAACAAACCAATTTATGAGCAAATAAAGAGTACATTTCTGCATTCAGATATTTCTTCTTGGTCCCAAATGACCAAAAACAATCTAAATTATAATTGCCTCTATACACAAGACTCAAAAAAAAAAAATGGGTAGTTGGAAAGAGAAATCAATACTCTTTGGAGAATATATTATTTGGATATTTAGAATGTTCTGCTTGAATATAGTGTATTTTACTTGTGATGCTTATGATTTTTCTCATATTTCTTTTGATGCTATTTACCCATATTCTTCTTTATTTCTCATTATAAAAATTGTGTTGGATAATTCAAACTGTGTTAAGGTACTTTCAGAAGTTTATGTGGAGTATTAATATCAATCATCTCTCACCTTATTAGTGTGTATGCCTTTATCATATGGCTATTTCTTCACTATATGCCCAGCCATCTGCAAAGTTTTAACTCCTAGAACTATGCTAAAAAAGGAAACTTATTAAAATTAGAAAAATCTTTACTTCTTACAAGCATAATGAAATATAATTATGTCATATCTGACCAGGGAGTAAAGAATCTGGTATAATATTTTGACTCGTAGTGCCTCATTTTTTTAAAAAAAATCTCTTTAATGCTTATATTCTTATTTCTAATATGATTTTGTATTCTAATATGATTTCATATTATTTCTAATATGAAAATATGCATTTGTACAATGTTATTGTGAAAATAGAATAATTTAAATGTTTGAACAATATAACTGTTTTAAATTCTGGTTTAAAAGGCAGGATTCATGACCTTAACTGGCTTACATTCACTTTTGGTTTCACCTACGGAGTATACATACAGTTGGAAATATATTCACTCCACACTTACCCTCTACCCCTCCAAAAATTCAAGACAAAATGCATGTCAGTGACTTTGTCCCCACCAATCACAGATCTGACATTTCAGAGGAGCCAAATAACCCCAAATCTAAAGAGATATCAATTCCTGTAGAAAGGTATGGGGAGCAAAGTCTGTATTAGAAGGACAAAGGGCACATCATGCTGTTAGGAAGAATTCTCCTAGAATAGTTGAATTACCAAGAACAGGCTTGCAGAAGAAGCCCTGGTGGCTACAGATACAAATACACCCTCTTGCTGGCCTTTTTTCTGTGAACCTCAACAGAAGCTCACAAACCAGGAAGGTGAGTCCCGAGAAAATGGTCTTGGAGGAGGACAGCAGCTGTTGTAGAAGGGACATAAACTGCCCTAGAACCATTCTCTACATCAACTATGAGGAAAGAGAGTTTTAATCTGTGGGGAGAGGAGTGACAAACTGTGACCTGTGAGGCCCGTTTGTGACATTGGGAACAATCATCAAGGACAGGAAGGGGCTTTCTGTCTTGAAGGGTATGTATCTATCTGAGAAATACCCACGAGTTCTTTAACTCAGAAATATAGGTCAACAAGAGGATTAATTAAGAATGCCACAGGATTACTAATTAAGAGAATATTATATATGTATGTAGAGACAGATTGGAGACAGATGATAGATACAATTTTACAATTCTGTAATACAATTCCAGTTTCTCTTCACTTACGTTAAAATGCTTACTATGGTTAATACACAGTCTTAGAGAAAAATTTTCTGGTTTTTAAAGAACTATGTTTTCCTTATACTGGCCGAATCTGTCATAGTCCTAATTAATCAATTTATGGCCTCTATGTACTAATGCCAATTGATCTTGTCAACAACATGTATTGGGACCTTTATTACCTATTGAGATAATACTTCATTTAGCTTATAATTTCACATGTGCTAAAACTTCCTTTAAATTCAGTGCCTTCTTTAATTCTCTGACTGCCAGAGGAGGTTCTTTCCAATGGGCACTATAAAGCACTGCCTTTTACTTAGTATTAACTGAGAAATATGTTCTCTCTTTTTTTTACAAGGTATTGCTGCTCATCTGCAGTCTTTCCCCTGAAAGATCTTTATGCCTGCTCTCAGTCAATGTGCTCTCTTGCATCTCCAAAAGAGAGGATAATTTACACTTTTTTGTGTGTGGAAGACAATCAGATAGCAGAATTATGGATGGTGTGCCATTTTCCTGTAGCTGCATTTAATATCAAATCTTTCTACAGACATTTAGCAGATGTCCCTTATAATTTCTTAGTAAACACTTTCAATTTAATTATAAGGCGAGATTTCCATGATGTTGCTCTTATTTCAAGTATATTTATCAGTTCTTTTAATAAATTTTTTCATTGCGTCTCAATTTTTTAATCTAAATTTAGAAATATGTATGGCACAAAAACATGCTCCATATCAATTCAATGTGGGGTTGAACACACAAGCTTCTTACACATAGAGGACAGACAAAGGTTGGAAAAGTGGTAAATGTTCTCACATTTCTTCTCTAAACTCTACAGAGATATTGATATGGCCATCTCTAGATCTCTATACCTAGTTTTCCTATAAACACCTATGTTTAAGACAGAGATTGTCTAAGACGTGTTTTTTTTTTGTTGTTGTTGTTGTTCTGTTAATCTTCACGAAGATATTTTTTCCAATGATTTTTTTAGAGAAAATGGAAGGGGCGAGGGAAAGAAAAAGGGAGGAGAGAGAGAGAGTGGAGGGGGGATGGAGAAAGGTGAGAGAAAGAGAAAGATGTGAGAGAGACACATTGATAGGTTGCCTCCCACATACTTTGGGGCAGGGATTGAACCTGCAACCCAGGTACCTGCCATTGACGAGGAATCAAAATCATGACCCTTAGATTCACGGGCCAATCTAATACTTAGAACAGCAGCCAGAACTAAGACATGATTTTAGGAAAGAACATTTATATAAATAAGTTAAGGTGAAAGGGCTCATTTTCTTTTCTAACTTGTGGGTTTAAGTTAGAAAATGGGAGAACTGCGTCAAAGAATTATCAATGTGTGTAACCATCAAAGGTCTCATTTTTCAAAACTTGCGGGCTTTTAATTAAACTCATTTTCCAACCATTTAACCAATTTCTATAACGTCGTACTTTTTAATAAAAGCCAATGTTAATAAAATTGTGCCAATGGATAAAATATTATGAGGACTTATTTTTAAGTTTACCTACTAATTTTTCTAATTCGGTGGTTATAATTGAATTATAATTTAATCTTATGGGTATGGGGGTGATTTTACAAATTGTATGTAGTGTCTACTATGTAATCACAATACAGAGTCAGGCCATTCTCCTATTCTCTGAGAAACTGTCTTCAGGAGGAATAGAAAGTGTTATTTTTAAATTATTGTTTTTGTAACTTAACTTTTTTATGGAATGCAGGCATGTCTTTTCTAGATTCTGTTAGTATGAAATCTGTCATTTGTTGGATGTAAAAAGCATGATGCAGTTCATTACTGATTTATTATCTCCATCAAGTAATTTCCTCACCTCAGAACAGTCAACCCTTTCCTTTTCTACCAATTACATTCAGCTGAGTCGAAAATAAGAACTTTACGGTTACTTTTACCAATACCAAATCTGGTAAGGATAATTAAATGTTCCAAATGTCATGCTTAATGTACATATACTTAAATCATGTCTTTAAATATTATTTTAGTTTTCGTTTCATACTAGTTTACTTCCTCTGTAAATATTGATGTGCTCAGAATCCGTCAGTGCAATAAATTGAACTGATCCCTCTTGGTTCATAAAATATTTACCCGTGTCTCAAAATGTCAAAATATTTTAGCCCGATGCTTTTAAAAACTATGATTTAACATGCTGCCAGAAGTAAAGAATTAGTTTCCCTTCTTTAAGGCAGATTATAAAAACAAACTGATATTTCTAAATTTGTGTATTTTAGAATCCATGAAATCAGATTTCCACTTCACATTTTCTGCTATTTTATGTAATTTGTTTAATATTAATAAAATTATACCTGACACACTTCTTATTCCTGATAAATAAACTAAAACTCACTCAAAATGTTAAGCCTTACTAAAAAGAAGTCATTCTAATTTGTAGCAATTCCACATCTCCTTGCATTTACTAACAAGTCCTTCCTCACCTAGAAGGCTATACAGTGATGATATGCTACAGTAGGGCATAAACTTTCCTTTCACTCTACTAGCATCTCTCTCTCTATTTTTTCTTTAACCTACTTGTTTATAATAGGCTTAAAGGAAGAATGGTTTCTCCGATATCAAAAGTCAGTGAAGCAGCTGACATAGAATTTCATAAGGTGTTGGTGGGTGGCAGAGCAGCGATAGCAGCCTAAGTGGAATCTTTGCTGGGTGCACTTGGCCTTTATCACTAATTCCAGTGCACCGGTCTCTCTGGTGCGTGGCCAGTGGTATAATCAGAGAAGTAAAGGCTGCATAATGATGACTTTAATGGTCTTTTAGGAGAGTGAGGAACTCTGGTTACTGTCTCTCAAAGTGTAATGAAAAAGCATAAAGGATCATGTATAGGTCTAGAAATATATTTAAGAGTGCTGGTTTCAGGACTCTTATGAGTAATGTTTATGTACAATTGAAGAAGACACATGATGAATACTTTACTGGAGACTTTCTTAAAGTTAATAAAAGTATTTTATAGAATATACATGGTCAATTATTTTAATATTAGGAATAAAATTTAATGAAACATATATGGTTTTAATGTATTTGTGAATATTATATTTATTGCACTTGTACTTTTGTATGAAAAACAGTTCTTACATTTAATAGATATCAACTTTAAAAATATTTTTAAATATAGCCGAGCTCGGTTTGGCTCAGTGGATAGAGCATCGGCTTGCGGACTGAAAGGTCCCAGGTTCCATTCCGGTTGGGGGCATGTACTTTGCTTGCAGGCACATCTCCACTGCGGGGTGTGCAGGAGGTTGCTGATCGATGTCTCTCTCTCATCGATGTTTCTGACTTTCTATCTCTCTCCCTTCCTCTCTATAAAAAATCAATAAAAAATATATTTAAAAATATATTTAAAAATATTTTTAAATATAACAATATGCTCATATTACATATTTATAGGTCTACGATTGTTAAAATTATAGTTTTTAAAAATGCTTTATTCCAATGTAATGTCCCCATAATGAATTTTTGCAAATATTTATTTCAGTAATAAAAATAGATACTGAATTTGGATTATACACTTAAATTATAGAATCTGAATACACATGTTGGAGTAAGAATATATTTCTAGAACTACCTTTTTATATTGAATAAGAAATTCATCTTCTTTAAACTAACTTATTTCATGAGTAACTTTAAAGTTATGTTCACTGAGGCAGTAGATGTGTGTGACAGTTAGCTTTTCAATCACATCAGATTTAGATTGTATCACCTGATTCTCATAATTCTCACTCGTAGACTTGTGGGTGTTACAGATCTATCATTAGCCCTATGATCTTGAGTACGATATGTAATTTGAGTCTCAGTGACCATCCCTAAATTAAGAGTGCTGGGATCTATGAAATATACAGACTGTGGATGCTTTCTTACTTCTTTACTTGCATAATTCTTTATATATGGATGTCATGTAGTTTTAGAATTTAAAAATATCATGATTCCAAAAGCATAAATCAATGTTGTCTGCTTTGATACTGATGGTCCCTCTATGGATGCTGAAACTAACCACATGCTTATAATCATAGAGAGTCTTATCTTTATTGGGTTTAACTCTGTTACCATCTCATGAGAATTGCATCTGCCTAAAAGCTCTCTACCTACTTAGCTCTGATGGCCATTTGACCCAGTTTTTCCTTGCTCTCATTCCCCTTGAAGATGCCTTATCAGAGCCTTCCTATAAGCTGCATACAGCAAGCTGCTTGCCTTCTGTCCAGGTATTGCTTTGTTGATGCTGAAGGAGAAATGCAGTGGCAGACTCTCAGGACACTTTCACTCTTTTGGCTCACCTGAACAAACCTGCATTCTGTGGCTCTCACTGAGGCCTCTGATGTTGTGCTTGGCTGTTGTTTCCAAGCCAGATACCTGAGAATAGAGACAGTAACCTTTAGAAGTTCAGAGAAGCTGACAACTCAATGAGTGGCCTCTGTATAATGGTGGATTAAAGGCAGTGGATAAATTATTCTCTTTGTCCCCATACTCCATAGAATAATTCAAGAAGCAATAGATAATACTACCTCTCTCTCTCTTTGATGATCTCCACTGTAAACAAACACTTTGTTACAAAGCTATGAACTGTGTTCAACATTTCCCAGCCTCATTTTTATTTTCCTTCTCTTCTGTTTCCTTGAATTGTACAACACAACAAAGTGCTAGCATAGAAGACTTTACCTCAAGCTTTGTTTTCTAGGAAAACTGGAATATATATTATTCAAGATTTACATCACATTTAGTGAGTACCGATATGAAACTTCAAAAAGAGATTGTGGAAGCCAGTGTCTGCTTTGGCATGTTCTTCTCTGCCATGGAAATGGGCAATGCTTCAGAGAGAGTCTGCTTTGTCAATTTGGATCTAAAACTAAAGACATTGTAGATCAGAGCCCTGTTTTATCAGCTTCTGAGATTTTGGGGACTGTATAACACAGTTTTTGTTAACAGAAAGTAACATCAAAAGTCTATTTTGCTTTAATTTAAACCCTTAAGTTAAGGCACATGGAATTGGTGTTGGAGCTGGGTAGGAGGTAATGAAAAAATGGGGGGGGCAATTCATGTTACCATGGTTATGTGTATGAAAAACTGTTGTCTTATATAATATGAAAGATAAATAGTGTAGCTAATAATTCTGTAAATTAATGGAAAGTGTAAAAAAAAACAGAAGGTAAGAAAACATGAAAGTGGCATGTGTTTGATGAAAAATAAACAATTATATTTATGTTGTCATCTATAAATATTGTTAAGAACAGAAAACAATAAAAATTAAGAAGTTTCATTACAAACATTATGATATTAAAGTTAATGGTAAATAAACTAATGATTTTATAACACAAATAATACAAATGAATGAATATGCACAAATACACACACACACATATATATATATATAAACTGAAAAGCTGTTTACTGAAAAGTCATTAAACAAAAACAATTTCTGATAGCAGTAATTACTCTTATTTGTCAGTTGTAAGTATCGAATGATGTCTATGAAAAAGAAAACAAAAACAAGCCAGATCTCCTGAGACGCATTGCTGATTTCAAGTCAGGTATGAGATATATACATTAGCAATCTAAGATATTTTGTTGTGACAAAAAGCAAAGAAGCTGTCTATCCTATGTAATAAAGAGGGAATATGCTAATTGACCATCACACCCTCACAAAGATGGTGCCCACAGCCAATAAGGAGGGAATATGCTAATTGACTGTCACACTCTCAAAGATGGTGGCACCCACACCACCAGATGGTGGTGCCGAGTTCCCTCAGCCCTGCTGGGACAGCAGGCGCATGATAAGGTCAGGCCCTCCCCCATGCCAGTCCAGCCACTTTGTGTGCCTGCCTCCAGAGACCCCCAGTTCCCTCAGCCCCCCAGCTTCCCAGTGTTGGCCTGAAGCACCTGCAAGCCTTGGATGGGGGCTGCCCAGCTGCCCAGAACCACTGAGGCTCAAGTAGCCAGAACCAGCTGAGGTTTTCCCTGCTTGGAGTGGCAGCAGCAGAATTGTGATGAGGGCATCACCTTCCCCTGATTACTGGGTCGTCTTCCAACCCTGAGGCCTCTTGAACTGTGAGAGGGGCCAGGCTGGGCTAAGGAACCTCTTCCTCCAGTGCATGAATTTTCATGCACTGGCCTCTAGTATATATATATATATATATATATATATATATATATATGCTAATGCTAATATGCTAAGTGTCCATCTGAGTAATGATGTCATATAGCAATACCTGGCTTCCTCTCCCTAGCAACTAGCCTCCTTGAAGTTTCTTCAGCCCAGGAACACAATTGTTTTATAACCAGGTGGAAACATTTTACACTTTAACCAAATGTATGTGAAGTATTTTCTCATACCTCATCTCATTTGATCCTCACAGAAGTAATGGAGTAGAGAGATAAGAGACTCAATGGAATCCCATTTTCTTTTCATTAGCCAGGAAACAGAGATTTAGACAGCTTAGAAAATTGACCTGACTGAAAAGAAATAAGAAATGGTAGACCTTGAAAATGACTTCAGGTTTTCTCACTGCATAGAATTTAGTCAAACACTACTTCAGTTAAATATTTTATCCTTTGTTCTCCCTGCCTGATCCACAATAATGATCTGCTTCATGTTGATATTTACTGCTGTGTTGCTAACAATTGTCTGGAAGAGAAATTGCGGTGCTTCGTTGGTCTGGAAAAGGTTTAGCTAAATCACAAAGCAGGTCTAATTAAGCAAGTTTATTCTATATCTATAAAAGGCATGCACAACACATATAAAGATCTTGCTGGCACCAATCACACATGTATGTTTCCATCTATCATTGTCAATCATGAATTTGACACTTCTATTGTAGTGAAAGGGTGAATAGTGATATTAAAATATTTCTTCTAATTATTTTTTTTTCAATATGCATGAATTCATGCACTGGGTCACTAGTAGAAAATAATTTGATTTTATCAGAAAGACATAGGAAACAATATAAAGGCACCACTGAAGCTCAAAAAATGCCTGTTTAATTAAACTGATTAAACCTCGCTTAATATGTTTATAAAAATTAGTTCTCAATGTTATGATAGAGAAGCAGAGAAAAGTAAATTTGATGCAATTACTCTTATTCTTTCAAAAATAATTAGAAATGTACTCTATGTCTTCTGTATAAATTATATTTTAAAATAATGATATACTTATCTAATTATTAGAAAAATCTTGATTATAGAATAATTTTAATTAATAATTTTGCAATTAAATATTGTATTGGAATATTGAGCCAAGACAAGATCATTCATGGATTAAATCATTAGATGCACAGTTGTTGAAGTTAGCAGAGGCATCAGGCTTACATTACATAAGTACTACTCTAGTCAAAATTAAATATTATGTGTTCATAGATGTGATGTCATATGAAGTTCATAGAACTGTGTGAATTAGGGGGCCCAGTGCATGAATTCATGTACTTTGAAAGTAACTGTGGGCCATGAGGCTAAAGTAGGCACAGGGGCAGGTTTTGGCTCATCCTCCATACCCCCACTGAGGCCCTCCCATCACAGCCCCAGACCCCTGTCTGCCAGCAGTCGTGCTCCTGCAGCCCCTGCTCCCACACACTGACAGTGCCAGCTTGGTCTCATCCGCTGACAGCAAAGAGCAATTGGGGCCAGCACCAGCAGCAGGTGCAAGCAGTGGCTGCTATCTGATTGCCCCTCAGGAACAAGGGGAGGTCGAGAAGCTCTCAGGGACAGTCAGGGCTGGCAGATGCCACTCATACCCGCTGATGGCATCCAATGATTGGGACTAGTGCTGGGCACCAGCAGTGGGTGAGAGCAGGGCTGGAGCCAGCAGCAGGTGCAAGCTCCAGGAAGGACTGTGGCATGCAGAAGCAAAGAATTTTTAGTAACCACCAGAGGCTCACCCTGATGATAGCAAATGGTGCCCTGCCTTGTTCTGGATGCCTTGCTTACCTGCTCTACCATCCTACCACGACCAATGCCAGCCATGTTCTGCACCAGCCCGCTCGTAGTCAGCGCACATCATAGCAACCAGTTGTTTAGTTGTTCCAGTTGTTCCACCATTTGGTCTATTTGCATATTAGCCTTTTATTATGTAGGCTACTTTAGATATAAAACCACAGTTAAATCTCATTTAGCTTCTATAGTTATATCTTATTTATTGGAAAGGCAAAAGCAGGAGAAAAGTGACAACACAAACAAAGAGACAGATGGATTCAGAAAGAGACATTCAACAGGACAAATGATACAGTTTTTTCAGTAAGCAGATGAAATTATAAAATACAGACTGGGTTTTTCTAGGACAGAGAAGTAAATAAAACATAAATATAAACTAGGTATTATAAGATATTAAAAATATTGTTAATTTGGGCTATATTAATGGCATTGTGTTTAGAAATAGAAAATGTCCAATTTGTTCATCCATTTATACTGGCTGGAATGAAATCACATGATCTCTAGAATTTGATTTTAAATTCAGAGGAAAACAGATTATTAAGTTTATAAGTGAGTATATAAAATATATGAGAATGATATAAATACATTATCCTAATAGATTTAAGAATGTATATAAGTTCCTAGGAAAAAAATACAATTTCCAAAATATAACACATAAATAAATAGAAAACCCACATGTTCCCTCTAACCACCAACATACCTGAATTACAAGTAAGCACTTCCCACAGAGGAAACAACAAGCTTAGACCATTTTCCTGTTGAGTTCTATAAAACATTCAAGGAACATGTAACTTCAGTTTTATACAAAATCTTCCACAGAATCAATGAAAGATGCTAGTAGAGAATAAACCAGAATACATATAATTTTATTTATTCTTGTGACACATTCAATAAATGGAGAATAAAATCAGAAACAGTCTTTTTAAATAAAAATTATTGGTAGCACTATCAGCAAAATAGTTTTAAAATTTGTAGAACTGCATTGAGTTGGTTCAGCTATTTAATAAAAATAAAAATTGGAGTAAATCAAAGCCTCCATACATCATCTCACAAATCTGTAATTCATGTGAAATAATTAATGAATTTTCTACTTCAAAGGAAAAAAAAAACACACAACTTGACACTTTGGAAACATCTCAAATGGGGTGGGTAGTTAGGAAAGAACATTTATAGAGGCTAAGAAACTAGAATGGTAATTTTAAGGTAGACCTTGTAACGTAAGAAACTAGTTTAATTTGGGCAGAGTTTACAGAAAAAAAACATAGCTTTGGATTGGTCGGCAAGATGAGGGGAGAATCTTGAAGAAAGTATGGATGACCAACACAGGTTTCATAAAAATTCAGACATGGAAACTGTTGCTTTGGTGAGTTATTTTTGTTATTTTAGAATCTTCTTCCTGGAGCAAATATTACTTGAAGTGATCAGTAAAATTAGTTTTAAACCTTATTTTCTTAATTGTACTGAATGGATAAATGGTCAATTCTACATGTCAAGTATTTCTTTTTATCATATAATATGAAAGTGATTGATAGAAATTAAAAAAAAATTAATTTTTATTTAAATTAAGAGTCTCTTCAGCTACTTTCATTGGTATAGAAGATATTTACTTTGGTAGAAGTCATTTTCTCTTTTCAATATATACATAGGGAAGACAAGGCTTAAATATGATATTCATGCAAAGGTCATAATAATTATCTTTGTTAGATCATGCACAGGTGATTTACAATCTTTTTAAGAACTGCTTTTTCTAAGACTCATAAATTTCATGACTCAAAATATGACAAATATCTTCAATCAAATTTTAATAAATGGTTAACTGCAGCTACTGATATAATTGCAAAATATACCTATAAAACATTAGCACTTGTAGGCTATATTTTCTAACAAGAAATAAACAGTAAAAACCCATATCAATATTATAACATTGCTTAATACAGATGTTAGTAACAGAAGTAATTCAATATTGAGATCATTTCTGTATAGACAAGGAAAACTTTTATTTTCTGGCTAATAAAAATAACTTCTAATTGTAGTTTTGTTCTTGTTTTTTTGTTTGTTTGTTTGTTTTTTTGAGATAATGAAGCCTGAGCTATATTGTTTGTTTGTTTGTTTTTATAAAACTTAAACAACTTTTATTTGTAATTTATGTGTCCTTTAAGAAAACAGTGCATTTATAGTTAACTAAGAACATAACAGTTTTAGAAGATTATCTTCATGTACCTACCTATATGAGGCAGCTTCCACAGAGAAAGGAAAATATATAATTTAATTAAAAGGAGTTTGTTTTGAAACTTTGAAGACCTGACCTTCTATCTCCTTTATAATCTGTGCTAAATTTCATAAGGTAATTAACCTCTTTGATCTGTGAAGTAAATATATCATATTATAAATAGCAATATTATGTGGTGATCCAAAAGAGCAGCTGACCTATGAAAGCTACACTGAGCTTTCATATGAAAAATCTAGGGCATATGAGAAGAATTATAATGCAATATGTTTTGCTCTCCCAAAGGTACTGCATGCTATTCATTTTGATTTGAATAACAAACTTTTCTTCCTTTCAAACAATGCCTTTTGGGATACAGTCTATGATGCTTATGTAAAATAACTTGCAGATGTTTTATTCCTTTAACATTTGCAAAATTTGAGTTTCATCCTCATGAGTCTTCTGTTTTGTTTAAGGCTGAATAGGGTAAATGTTGGTGCAAACTAATTAACATCAAAAATACCAAGTTGATCAGACAGTAATTCAAAAGCAAATACGCATGGTCTTGTTAGAGTTACATAGATTTTACTCTTATGTTCAATAGGCAAAAAACATACTCTGCAAATATGTATTCTGCTTGAATTTCTTAAAATTACACAATTTTTTAAATTTTATTTCTTATTGATTCTCAAATTTAATAAATTTATTTGATGCATTACTTTTTACATAATTTAAAAATGTTCTCTGGTTTTTTACTTCTGGGTAAATAATATTATTTTATTGAAAGGATTGAAATACAAGTAACAATTAGCAAGTTATGTATTCTTATTACATAATTTTTATTATTACCAGCATGATAAAAAAGACAGGGTAAAATAATCTTTTTATGCAAATATCAATATCAGAACAACATCCACTTTATCTTTTGCCTCCTTTAAGTGTGTTTTATTTGGCACTAAAAAAGACCCAAATATTTTTAATTCCACATGTCACCAAGAACCAATTCGTTTAAAAATCAAGCTAAAATACATAACTATATTATGTTTTAAAACCAATATTTTTCATTTATATCCGCAATGTTTCTTGATGGGAAATAGAGATTTGAATTTTTTTAGGGACACTGCAGTTTTACGGAATAGTAAAGAGCCATGAAGTTGTAGATATCAGAATTTGAATACTTTTCCTATCACTTACCATATTCATAAAGTTCATATGTCATGTAGTATCCCTAAATTTCAGTGACCTCATCTAAGAAAAGTAGGTCATATCTACCTCAATGAATTATTTTTATGCATAACTGGAAAAACATAGATAAAATGGCTAATATATTACTTGGTAAATAAGAAGTTCTCAACATGGTTAGAGAGTAGCAATAATATTTCATTTGTTTGTACTCTTCAATTTCTATGGAACTAGAGGCCTAGTGCATGAAATTCATGCATAGGGTGGTGTCTTTCAGACCAGCCTGCTCCCTCTCCAATCTGGGACCCCTTGAGGGATGCCCAATTGCTCATTTAGGCCCGATCCTAGGATGGGGCAGTTGTACATGCCCCTCACAATCCAGGACTGCTAGCTCCCAACTGCACGCCTGCCTGCCTTCCTGATTGCTCCTAATCGCTTCTGCCTGCCAGCCTAATCACCCCTTAATCACTCCCCTGCTAGCATGATTGGTGCCTAACTGCTCCCCTGCCAGCCTGTTTGCCCCTAACTGCCCTCCCTTGTGGGCCTGGTCACACCTAACTGCCTCACCTGCAGACATGGGTCCTGCCCAACTGCCCTTCCCTGCAAGCCCAGTCACCCCCCCCAACTTCCTTCCTCTGCCAGTCTGGTCACCCCTAACTTCCCTCCCCTGCAGGCCATCTTGTGGTAGCCATCTTGTGTCCACATGGGAGCAAGATATTTTGACCACATGGGGGCAATCATTTTGTGTGTTGGAGTGATGGTCAATCTGCATATTACTCTTTTATTAGGTAGGATAGAGGCCTGGTGCATGGGTTGGGGCCAGCTGGTTTGCCCTGAAGGGTGTCCTGGATCAGGGTGGGTGTTCCCTTGGGGCATGGGGTGGCCTGGGAGAGGGGCCTGTGGTGGTTTGTAGGCTGGCCGTGCACTGCAGTGACCCAAATGAAGACCTTGGTATCTGGGATTTATTTATCTTCTATAATTGAAACTTTGTAGCCTGGAGCAGAGCCAAGCCTTTTGCTGGCACAACCATTGAAATTTTGTTATCTTAAGTGGAGGGCTGGGCTGGCCAGATTTTGTGGAAAGCTTAGCTTCCTCCATCATCAGGGGCAACCCAAGCCTCCCTCCTGCTTCTCTGTGGCCATAGCCATCTTCGTTGGGTTAACTTGCATACTTACTCTGATTGGCTGATGGGCATGGCTGGTGAGCATGGCTTGTGGATGTAGTGGAGATATGGTCAGTTTCCATATTACTCTTTTATTAGATAGGATAATCAGCAAATAATATCATGAAGATTATAAAAAAGTGAAAAATAGTATTTTATTATGTTAATAATACTGGCAATACATGATTTTATCTCTCTCATCCCATGCATATAGTCCTTACTCTAAATGTAATATCTATACAATTTATAGACTTTTAATTTTATTTTATATCAGAGATATTTCCCCATGCTTAGACTTGGTTGTACTTTTCATAGTCCTATAATATTTACATAGGGAAATCAAAAGTCCACCTATGTGATTTGAAAAGAGAGTGGTTTGTACATAGGCGTTTAACACCACTCATCTCTAAAACATTCTAATGCACACACACACACACAAATAAAAGTGACCGAAGGATTATAAAATGGTTGTGAATTCTATTAGAAGAAGCCTGAATATGCAGCATAATCTGAAAAATTCTTACCAGACACACTAAAGATGTACTATTGATGAAATTGTGATATATTAAGAAGTAATATAGAAATATAATCAAGAACCTATGATTTCATAAGTTAAGGGCTATGAGTTATAGAAGAAACTAGGACATTATAAAGACAAGTATACTCAGTTTGAAGTGCTTTTAATATTATAGTCCCATAGATTTCAAAACAGAACCTGACACTTGACTATCCACACTCAAGTATAAACATATTGGACAGAAAAAGTCTTTCAATGCCAGAAAGACACATTGACCTGAATTGCCCCCAGTACTGTCAGTGGTCGGCAAACTCATTAGTCAACAGAGCCAAATATCAACAGTACAATGATTGAAATTTCTTTTGAGGGCCAAATTTTAAAACCTGCTTCTAATGCCACTTCTTCAAAATAGAATAGCCCAGGCCGTGGTATTTTGTAGAAAAGCCATACTCAAAGGACCAAAGAGTGGCATGTGGCTGCGTGCTGCTGTTTGCCGACCACAGAGCTAGCCTTATTGTGAACTAACAGAGCAGTTTCCTGATTGGCAGCAATTTCTAATGACAAGGCAGGGTCTTGACCTGCTAATGCATATCTTTTCAAACTGACCAAGAAACACTACAGCATTGAGGCTAGACCTGCTCACATTATACACCTGCTGAAAGAGAAAATTGAATTTAGAAATAGAGTTCTTAGCAAACATAGAAAAATAATCAAACAGAAAGAAAGTTTCAAGTTACCTCTCATATCAATTTATATGCTGAATCACAGAAATGGGAATATACACTGAGTGGCCAGATTATTATGATCTCTGAACACATAATAATCTGGCCACTCAATATATATATATTAGAGGTCTGGTGCATGAATTTGTGCATGAGTGGGGTCCAGCCAGCCTGGCCAGGGGGAAGGTGCATGGGCAGTTGGCTGGCCTGCCTGTTGGTCTACCTTCTGGTTGAGGGGATAATTTGTATATTAGCCTTTTATTATGTAGGATATACAATGAGTGGCCAGATTATTATGCATTCAGGGATCATAAGACACTCAGTATATGCATCATTTGGTGTTTGAGCTGAAAATGTGAGTTTATTTATCACAGATTAATAATGGGAAGAAGCAATAAAATTCATGCATAACATACATATAAGTATATAACAAAGACAGGCTTTTGCATTCAATGATAAACAAAAGAAAACAACAATATGGGTCCTATAAAAATATTAAATAAACAGATTAAATAAACTGCATTTTGATGTATGACTGTATTCATTGATTCAAAGAACATAATCTCATTATCTTTTTAATTAGGTATTTGTGATGATTAAATTCTAGAATTCTCCAATAATTTTAGTAGTTCGACATAATTTATTAGTAACTTAGAAGACTTAAGCTAAGAATATCTGTGTAAAAATATTTGTGTTTTTAACATATTTATATTTTATCTGTGTTGCTTTATGAAACCGAAGCTGAACTCAGCCTACTTTTCATATACATTTTATGCTTAAGTGAACTCATAAATAATACTTTATTTAATAAATATTTTTGCATTAAAGTAATATATAGTTCAAGATGGCTTCTGAGTTTTATAGGATAAAAGTCTGAAGTGGGAAGGGGAAATTTTTATTGCCTCAAAGAAAGCAATTTTAAAATACAAGTACATAGTGAAGATATTCTTGAAAAGAAGATGATGTACCCCACACTTCCCCATAATTCATCCATGTCATAAACCATGAAAATTTGCATCTTTAGTAATTGTTATTAAGGTCTTACGGCTGCCACAGCAAAGTACAACTTACTGGTAGCCTAAAAACGAAGATAAATTTATTCTTTCACAGTTTATTATGCTAGACATCTGAAATCAAGGTATTAGCATGGTTAGTTCCTTCAGAGGGCCCTGAGAAATCTAAGATGATGTCATATATAACTATTTCCACGAATATAAGTAAATTCAAATACTACAAAGTGCTATCAATCTGGGCATTGTATGAAAAAAACCTAAAGGGTAAAATAGACATTGTTTACATGTGCTCTAACTGAAATGGAAATGATTGTGGATTTGTAAATTACCAGATCTAAAACTTACATTTTGCAGATTCTATTAAAATTGCTGACATAGTATTCAATTGAAGAAATAAACTTTTAAAAATACACACACACACACACACACATATATATATATATATATTTTTTTTTTATTGATTTCAGAGAGGAAGGGAAAAAGAGATTGAAACCTAAATGATGACAGAGAATCATTGATCAGCTGCCTCCTGTCCCCTTTTCCCTTCCCCCATACATACACTGGGGATCAAGCCTGCAACCTGGGCATGTCCCCTGACTGGTAATCAAACCTGTGAATTTCTGGTTAATCATTAAGCCACACTGGCTGTGCAGAAACAAACTATTTTTTATCATAATAATGTGGACTGAGTTTGAGATTGAGTATTTTTGCTTCAACAAATTCAAAACTATTTATGCCATGAAGTTTCTATAACTTCCTATATTTAGGCAAACACCACCTCACAGGAAACTGCCTTAAAAGTTCTTTCTGTAAAAGTTCTAAAGAACACATTTTATGAAATATCTTGTTTCATTTATTTAGTTGATTTGTTATTATTAATTCAAATGTAAACATTTAGATATATTATAACTAAAGAAATTTAGTAATGCTTTGAATAAAACATTATAAAATTATATGTTTAAAGAAAAGGTTTACCAAATATCTACTTGAATTTATTGATGACATATTATTGTGGAGTATACTTGATAACTTTGTTGACATATTTCCAAACCTTAATGGATAATAAAAGTAATGGTTAAGCTACTAAAAACTCTAATTTGTTCTAAAAAGCACTTTATTGGAGTTCATGACCAAATGGACCAAAAATTATTGAGAGCACTTGTCAATGATCAAAACAGAATAATCTTTGTAAACATCTGAATGAATATGGCCTTCAAGTACAAGGCATCTAGGGGACACCCAACAATAGAAAGTGAAGCAAACACATTAAACAATAGAAAGTGAAGCAAACACATTAAAAAATTGCTCATCAAGACTCTACTTAACCTTTTTCTGTTGACCTCAAAATTAATAATCACAGGCCAGCTAGTTTATTGCCTACATATGAGATACATTTTTCTTTCACCATAGAAAAACAACAAACGACAGATCATATTTTAATGGCATTATAGGAGGTCTTTTAGAGAGATAGCAATGTAAGTTCAGCATATTATTTATACTAATTTCAAAGTGGTTTAGTTTGTCTTATGATTATTGGATAGCTTCAATTTTTTTCTATTATTTGAACAATTATACATTAGGCTTGCTTGAAAATATATTTGAATATTTTATTACCATCTAATTCTGAACAGCTTTGGTTTATGTTTATCAATTTCCTCTGTGGTTTTCACTGCTTTATGATTTTTATTTTTTGACTTATTTTCATAATTAATAATAACCAATTCTTAACTGTTTTACTCCTTTTTTGAAAAGACATCTAGGTTCATCAGGTTCTCTTAAAATTCTTTTCATATATTTAATTCTGCCTTTGTCCTTATTTATTTTTTCTCTCTGTTTTAATTTGTGTTGTGATAATTTTTCATCTTTCATAAAATAAATGTTTATTCTCACATTTTTCTTGATTCATAGTGAAAGTATTTGAACACTTCTGTATCTGGTGACTCCTTCAGCTACAGCTAGTTTCAATGAGACATGTCAAATTGACACCACTGGGGGAAGTATTCTAAATTAGGAAAAATTGCCGAAACCAGTTTGGCTCAGTGGATAGAGCATCGGTTTGCAGTCTGAAAGGTCCCAGGTTTGATTCTGTTCAAGGGCATTTACCTTGGTTGTGGGCATATCCCCAATAGGGGGCATGTAAGAGGCAGCTGATCGATGTCTCTCTCTCATCAATGTTTCTAACTCTCTATCCCTATCCCTTCCTCTCTGTAAAAAATAAAAAATAAAAAAATAAAAATTAATAAAAATTAAAAAATAAATTAGGAAAAATGCTTAAGTTGTTTCATGTAACAGTAAAAGATAAAGAATAAATCACATGAATTATTTACACTGGCCTAAGTATTTGAGTTCTTATAAAGATAAACAATTATACTATTCAGCATATCTCCATGAGAAAATTACTGTTCAATATGTTATTTATTGATGGCAAATCTAAGGCATAGATCATGCTAATTTTCTGCCCAAGATCACATTTCACTATCATTCCCAAATGTTTTATCCAGTGTGATGGCTAGTCTTATTTTCCACTTGGCTAGGTTATGGTTCCTAGTTGTTTAGTCAAACACTAAATGTTGCTGTGAAGGTATTTTGCAGATATGATTAACATTTGCAATCTGTTGACTTAATTAGGATTACCCTCAATAAAGTGGGAGGTAAGTTAAAGATTTAATAACAAAAACTAAGGTTTCACAAAGAAGGAATTCTAGCCCTAACTGGTTTGGCTCAGTGGATAGAGCATCAACCCATGGACTGAAGGGTCCTGGGCTCAATTTCATTCAAGGAAGGGCACATGCCCAAGTTGCAGGCTCTATTCTGAGTAGAGGGCAGGCAGGAGGCAGCCAATTAATGATTCTCATTATTGATGTTTCTATCTCTCTCTCTCCCATCTCCCTTCCTCTTTGAAATCAATAGAAAGATATATATATATTAAAAAAGAAGGAATTCTGCCTCAAGACTGTAACATAGAAATCTTAACTCAGTTCCTAGCCTACCCTAAAAATTTACCAGTCCCTACAACTGCATGAGCCATTAAAGTCTCTCTCTCTCTCTCTCTCTCTCTCTCTCTCTCTCTCTCTCTCTCTTTCTCTCTCTTCCTTCTCCCTCTCTGGCCTTCTCCTCTCCCTTCCTTTTTCATCCACCCATTGATTGATAGATCCATCCACTCATCTATTCATCCATCCAATCAGCTATCATCTGTTCTATTACTCTGGAGAACCACACAAATAACCTCAGCTAACCTTTATTCTTTCAGGTTCCCCAATTGTCTTGTTAAGAAGTTATTTTATTCATATTACTTATCTTAACTAACAAGATTGCAAATGCCTCCACAACCAGGAGTTCCCATCTTTACACTATCACATCAATATGCCTGCATGCTGTCATATGACCTTATAATTTTATTTATTTATTATTTTATATTTATTATTTTATTTCATGGTAAATGAAGGTTGCCAGAAACCAAATGTTTCTTGTTAAGAGTTAAGTTATAACAGAAACCAAGGAGTCTATGATTGTTTGTTTTGTTTGTTCATTATTTGAAAAATGGACTGATATAGAATTCTTGATATTCTTATCTTTTAATAGTTAGTATTTAGCCTCTTTTCCTATAACAGAACACTTTTCAAATGTAAGACCAATTAAGCTGCCAAAGGAAATAAATGAACAAGTAATTATTTGATAGGTCTAGGAAAGAAAGTTCCCCTAATTTACAAAATAAAAAAGATAGGTAATTGTGATTTTGGAACCTTTTATTTCAGTTATGATGAAAATTGACAAATGAATGGGATTTCTAGTCATTTTATTATTTCGAGTCATGTAAGATAGGTATAAAACCCAGGATCAGTTTGGTAGTTCAATTCATTCACTTAAAATAAAACAAAACTCATAAAAGTGAACAAAATTATATTTGAATATTAGCACATTTAATGTCATGGTCTTGAGTTTTTAAGACAATAAGAATATTAAAGAAATAATGTCAACTTCTCTGATCAAGGTCCAGAATAAATGCATTTTGAGCATTTAAAAATTTATAAAAATGGTTGAGTAAACAGTATTGAAGGCCAAGTGTCATCAAGGCCAAGTTTATCTGATGATCAATAAAAGATAAAAGCTGTCACCATGATGGACTGAGATTGCTAAAGATCTTTGAGAACCCAAGGCTATTCAGATACAATTTAAAAAAAATAGATTAGGACTAAATATTATACAGTATAATAGTAATTTAGAAAAAAATCTTTAAGAAGTTTCTTTTCCTCATCATGTTTTTTCGTAATACATTCTATGTGATGTATAAACATTAAGCAACAAAATGTGCTATATGGTAAACAGCTTTCCTATAAAATACTTTAAGTTAAAAATGAGTATTTTTTAAATAAAAAAAAGTATAGACAAATGATAAGCTCCAAATGTATTTACAATACATATTCTTATAAAATATTATGAAGGAAATGTTATTTCCATGAGGCCAGATGTTTAATTTAATCTCTTTAATTCACTAAAATTTGAATTTAAAATATTAATTATATTTTATAAAATATGTTATTAATTTTACATAGTCATGTATTCTAAATATGAACAAAGTATACATTTTAAAAATGTCAACTTATATTTAATGCTAAATAAACTGATGAACAAACTAATCTTCATAAGAAATTTAAAGACTATTGCCCTTAGAATTTGGCTGACAATTTTTAAATGGTTAAAAAAAAACATAAGAAACTGTACATACATAATTTTCCTTTATAAATCTGATAAATTCTGTTTATCTGAGCTTTGCTTAAATGTACGTTTTAATGTGACACTGATTTGTTCTAGTAAGACAGATATTACTTTCTTGGTCTTAAAACGATAATGGCTCTTACCACAAATAACTTCACAAATCACCTGTAAATGTATTTATAGATCAGAATTATAATAAAAATAATTGTTATTATTTTAAAACAGTGAGTACAATATTTTAATCTCTGAAAATGATTCTCTTATTTGCCCCTATTACCTACCTTAAAGAAGAGTTTGTGTGTCTCTGAAAATTTACATTTTAGAAGATTTCTGGATAGAACCCTAAGGGAATGATTTTCTCTGCAATTACCCTTATTTATCATCCCTTTGATTTTATTTAACATATTATCTGACAACAAGAAAAGATCCATGACCTTAATCTTGCTGATCCTCCTATATCCATTAGGCAAATGCCTAATTTAACAAATGAGTCTTCAGCTTTGCCCTAAAACCAGAAAACTCATTTTTCCTAAAACTATTCAATGAAACAAGTTTAAAGAATGAGATTTTTCTTTTTTGAGGGGAAGAAACATAACAAAGAAAAAAAAAAAAGGAGGGGGGAACACCATTTAAAGCCAATGTTTAAACATGATAACCACATTTTAAAAGTATGAATCTAGATACTATAAATATTCTAAATGATGTAGGAGTATCAGCCCCTTTGGAGTGCCTCAACTATGATATGAAATTTGTTTTTGTTACTGGCAGATTAACAAATCAATAGATAATGCAATAGTGCTGTAATAATTGCAATAACCTACAATAGTATTTGAGATTTGGGACATTTTTTATAAATGTTCTGTTACATATTATATGATGTAATATCACTTTTAAATTACAAGGATGACATATGCTTGATAAAAATGTTTTTGTTCCGACTCATTTAATTTTAAAAAAAGTAAAGAAATTTTACTTTGATTATATTCTGAATAGGATAACATTTTAATTTGTTTTCCTATTCTCTAAATAAGCAGTGATTTCAGTATTTTACATATAACCTAATTTTCCAAAGATTTAAATTTAGAAAACAATAACAAAACAAAACAAAACAAAAATCACTGAAACACTATTGAAAAGACAAACACTTAAAATGGCATTAACATAGGAAGGTGATCAACACACTTCTCATGAAATATAGACTGTGAAAATATATACAAATTACAAGTAAACGAAATCATCATATCAGTTAAGAATTAAAGAACACGTTTTCTAGAACTAGAAATTCAAAAACTAGTATAGCACTTTGTGTGTATATCTTCCATATTGTTTCAGTAATTATTTCTAATACTCATTCTTTTCATTATGTCTTTTCCTATGTTCATTAGTCATTTTTGGTTGTTCCAGTAATAGAAGATGAAAGGGGCAGTTATTTACTGATGCACTGAAAAATGCAAAACAAGAATTTCTTTGACAAGATTAAATTTCACTAAGTATTAAAAAAAGCCAGAGACTATGCCTACTGGGAAAAGGAGGCTTAAGGATAAATGGGATCTTATGGAAATTAGAACTGGAAATTTTTGTTTATTATCCAAAGCTTCACCAGCTAGTAGTTCATTATTCTAGCTATATACTTACCTATAAATATAATAACATTAAGAATAATAATTATAATAAAGTATAACAGCAACAACAGTAGTAGTTCATGGGTTTCTATGATGGGCTTTCACCTTTACAAATATTTTTGTCTGATTTTAGACTCCTCCCTGACACATAAAAACAAACAACAATTACCACAAGAAATGCTCATTTCCCTTTGAATTTCATGTTGAAATTCTGGAAGAAACTCAAATCGATTTCTTTCTTTTCAGTGAAGTTCCATTTTCCTTCTTAGGCAAGGATCTTGCAAAATAGCACTAAATAAATCATTTACCAACATATGGGTTGAATAGTTAGGTCAGGTCTCTTGATAATCCACTGTGTGTATGATGAAGGGGCCATGTGGTAGAAAAAATTTTAAGGCCATGGGCAGAATGGATTTAAAGAGAATTTAAATCAATGTTTGCCTCCCATTAGAGCCAAAGCATCTAAATGTTATGTTATACTCTCTGGGAATGATAATCACAGTCCCTGAGAGTTTGCACCTAACAACTAGAAGAATATTATTTCTAAAACTGTGATCTTGATCTCTTTCAAACAATACTCCTTTATGTATTCCAAAAGTCTCAGTTTAGGTGTTCTAATAATACTCTATTTATAAGTGTGCTGTGTGTGTTCCTTTTTTGTTAATCCTCACCCTACAATATTTTTCCCGTTAATTTTTAGAGAAAATGGGAATACAGAGGGGAAGAGAGAAGAGAACACCAATGTCAACTGTTTTAGTTCCGTAGGAGCTGGAATCAAACCTGCAACCCAAGAGCCAGCCCTTGACAGGAACTCAAACCCGCAACTCTTTGGTCTGTGTTGGACAGTCTAACCATTGCGCAACTGGTCAAAACTATTTATATGTGTTTTGAAAATTGAATGTCTTCTGATCTTTTCCTTACATTTATTTTTTTTTCAACAGACTGCTCCTTGAAAAGAGTTAATTTTAATATAAATTCTATATTTACATCTTCAATAATGAACCTCTATCCAGCATATAGACAATTGCTACTTAAATGTTTGGTAAATAATACCCTGACTGGTTTGGCTGTAACCTTGAACTTGATATTTAAAGATGTTTTAAAAAGAAAACTCATTTTTTTATGACAAACAATGATATTTTTATTTTCTCTTTTAGAATACTTAAATTTAAGTGATTCTGTGTGTCCATTTAAAGTTTCCAAATATATCACACATTTTTTGAAGTTAGTCTATAATTTTAATATTCCTCCTTTTCATGAGCATACAAAAATGATTGCCATTGACATAACATCAACTGAACATCACCAAATGAGGAGAAATTTGTTCTTATAGGATTCTTAGACAAAACTACTGGGGGGAAACCACAAACAGTTGGTGACAAACACTCTGTTTTATATTTATATCTGGGGGGCTGGTGCACGAAGATTCGTGAAGGGAGATTGGATCCCTCAGTTTGACCTGCACCCTCTTCAATCTGAGAGCTCTCAGAGAAGCCCTCTCCAATCCGGGAGCTTCTGTCTGTCTTTGCTGTCATGTGAGCGAATTGTCTAAAACTCCAATCCAGTTTGATTTGGTGCTTACAGAATAATAGAGGTTTTTTTGTTTGTTTGTTTGTTTTTCTTTGCTGCATTGGTGGAGATTTAGAAGTTTCAGGATAGCGTCCCTTTAATTTTTCCTAGATACTGTGACTTTACATACTTATATCTCTCATCTTTGCTTTCCCTTCATCTACAACAGTAACTTGCTCCATCCTCCATCTGCAACAGTAACTTGCTCCAGGCTCAGTTTTCTTTAGTTTCTAGGAGATCCTGCAATGTGTTTGCCACCCGAACTATGATTTCCAGCATTCCTGGTGCTCCTTACACTCTTGGTTTCTGCTTCTAGTTCAGGGACTGCACAAACCAAAAAGACTGAACTCTAGCCACCCCTAGCCCGGGCTGACAGGACTGGACACTCCAGTTGAGTCCCTGGGACCCTGGCTGCTCTGCACTGGCATGCATGTGTGCTGACCACAGGCTTGAGCTGGGCAGGGTCCCAGGGATGCCAGCTGCATCACCCCGGCTACACAGAGGATGGATGGGCATCCCACCCCATCCTCGGCTGATTGGTGTTTGTGTGCATGTGTGCTGCCCACAAGGATGTCATCTTTGTGGGTTAATTTGCATACTCACTCCTGATTGGCTGTAAGCATTGTGAAGATATGGTCAACTTACATATCTATCTATTATTAGTATAGATGTCTTGAAAAAAATCCATAAGATAAATATTTTTTAAATGTCTTTAGGCAGTAGATAGTTTTATAAACCAAATGGTGTTATTATTCTATGGCCTTTAAAAACTAACAATTTAATGACTTTTTTCAAAATCTATTTTTATTGATTTCAAACATTAAGGGAGAAAGTGATAGAGATAGAAACATCACTGAGACAGTACGTATTATTGATCTGCTGCCTCCTGCAAGTCCCCTCCTGGAGATCAAGCCCACAACCTGCGCATTTGCCCTGATCAGAAACAAATCTCTACCTCCTGGTTCATGGTTTGATGTTCAATCACTGAGCAACACTAGCCCAGCTACAGGACATTTTTAATTGAAATACTTAAGAAAGTGGCATAAAATGAATAATTTTGAGCAGATTCGGAGAAGATTGCTCAAGAGAAATTGAAGCCAATTGCCTCTATCTTCCTGTGTATTTTTGCTAGTACAGGGGAGTGTAAATGGGACTTGGTTTAGGCAAGTGTATTGTGGGGAAGTTGCCAACTGTACAGTTATAGTATTATTCGTATATTTACAAGGGTACAAGCTTTTCAAGTTTCAACAGATACCTCTTCCATTTTTCATTTTTTCACTTCTCTGACTCTGGTCTCATTATTGCCAATTCTCTTATCCTTGCTTTTATTACTCAACAAATACCTCTTCCATTTTTTCATTTTTTCACTTCTCTCTGACTCTGGTCTCCTTATTGCAAATTCTCTTATTACTCACTTTCTTGTTGTGTTGATATTATTTTATTGCTTTATTTAAAACCAGTAAAAATATTACATTTCCTTTATATTATGTCCTAAGAATAATTGCATGTGTTAGACCCCAGAATGACAAATCGGAAGGACATTTTCTAATGAATGGGGAATAAAGGGTATGTCCTAACAGAGCCTCGGTGACTAGCATGATTATTAGGGAACAGATTGCCAAAAACTTCTTCCTATATATCATTGATGAAAAGCCCTTAAAGTGAAAAGGTAAGAATAGCAGCCTCAGAAGTATCACCAGAAGAAGGAGAGGAGGAGGTTTGTTGGATAATGATTACTTTCTCATACTTACTTTCAGGAAGTTCAACACCTATGTATAGCCTGAGAAAGCACTGGTTCCTTAGCTTATGGTTTATACCTCCAGTGAAGTGATACTGTCAACTGAGGGACAAATGACCAAAACTTAGAAAACTAAAGCACGACTTGAAAAAAGAATGGCTTTGTATAAACACTGAATGAAAAAGACTCAGTGAAATGTGGCATCAATAGCAATATGAAATCTTATTGGCCCAAGGTCTTTACATATAGTATTTTAAAGAACTGCTATAACAATCATTAAATTGTCAGGAAATGCTACCAGGTTCAATTTCTAGACAAAAGTTGCTGTGACTAAGAAGGAAAGACTGGTGGAAAGGTAGGTGCTGTAGAGAAGCTGAGCATGGCCAGCTAAGAAGGAACCAGGCCACAGCCTGGGACAGTGGTCGGCAAACTACGGCTCACTGTTTGGCCCCTTGAGTTTGGCTCCTCCCCAAAATACCATGGCCTGGGTGAGTCTATTTTGAAGAAGTGGCATTAGAAGAGTTTAAGTTTAAAAAATTTGATGCTCAAAAGAAATTTCAAACGTTGTACTGTTGATATTTGGCTCTGTTGACTAATGAGTTTGCTGACCACTGGCTTGGGAAATGCAAATACAGGTATACTTTGCTCCCTGAAAGTTCATATTCGTCAATTAGCTTTTCCCGAAGATCTACATTAGCATGGTGATGGCTTCTTTCTTTAAAAAAAAATACTTTTTTATTGATTTCAGAGAGGAAGTGCAGAGGGTGAGAGAGAGAAACATCAATGATGAGAGAAAATCATTGATAGCTTCCTCCTGGATCCCCCCCAACCGTGCTCTCTCCCCAGGATTGAGCCTGCAACCCAAGAATGTGCCTAACCAGGAATCCAGCAATGCCCTCTTGGTTCATAGGTCAACATTCAAGTACTGAGCCATGCTGGCAGGGGAGCTTTTTTTTTTTTTTTTAAGTTAAATTTACTGGGGTGATATTGGTCAATAAAATAATATATATTTTAAATGTATAATTATATGCTATGAATTTGTATATTACATTGATTACCCACCACCCAAAGTCAAATCATATTCTGTCACCCTATATTTTACCATCTTTACTCTTTACTACCTCTCCCTACCTTGTGGTAATCATCATAATGTTGTCCATGTATATGAATTTTTGTTTGTTTTTCTTGCTTCATTTGTTGCTTTCCATTTTATATCCCACACCTGAGTGAAATCATATGGTTCTTAAGCTTTTTGTCTGATTTATGTCACTTAGCACAATATTCTCAAGTTCCATGCATGTTGTGGTGAATGGGAGTATTTAATATTTTCTTATGGCTGAGTAGTATCCTATTGTACACATGTATATATCTTCTTAATGGCCTTTTTTCAGAAAGTTTTTGATTCATGAAAACAGGTATTAATGCATTCGCTTACTCTATTTTGTCTTACAAAATGTTTCATATGGACACACTTTTTTTCAGGTAGTGGAGAAAACTTTTACCTCTTAATTATGATGTGATATTGAATAAAGAAAAAACACAGCACAATATGCAATATACTCTCATCCTTTAATATTTAGGTAAAGTATTGTTATTTTTTCAAGAATTTTCTGAGAAAAATTTAAGACTAAATACAAATCTGAAAGTTAACTAGAGTATGAAGATTTCATATATTTGTTTTATTAATTGCTAGTTTAGAAAAATAAAAATTCAGTGAAGCATATAGTCTTATTTCTTCTCTTCACCACAATTTTATATTTACTAAGGAATCATGGCCACAGATACACAATGGAACACACTGCTGTGAACGTTTGCCAGCATTTTGTCCCTACTTTTTCCAAATAACTAATAAATCAAGGGAGTGTAGTTATTATTGTGTATTTGACTCACTCACCCTTGAATCAGCCAAGCAATTTGAGAGTCTAGAGACTTTTGATGTTCAACAATTTCTAAAATGCTTTTTAACTGCTGAAGATTTCATGCTCACTAAATTTAATCCACCCAGGGCAATGCCCTTTTGACCATTACAGCCTTTACATTTCTTGTCATCATGCTGAATAATTTCTGCTGATATTATATTTAATGTCAATCTTTTTAAAATTAATGAGGGACTAAAACACATTTTTATGGATTAGGGATTTCTGTTTAAATTTCTTGCTGAGCTACTTTGCTTTCCAAAGTTCTTTTCTAAATATCTTCTTTATTGCAGTTGGTACCAAACTGCAATAAAGTTTTTATAGATAATTTTTGAACAATATATTGTGTCTGAACAGTTTTGTTCTTATACATTTCATGAACATTTCTATTACAACTTTGCAGAAACAAATTAGGTTACCTATGATTTTATAACATGCTTATTATATCACAACAATATATATTCAGGGATATTTACCACAAGTTGAGATATCTTTAGTATATATTAAAGACTTAGGGGAGAAATACCAACATTGAGATTATACAAACAATTTTATAATTTAGAGTTGCAATATACTCCAAAAGAGTATGGTTATTTTTTTTCAATATTTTGTTAATTTTTTCATCAAATAAATTGTCACTTTTTTATGACTTCAAGTGCTTTTCCAGAATTTAATCCATTTCTCTCAAAGAAAACAAAAAGTGCTTTGAAAACATGTTAAATAGTAAAACTGTGACAAAAATGTCAATATTTTAATAAATTCAATTATTTAAAAGTTACTTTTTATATTAGAAATATTGTCTCTGTTTCCACATCGTTTAACAAAAATTCAGACTTAAAATATTTGACTTGGCAAATAGGAAGACATAGATACTGAAAAACTATTCTATTCAAGATCATAATCATCATGCATTGCTACTGTGCTAAGGGCAGTCACTTAAGCATATGTGTATAGCCATGATGTTGATTCTTATTATTAAAATTAATGTAAATATTTGTCCAAATCTATGGAAAGTGCAGCACTAAGAGTGAACTCTAATGTTAAATTATGAACTTTGATTGATAATGTATAAATGTAGGCTCATTAATAACAAGAAATGTATCACTCTACTGGGGATAGTAAGAGTGGAGGAGGCTCTACATTGTGTGAGGGCAGAGGTTGTATGGGGAAGTCTCTTTTTTCAGCTCAGTTTGCTATGAACCTAAAAGAGCTCTAAAAAGTAAAGTCTATTCTCCAGCCCGTGTTGCTCAGTAGTTGAGCACTATCCTATGAACTAGAATTCCCAGTCAGGTCACATGCCTGGGTTACAGACGCGATCTCCAGTAGGAGGAGTGCAAGAAGCAATCGATCTATAATTCTCATTGATGTTTCTATCTCTCCCTCTCATTCCTCTCTGAAATCAATAAAAATATTTTTAGAGTCTGTGAAAAATATCTAGTATAGGTATAGTTTCATATATTGTAAGTATGAAATAATGTTAATCATATGAAAATATTTTAGGTGAGAAAGAATAATACCTCAATATAAATATCTGCAGTAGATTCCTTTGATTTTAGTTGATTCTTTTTTTCATGTAAACCATACACTGACTTTCAGTATGTGTATATTATCTGACAGTATGAGCAAAATGAGGTATACATTCCCTTAAAAATTAAATCCTCATAATATTTTCAACATAGCATTTTCCGAAAGAATGTTGTCACAAAGGCGGTCATTATATATTCAGTTGCAGTTGAGGTTATTCAGTCAGCATAACAACATCTTGTCAGCAACCCTGCTGATCTGTGTAAAGGCAAATAAATGCTGTATGTTGTGGTGTTATCTGAGAAGAGCAATCTTGCCCAGGACACAGAAGGATTATTGCTATGTTCCTTCAAGTGCTTTCATAACATATTTACGGAGCAGACAGACCAGAAGTGGATTTCAGTTTAACGTCTACTTGCAACTTTAGCTGAATTGAAACATGCATTAGTTTTTCGGGTGAATTTTGAAAGTATGATTTTGGCTTTTAATAATAAATCAAGACCGTCAACGATTAATTATTTGTAATAAATGGGAAAAACACACACTGGCATAAATAATTCTAATTAAATAATGAATTCTGTATATGAGAAATGGTTTTACATTCTTTAAAACTGAGCCTCTCATCTCCACAGCACAATGGACTCAGTAGCATAGTAATTGCAGACCCTAGTTAATAAATGCAATTCAGAGACAGACAAACTGGGACCTTTATTAAATCTGAACTTAATTTTGGAGAAAAAAGTATGCAAAAGATAAACTGAACGAGGTAGCTCTGAAATTTCTTACAGGTAACTAAGAAGAAAAAAATCATATTTATGCATTATCCATTTTATTAAATTAATTATTTCTAAAACAAAGTAAAACTTATTTCCATATTATTTGAGGAGGCATATTTATAAGGAGAGATAAAAAGAAGGAAATGAGGAAGAAAGAAAAAAACGCACTTTATCTGATTTTTCTGGTTGACAATCTATACTAATAAAAGGGTAAATTACTAATTACACCAGACGTCCTTCCAGACAAAGCCATGGTGGCAGGGGCGAAGGCAGAGGAGGTTAGGGTGATCAGGAAGGCAGGGAGCAGTTAACGACATTAGGCAGACAGGCAGGCAAAGTATTTAGGGGTGATCAAGCAGGCAGGCAGGCAGGTGAGCAATTAGGAGCCAGTAGTCCTGGATTGCCAGAGGGGTGTTCCGGATTGGAGCTGGTGCAGGCTGTGCACCAGGCCTCTCGTATTAAATAAAAGGTCATAGTTTTCTTTTACTATTCATTTCTTTTTCAGCCACTTCACACACAATTAAATTATTTAATATTTAACCTTTATCTCATTTTATATTGTCTATTTTGGTATCTGTACATGAAGATTTCAAATTTGCAAAAACATTTCTATTTGTTCTGGTATCATTGTAATTCTGTACTGATAAAAATCAATACATTTGTTAGCTGTGGTACAATTTATAAAGAAGAGTATATAGATATGCTTTTTAAGCACTCTGAATATCTGTGATGTTTGTTTATCTCCTTGGAAATTAATGAAGGATTTTATTCCTCCCCAAATGATGGTCATATAAGCTGGAGCCTGTGCAAATTATCAACATCTTATCTAAATTAAAATCTAAATTAAATCTTATTTCTCTCTATGATCCACCTTCTTCTTGGTGAGAGTTCTATTACTATAGTAAACTTATTGTTGTTCTGAAGACTATAGAGAAACAATAAGAACATTTAAAAAATTACTCAGAATAGCCATTTAACATCCTAGTCCAAGAAAAAAAAATTGCAAGAACTGGCATAAGAACAAAACAAAGGTAAAACATATGAATTAGAACAGTGGTTCTCAACCTTTCTAATGCTGCGACCATTTAATACAGCTCCTCATGTTGTGGTGAATTGTAATGTAAATATCTGTGATTTCTGATGGTCTTAGGCGACCCTGCTAGTGGTTCTGAACTTAGGGGTCACTGCTGTAGAACCTAAGACCATCAGAAAACAGGTCACGACCCACAGGTTGAGAACCGCTGGATTGGAAACTCATTAAGGTTTCAAAGGAGAAGAAACCACCAAAAAAACCTATAGAATAGGAGAAAATATTTTCAAATAATTTTCCCCAAAAATATACAGAAATGGCCAACAGGGTACATGAAAAGGTGCCCAACAACACTAATCATCAGGGAAATGCAAATTAAAACCATAGTGAATTATTACCTCATATCTGTTAGAATGGCTACCATTAAAAAAATAAAATATAACAAGTGTTGGCGAGGATATGGTAAAAAGAGAACCCATTTGCATTGCTGCTGGGAATATAAACTGGTGTAGCCACTATGAAACACAGTACATCTCTGGCCAGGGTGGCTCAGTTTGTTGAGCATCATCTATGCACCAAATGGTTGCTGGTTTTATTCCCATCAGGGCACATGCTTGGATTGGGTGCTCTATCTCCAGTAAGGGGCGTGTAGGAGGAGGCCAATCAATAATTTTTCTCACACCTATATTTCTCTCATCCTCTCTCTCTCTAAAAGCAATACAAAGATTAAAAAAGAAAAAGAAAAAAGAAAAACAGTATGGCAGTTTCTCAAAAAATTAAAAATTGATCTACCACCACATGATACAGCAACCCTACTTTTAAGTATATATTCAAAGGAAATGAAGACAGGATCTTAAAATCATACCTGCACTCCCATGTATATTGTAGTATGATCCACAAAGCCAAAATATGGAAACAATTTAAATTTCTATCAACAGCTAAATGAATAAGAAATGATAGATAGCTCCTCAATTTCTATATTTTGTCTGTGTATAAAGACAATTGAAATTTCAGTTTCTACATGACAAAGTTTACCACATGTTAATAATACTCTATGAAGTCTATGATAAAGCAATTAGATATTACAGTAAGACCATAGACTGTTTTTTCTTCTAACTAAGAAATCACTCATAGCTTTAATATTTTCACCAACTGAATAAGACTATATATACATGAAAGGAAGTTACCTTTATTCTGTCAATTCCTTCACAAATTAGTATGAGAGAAAAATAGTGTTTGGATTATAAAACAAAATAAATCATAATCTAAATATATCTGTTTATCATCATCCTTTCAACAAAATAACATCATAAAGATAACAGGTTTAAGAAATATCTATATTTTACATATTATAAAATAAGAATAAAAAGAATATATGCATTTTAGAGTGATAAACTTTTTAAATATTATTCAAATGTTATAATTTGCAAAACTCTACATATTAAAAGCCCATAGTTATATAATCTTTTAAATTGTTATTCAAGCAGGATATTCCTATTATTCAAAAGCATTTTGCAAATAGTTAAGTAGAAAAGTAAGTTAACTTGTTTATAGCTCCTGAAAAATATCAGAAAATATTTATCACTTAAAGTTTGGGATATTTTTGTAGACACTGTATATTTGGATATTGCATTTTGTGACTCAACTTGTTTGAAATGGATGATTATATTTCCAACAGCTGTATTAGTATTGAGAATAGCTAATGATAAAAAGACTTTTTTGGCAAACCACTTCTGTTAAATGGAGAATGCAATGTGCTTGGCATCTGTAATTTAAGTAATTTGTAAGAAAATACATCGCTTAGTCAGCTGTAGATTCTACTATTTCATGATTAAGATTACAATCCATTAATCAATTTTTAAACATAAATACACTATTATTCAAAAATAAATAAAAATTTAAACATACTAGAATCAACAAATATAATTAAAACAATAGTCATTCATTCATCTTTCAGCTGTTTGGTGAAATTGCAGAAGCATTGAGCCAAGCAGCTAATACCACATTTAGTTTTGTTTATCGAAATAATGAAAGTGTGTTAATGACAAAGTATAAAACACATAATAGAAATTAATGTTCTGTGAAATAAAATTTTGTTTGAAAATCAAGATGAGTACAATAAAAGCTTGTCATTAAGTGAACATTTTATAATGTACATTTAACAACTATTAAACCATTTCTATTGAAGTGTATCTGTAAATTAAACACCATGAAAAATGACAGTGATATACTCAAGACACACTTTAATGCATGGAATTAAACTAATTTTAAATAAAATTCAAAGTGTGCTTTGTATAATCACAGGGAACAGGAATTTTAACATCTGTATATATTCTATTAGTTCTAGTCAGTGTATATATCCATGTCTTATTCTAATATATTTAATTCTTATACTTAATAATTCTTTTATAAAATTTTTATTTTGATTAAAATGGAAATAAATTTTGACTACCTCATATATACTATATGTAGCCATTATTTAGTGCATTCACATATAGAGAAATTTGGGGATATAAATAACATCGTTAGATTTTATGTATGCTATTATTGATAAAGAAATTTGGGAGTTATACAATATCATTGGATTTTATACTTGATGTTATTGATAAAGCATATTGATATCTGCTATTATTGATAAAGAATCTGTTTCCCAATATTGCTAACTTTAACATGTTTGAAATATTGTCTAAGGTGGAACTGCCACTTGACCCAATGATCCCAATTTTAGGAATATATCCTAAGAAACCCAAAACATCAGTCAGAAATAATATATGTACCCCTATGATCATAGCAGCACAATTCACAATAGCTAAGATATGGAAACAGCTCCACAACCCATCATTAGATGACTGGGCAAAATTGGTACATTTTACCATGGAATACTATGCAGCACCGAAAAAGAAGTCTCTTATCCTTTGAGACAACATGGTGGAACCTGGAGAGTCTTTGCTAAGTGTAATAAGCCAGTCAGAGAATGTTATGTATCACATTATCTCACTCTTATGGAGAATCTAATGAACAAAATAAACTGATAGCACAGTATGGGTGGTTCAGTGATTGAGTGTCAACCTATAAACCAGGAGATCACTGCTCAATTTATGGGCAGGGCACATACCCAGGTTGCTGGATGGATCCCCAGTGGTGAGGCATGCAGGAGGGAACCGATCAATGATTCTCATCATCAATGTTTCTACCTCTCTCTCCTCCTCCTTCCACTCTGAAATCAATAAAATCTATTAATAAATAATAAACTAAAAATAAACTGATGCACAAAATTGATCGAGAGACATAGATGCATGTAAAAGACTGATAAATCTCAGAGGGAAAGTGGGGGTTGAGGGATAGATGTGGGGAGAGAATAACCAGGGAATTTATATCCATATTTGCATAGCATATGGACACAGATAGTAGTGTGGTGAAGCCCTAGGTGGGGGTGATTGTGAAGTGGAGGGAGTGATGGTTAAAAGAAAGTGGGCCCTAGTCAGTTTGGCTCAGTGGATAGAGTGTTGGCCTGCAGACTAAAGGGTCACGAGTTTGATTCTGGTGAAGGGCATATGCCTGGGTTTTGGGCTCATTCCCCAGTGGGGGATGTGCAGGAGGCAGCCAATCAATGATTCTCTGTCATCGTTGATGTTTCTATTTCTCTTTTCCTGTCCCTTCCTCTCTGAAATAAATAAAAATATATTTTAAAAAAATAAAAGAAAGTGTACATCTGTAATACTTTCATCAATAAAGATAAATAAAATATGTTAACAGATAAATCTTAAACAAATAAAGAAAATGATACAATTTTATCAGAAGTAATAATTAAACAATATTATTTACTACTTTCAAATAAATATTTTATGATTTTAAGCATCACAATATGCTTTTAATTCTCACCGTTTTTTCTATTTATATGAAGAGTTAAGAAACATTAACATTGTAAAGTATCTATTAGTACCAAATTATAGAATACTAGAGGTCATGCACCTAAAATCTGTGTGTGGGTATGGTCTCTAGGCCTAGCCTGCAATCAGAGTTAGCTTCCCCAGCTGCTAGCAACTGCTCCCCATCCCCCAACACCCCCAACAACCCTGTTCCTCGTTCACTATTGGACAATGGGAGCCTGCTGGCCAGGGGAGAAGGGACTGAGAGGTAGGACGTTATGGCCTGCTCACTAGCCCCACCCCCACTGCAGATCACCCTCTGTGTGTGGGGCAACTAGAGGTGGAGGCCTTGGCTTGCTACCACCTGCATCCCCTGCAACCCACCCCTGCTCCCCATTTGCCACAAGGCAATCAAAACCTATGGGCCAGGGAGAGGGATCAAGAGGTCAGCCATTCTGCCCACTCGTCAGTCCCACCCCTCCCTACCACCCACCTTGGTTCCCCATTTGCCATCAGGCAATGGAAGACTTCCAGCCAGTGGGGAGGGACCAAGATGTTGGTCATTACCACTCGCTTGCCAGCCTCACTCCTGCTATGAATAGCCCTCAGTGTGTGGGGCGACCAGTGGGGCAGGAGCCTTGGCCTGCCACTGCCTGCATCCCCCACCCCTGGGTTCTCATTCACCATCGGGCAATGGGAGCCTGCAGGCTGGGGAGAGGGACCAAGAGTTGGTCTGTGTACCTCATAGTGACTGGTCAAGTGGTCATTCTGGTCTTTCTGCCATTATGGTCACTGGGCTTTTATTATATGTATATCCATTTTTACCTGGCTTCTATTAAATATTCAAACAGATTCAAAAAAATAAATGCTCATATTACTAAAATGAATTTTAATGTAAAACTGTTATGAAGTTTGAGAATTAAATACAAACAAAATTAATTCAGTAATCAATAAGCTTCTAAAACAGAAAGAACTAGGCTTTTTCATGAAAAATAAAATAATGGAGTTAAACAAACAAAATAAAACAAAAAGAAGAAAAAAAGCTGGTATTGAAATGAAAATGTATGATTGAACACAAAATATAATTTTTATTTTGCAAAATCAATCAACATTGACAAAATTTATTTATTCCTTTAATGTTATCATTACTATTTTTATTGTACGTTTTCTACCATTTTAAACTTATTTTTGTTTTAACAATAAAATCTATTTAACAGTAACTTTGTAAATATATTATAAAAAATATATTTAGCGATGTAGTGCTATGATTTCCAATGTAGTTGATAAATTGAGTATTATTAAAATACTAGAGGCCTGGTACATGGATTTATCTGGGGTGTGTCCAGCCTGTCTCACCTAGTCCCAATAGGCCGGACCCCAGCAGCAAGCTAACCTACCATTTGGAGTGTCTTCCCCCTGGTGGTCAGTGCACATCATAGCAACTGGTTGAATAGTCAAACAGTCAGACTTAGCATATTAGGCTTTTATTATATAAGACTGTCACATGAGCATTCAAGAATATGAAGACAAATTAAAATTAGAGATGAAATAATTTGTGCATATTCATCAATCTTTGTATCATTTCTTTACTGTTATTTAATATTGTCATGTAAAGTCCCCATATTAATTTAATTTTTTCTAAAATAATTGATTAGTGAGAGATCTTTTCATTCCATCTTCCCTTTTAGGAGATGAGTCTAGGAGTCAGGTAGGGGTAGACTAAAGCCTGGATGGAATTTACCTGCCCCTCCCTTTTTTTTTTTTTAATATATTTTATTGATTTTTTACAGAAGGAAGGGAGAGAGATAGAAAGTCAGAAAAAACATCGATGAGAGAGAGACATCGATCAGCCGCCTCCTGCATGTCCCACAGTGGAGATGTGCCCGCAACCAAGGTACATGCCCCCAACCAGAATCGAACCCGGGACCTTTTAGTCCGCAGACCGACGCTCTAACCACTGAGCCAAACAGGTCTCAGCCTGCCCCTCCCTTTTTTCAGAGCATTGGAGATGGGTTTATGGTGGGGCATTACACTGAAAAGAGGAAGTAGAATAGGCTGCTACTTGGTATACTAAGGCTAGAGAATAACAGTGAAGATACTTGCTTTTTCAGGTCACTTTCATGACTAACTAGAGACACAAAGGTAGAAAAGGAAGCAGTGGAATAGGAATTTTAGGGGAATATAGTCAGGTTTAGGAAATTTTAGGAATTAAGGGGTTCCATGGAAAACACATAGGGCTACAGAACTGGGAGAAGTTATATTTCCATAAGACAAGAGAAAGGCAACAGTTACATTTACATAAGACAAGGGAACTGGGAGTAGCCAAAAGGTCTATGTTTATAAAATAGAGGAGGAAGAAAGCCTAGAAGGAATAGGAGCACAACAAGGGAGGAGGGCATCACATGTCCCATGTGGTATTTGTCCTTTGCGCTCAGTAGTTACTATAATGACCAAAACAAAGGGAATATTGACCAATTAGAGGAGATATCAAGACACAGGGATTTGCAGCCTTTATAAACCAGGGAAACAGGAAATAGGTGGGACTCTTCCCCCTCTCCACATGAGAGTCTGTGCTGTGAAATTCTTTTCCTTTCCCCACATGGAAGTCTGTATTTGTTCTCCAATAAATCTCCACTTTTTCTATAGCATCTTCAGTCTGTGTGTTCTTTGACTCCAATGGACAAAGAATCCTGGGAACCTTCCTGCCCAGGGGAACACCCAGTGTTCCACTCCAAATATCATGTATCAGCAGGAGGGTCTCCTTTCCTCACACACATTCATGGTATCCCTATATTGGTAAATATTCAATATTTTGTTTCTTCACTTTCCAGTCTTCTCACCTCTTCTATGATTAATATAGGTTTTGGTTCTTTCCAGCAGCTTTTTAATATGCTAAACCAAAGGTGGCAGCCCCAGCAGCTGCCTTACAACTTTTTCATAATTTTATTATTAAGCCTACCATGCTGATTATAACTACTTGTGTATCCCCACGTAGTCTTTCAAGTCAGAGACTACATCTCATTTGAGTTCCCAAGTTCTAGAACTGGATAAAAATTACTGTAAAAATGCAATAAAAATGTATTGGTTAAATTGATAAATCAATGACTACCTGTGACCTTAAAGAATAAGAAAATAGATCAAAGAGCTCAATAGAAAAGCTCAATGGCCCAAAGAAAACAGAATATAAAAATATAATTGAATTAAGGGCTTCATGTGGGCTAGAACCATTAAAAACTTACGGAACACTGTTGCAAATTAATTGTTTCTTAGTGTAGCATTGCATCTAAAAGTTATACCACTGAGTTGGTAGTTTTCAACATAATCTCAAGCAGGTTAGTTTAATTAAATCATACAATCTTTTAACTCTTCAATTTTGATCATAACAAAAATATATCTATGATAGGAACTTTCATATCAATTAACTAAAGTCTGTGGTTCATTGTCACAGAGAGAAAACACACATGGGTAGCAGAAAGCTAGTTGTTGTTTTTTATTTCTTTTTAAGAACAATGTCCCAAAATTATGCAGACCAAAAAATTATGAGACATAGCTTTCAATAAGGTTGACCAGATTTGTAAAATTGTATTTGCATAACTTGGAATTCCAATAGTCTCCACCGATCCACCGTTTCACTGTTTGTGGTTTCAGTACCTACAATGAACAGTGATCCAAAAATAATAAATGGAGAGATCCAGAAATAAACAATACATAAGTTTAAAATTGTGAGCCATTTCATTGGCGTGATGAAATCTCCTAAATTCTGCTCCCACCTACAGCAGGATGTAAATCACCTTTTTGTTCATCAGAGGTAAGTTGTACATACTCCCTGTCCTTCAGACAGCTGATTAATAGATCCACTATTGCAGCATCACAATGCTTGCTTTCTAGTAACTTTTATTTTATTTTATAATGACCCAAAGCCATTCATATAACTTTTGTTATAATATGTTGCTATAATTGTTCTATTTTATTATTAATTATTATTGTTAATCTTATACTGTACCTATTTTATTAGTTAAACTTTATCATATGTACATATGTAGAGGTGAACATAGTAAGTATGTAGAATTCTTTATTATCTGTGGTTTCAAGGAATCTACTGGGGGTTTTCAAAGGTACCCACCATGGATAAGGGGAACTACTGTAATAGTAATAGGTTGTATCTGCACATGGGTGAGCTTGCTGTAAGGTGGGCAGTCGAGTTATATATTAGACCTTCTGAGTGTGCAAAAAATCTTATAATTCAATATGAATATGTCCATGGGCTCATTATTCAGTTAGAAAGAAGGAAAAAGAGAAAGAAATATTATTATAGCAATAAGAAAAAAGATTTATTATTCATCAGAAAAATTAGTGCTATTAGAGAAGTCCAGTGACCTATATTCAGTTATACTTCAACAAACAAATCTAGCTTAAAAACAGAACACATTAAATTCAGATAAAAGACAATGCTTTAAAAATCAAACTAACATTATTGTATAAAAAGTCATATTGAACATATACTATTTTGCTTTGAGGAGAAATATTATTTAAAATATAATTTACAATAAAAATTAAATAATGAAATGGATATTTTAAAATGATTTTTAGACAGTTTGAATGTAAAAATGAGGTTCATATATTATAGTTTATTTGTCCTGGTTCTGAGTTTTCTGACTCATATCTTGAAACTGCCTTTTGTTGTATGTGAATCTTTTATATGTACTTTTTTCAGAAAAGACATATATTAAGTAACCATTACCCTATATTTAGAAATGAGCCTGCACTCTTAATTTTTTTTTTTTTAATGAGAGAGAGGCGGGAAGGGAGAGAGATAAACATTGATTTGTTGTTGCACTTATTTTTGCATACATTGGTTGCTTTTTGTATATGCCCTGACTGGGGATTAAAACATTATCTTGGCATATGGGGATGATTCTCAAACCAACTGAGCTAGCTGGCCAGGCAAACTTGCACTTTTAATGTATGTATATGTCATGCATAGTCTCCTTTCATCTCTATAATAAAGAGCCCGGGTGTAGCCACCTATCACAACCAAAGATGACCATCCAGAAGTCAGTGTTGGGTTGTCATGGTGACCCAGTGCTGATTACTGTAGCTACAGGCCTGGTGACTCAGCAGTGACTGCTGAGGGTACTTTGAATCAGTCCAGGAAAGAGACCTGAAGAGAGAAGCAGAGGCTGATCTGCAGGGACTGATCTGCAGTGTCTGAGGCAGCTTTTACCAGCGCTAGCCTCTCTCTTTCCCTCTGAGCCTGGCCAGCATCATTGCCTCCATTTCTCTTCTAGCCTCCACCAGGCTGCTGATCAGCTCTTCCTTTGTGATCAGGCCCTGTTGATAGGCCCAGAGATGCTGACTGGCATAGAAACTGGCCAATCAGAACCAAATCTGGGTTAACTGTGAAGAGCCAATGGCTGCCTAGGAGGTGGAGCTTTTGACATTGACTAGCATAGAAACTAACCAATTAGAACCAAATTAGCCAGCTGAGAAGTTCAGTTGGGGACAAGATCAGTACAGCAGAGGAGAGCAGTTGGGGGCAACCAGGCTGGCAAGGGTAAGGGGAGGGCAGTTAGGGGTGAGATCAGGCTGGCAGGGGAGGGCAGTTGGAGACAACCAGGCTATTAGGGGAGGGAAGTTAGGGAGTGAGATCAGGCCAGCAGGAGAGGGCAGTTGAGGGAGAGATCAGGCTGGCAAGAGAGGGCAGTTACAGGTGAACAGGCAGGCAGGCAGGTGAGCAGTTAGGAGCCAGCAGTCCCAGATTGTGAGAGGGATGTCTTAATGCCAGTTTAGTCTGGATCCTGATTGGGCCTAAACCAGCAGTTAGACATCTCCCAAGCAGTCCCTAATTGGAGAGGGTGCAGACTGGGTGAGGTAATCATCCCCTTTGTGCATGAATTTTGTGCACTGGGCCACTAGTACATAAATAAATGCCATATTTTAAAGTTTTTTTCTGATGATGATATTTTCTAATATATATATGACTTATTTGAAAGTACAGAATTAGGTATAAGTTCAACACAAACAGCTGTAATCAATGTTGACATCTTTTAATGGTTATATATTAGCAGAAACTGGTTTGGTTCAGTGGATAGAGCATCGACCTGTGGATTGAATGGTCCCGGGTTCCATTCTGGTTGGGGGAAAGTACCTTGGTTGTGGGCCAGTATCCAGTAGGAGGTGTGCAGGAGGCAGCTGATCTATGTTTCTCTCTCATTGCTGTTTCTAACTCGCTATCTCTCTCCCTTCCTTTCTGTAAAAAAAATCAATAAAATATATTTTAAAAAATTAGTAGAATCCTATCTAATAAAAGAGC
This sequence comes from Lasiurus cinereus, assembly GCA_011751065.1. Taxonomy (NCBI): domain Eukaryota; kingdom Metazoa; phylum Chordata; class Mammalia; order Chiroptera; family Vespertilionidae; genus Lasiurus; species Lasiurus cinereus. The sequence goes on along the minus strand of JAAGEH010000293.1, from coordinate 17,406,130 downwards.
AATATACAAACTGACCATACCTCCAATACACACACAAGCCACACTCACCAGCAAATCAGGGGTGAGTATGCAAATTAACCCAACCAAGATGGCTACAGTCACAGAGAGAACAGGAGGTATGGGTTGCCCATGGCAATGGAATAAGCCAAGCTTTCCACCTGCCCTGGTGGGCCCAGGCCTCTGGTCAAGGCTACAAAGTTTCAATTATAGAAGATAAATCCCAACAAAAATGGCTGCAGCTGCTAGAAAGAGCAGAGCCTCCACTTGGCTCACCAAAGGGTGTAGCCAGCTTGCAAACCACCACAGGCCCCCTTGCCCAGACTGCCCCACACCCCAAGGAAATCTCCACCCTGATCCAGGACACCCTTCAGAGCAAACAGCTGGCTCCCACCTGTGCACCACGCCTCTCCTAGGTAATAAAAAGATAATATGCAATTGACTGTCACTCCAACACACAAGATGGCTGCCTCCATGTGGATACAAGATATCTGCCACAGGATGGCCAGCAGGGAATGGCAGTTGGAGGGACCAGGCCTGCAAGGGAGGGCAATTGAGAGTGATCAAGCCTATAAGAGAGGGCAGTTGTGGGGGATCCAGGCCTGCAAAGAAGAGCAGTTAGGGGGGACCAAGCCTGCAGGGGAAGGGAGTTAGGCATGACCAGGCCTCCAGGTCAATTTGTAGTTAGGGGCAAACAGGCTGGCAGGGCAGTGGTTAAGGGTTGATCAGATGTCCAGGCAGAAGGATTAGGGGCAATCAGGAAGGCAAGCAGGTTGGCAACCGGCAGTCCTGGATTGTGAGAAGAATGTCCGATCAGGCCTAAATGACAGTAGGACATCCCTTGAGGGGTCCCAGATTGGAAAGGGTGTAGGCTGAGCTGAGGGACATGCCCCCCCCTCATGCATGAATTTTGTGCACTGTGCCTCTAGTTTTTAATAACTAATATAGAATGTGAGAACATATTTAATTATGAAATAGGAATTTTAGGGGTAAAATAGGACAGGTTTAGGAAATTTTAAAAATTTTGAAAATTAAGGGGACCATGGAGGAAAGCTACTGAGCCGAAGAGGTATATTTACATAGAATGGGGGAACTGGGAACAGCAAAAGGTCTATATTTACAAAATATAGGGAAGGAAGTCCTTCATTTAGAAGGAGAAGAATAAAGCCCAGAGGGAATAAGGAACAATGCGGAAGGAGGGAGGAGAACCGTACATGTCCTATGTGAGGTTCAACCTTTGAGCCAGGAGTTACTATAGTAACCAGTTTAAGGGGATAGTGACCAATCAGTGGGCATATCAAGGCACCAGGATCTGAAGCCTTTATAAGCCATAGGAAAAAGGAACTCAATGGGACCCTTTTCCCCTCCCCAAGTGAGTACTTGTTCTTCATTGAATCTCCACCTTTGCTATACCACTTTCTATCTGTGGATTCATTCTTCGATTCCAGCGAATGAAGACTTCAGGTTCCAGTCCAAAACTTCGGAAGCAAATATATGTAAGTAATTAATTATGTTAATTAATTTTTAATTATGTATCATATAAATACATGTTTCAAATGGTTTGATAGATTAAAATGACTATAATTTTCTCCTAAAAATTTGAAATTAAAACAAGTGAGGTTATTTCCTGAAGATTAAATACAGAAATTTGGAAAAAAGACAGATGTTATTTTATATTTATATGAGTAAGCAATGTGATGAAGTATAACTGAAAAAAATTGAAAATATCCCAAATTTGAAGTGACATTTTATATTACTACTTCAAAAAAAAACCCAAAAAACTATGATGCATTAAGTATAAAGTCTGTAATTATTTTTATTATATTTATGTAAGATTATGTGGAAGATAATTGATAAGAAAACAAATATATTAAAAATTGCTTTAATTACCTTCTCTTTCTTCTTTCACTTTAACCTCTCCTTCCCAACATTTATGCATGTTTATGTTCCCTGACTTAAACAAAAGAAAACAGAAGCAGACAATTCAATCTCTCAACCCTATTTCTCCTGATCTTTCTCTCTCTTTTAGTCAGACTTTTTTGAATAAATATTTACAATTGGAACGGAATTTTTGGACTGGAACACAAATTCTTTGTCCACTGAAGTTGAAGAATGAATCCATGGACAGAAGTTATTATAGCAAAGGTGGAGATTTATTTAGGAACAAGTACAGATTCACACCTGGGGAAGGGGGTAGGGTCCCATTGAGTTCCTTTTCCATAGAGCTTATGAAGGCTGTAGGTCTTGGTGCCTTGATATCTCCACTGATTGTCACTATTCCCTGAGACTGGTTACTATAGTAACTCCTGGGTTCAAAGGTCGAACCTCCCATGGGACATATAAGGTTCTCCTCCTTTCTTCCTTATTGTTTTCCTATTCCTTTTGGGCTTTCTTCTCCTCCTGGATGAAGGGCTTCCTTCCCTTTATTTTGTAAATAGAGACCTTTTGCTGCTCTGCAGCCCTGTGTTTCTTCCATGGTCCCCTTAATTTCTAAAATTTTCTAAAACATGTCTTTTTCACCCCCCAAAAATTCCTATTTCATAATCAATTCAATTAACTATCAACCAACTATTTTGCTTTAAAAGCTGTTGTAATACTTGAAACTTATTTAAAAACAAAATTAATAAAGAATAATTTTTTAATAATCAGTATATTACATTATAGCAAGTATCACAGAAAATAAAGAATGGTCAAGGCAGGTAACAATTTGCATTAAGGAGTCACAATAGGGTTTATAAAAGTGCAATATTTAAAAGATATTTCAAGAAGATGAGAGCTTTACCTGTGTTGATATCTTTGGGAAGAACATTCTAGACCAGCGTTTCTCAACCTGTGGGTCGCGACCCCCTTGAGGGTCGAAGGACCCTTTCACAGGGGTCACCTAAGACCATTGGAAAATGCAGATATTTACATCATGATGCATAACAGTAAAAATTTCATGGTTGGGGGTCACCACCACATGAGGAACTGTATGCAAGGATCACGGCCTTAACAAGGTTGAGAACCACTGTTCTAGGCAGATAGAACCACCTGGAGAAATGATTAGAGGCTTATTTAAAAGCAATAAGAAGTCCACAGTGCTTAGAGTGGAATGATTCATGAGATTAAAAAATACCATGTTTATACAGTTAAAAAATAAAAAGAAATAAAATTGGATTTAAGATTACAGCCTGACATGAGGCAAAAAAGAAGTGACCTCTGGGTCATAGGCCCCTTCAATCTCTTCCTCTTTTTCTGGTTTGTGGAAAAACACAAGCTATCTTACAGGACCAGAGAGAACAAGAAAAGAATCATTAACTGCTTAAATTAAAGAAAAATACCCCCAGGATGATTTATATTGTCCATTTCACTGTCAGATGGCTGGATGAGATTGGCCAATGATTAAAACTAGTACAGCACTTTCTAACCTCCAATAAGTTAATTACCTCCACTTTGCTATAACATTCTTGTCCCTTGTGAAAGTGACAAAGCAATAAACCCTTTAAAGTCCACTGAACTGCAAATGTACACTGCTGCTTTCTGCTAAGTTGCTACTTTGAAATATTAATAACTTCTATTTCTCTAATTTAACTGAGCACTGGAATCAGAATGAAGATTTAAAAGGAGACGCACACACCCAAACACCCCGACAAGGCTACTGGATCAGAATCTCAAGTATAAGAGTTCTGTCTTCATGTAATTCTCAAGTATAGCCAGAGTAGATGATGGCTGTCTTAACCAAGTAAAACTGAAAACGAATCTTAGAACAAAGATGATAGTGGAGAGTGTTTGCTGTTACTGGCACAGTTTGACACCCATCAGCAGAGCCTGTGTCTAACTCCCTGTTATAGCAGCCTTTCTGTTACTCTACATTTAAAGGGAATATATAAAAAAAAGTACACATACATATTTAAATAGTTAGTATGCAATCAATTTTGTTGGTAAATTGTCCCTTATAACATTACAAATACTTAGACATTATGAAAATCAGAATGGTATTCAAAACGTGAGCACTGTGTTATCTTTGAAGCAATAAAATAATAATGAAACTTTTGATCTTGGATTCCTGAGATAAAATATTATGGAGCCAGTTTGATTGATTTTAAGTTGCCTTCATGTTGATAGGTTTAAAAACACTGAACAGTAGAGAATGTTGATTCTTTTCAGAGTAAGTAGAAAACATAATAATGGCAATGTGATTGTAAGCATATTAAAAAAGGAAGAGAAAACACAAGGCAAATATAGCTTTGTAGCATAGCACATATAAATTTAAAAAATATTCTTTAATACAAGTATAATATATTTTCATGGAATTCTACATTTTAAGGCTATAATATGATTGACTATAAGCATTTAAGTTATTTGGTGAAACATAAGAATAGACTAAGGAGCTATCAGAAGTCAAAGGAAAACATGGGATTTAAACTCAGAATGCTACAGTGGAAAATAATTCTGTGAACATAATGATGTTAATCCATTTGCCCTAATTTGTTAGAGTTTTCCCATTCCAATTTTGGATTGGTAACAACTAATAAAAATATATCTTGGTTTCAATAAATATGTTCTTTATTAAATAAGTATTAAATTAACTAAATATCCATTTCTTTAAATAAAATTGAATTTGCTATAAATGATACATGATTTTTTTGGACTGGAACACAGGGTGTTCCCTGGGAAGGATGGCTTCCCTGGGTTCTTTGTCCCTCAGAGTAGAAGAATGAATCAGGGAATGGAAGATGGTATAACAAAGGTAGAAATTTATTGAAGAACAAGTACAGACTCCCACGTGGGAAGAAGGCAGAATCTTACAGCACAGACTCTCATGTGGGGAGGGGAAAAGAGTCCCACCAATTGCTTTTTTCCTCGATTTATAAAGGCTGCAGTTTTTGTGCCTGGATATCCCCTCTGATTGGCCACCATTCCCCTTTGATTTGGTCATTATAGCAACCCCTGGGCTCAAAGGTCAAACCTCATGTGGAACATGTGAGGCCCTCCTTTATTTTCTGAATTAGAGGCCCAGTGCATGAAATTCGTGCATTGGGGGGTGGGGGGCAGTCCCTCAGTCTGGCCTGCACTCTCTCTAATATGAGATTCCCTCAAGGGATGTCCAATGCTTGATTGCCACTTAACCACTCCCCTGCCAGTCTGATGGCTCTCAACTGCCCTCCCCTGCTGGCCTAATCGCCCCTAACTGCCTCTGTCTTGGCCCCCACCACTGTGGCTTTGTCTGGAAGGAAGTCGAGTGGTAGGAAGATGTCTGATCTCTTAGTCTAATTAGCATATTACCCTTTTATTAGTATATATATGGACCATTGGCTATTATCAGTTCCCTTGTTTTATGGAAATGTAATTTCTGCTGGCTCCCTGCTCCCTGTCTTATGGAAATACAACCTTTTGCAACTCTGTAGCCCTATGTTTTTTCATGGACCATGTTAATTTTAAATATTCCCTAATCCTGCCTTTTTCACCCCCAAAAATTCCTGTTTTATAAGCACTTATCCAAATTTCAATTGTTAGCTGTCAATTATTTTTGATAACAAATATTATCCATTATTACACAGGATTGTAAAAGATCTTTGACTTTACTGCACTTATAAGTCAAAAAACTAATTGATTAATATGCTGACAATAGACACAACATATCTTTGTTTTAAAGACAAATGACTTTACTAGCCTGGGCGGAAGCAGTAGCAAGTTTCTCTTTTGTGCCATTTCCATATGTTTCTCAATCCCCGCCCCCTACGCAAGGAGCAATATAGGTGGGCTGAGATAACTGATTAGGGTTACATCAAGGAGAGACACAGGGTGAGCTGAGGCAATCTACTACTCTTACTGTCAGCCTGTCCTTTTGTCTGGAGGGGAGGTGTTTCATTAAGACTGCACACTGCAAGCACTTCTCTGAGAAATGGCCCACATAAGGAGTGGCCAGGAGTTTACATTCTATTCTGAATGTTACTTCCCATCCAAATGTGACCTCATTCTCCCCACAGCTAGCCTGTCTCTTCCTGTACTCCACTGATCATGAAATGTTATCATTTCTAAGGTCAATCAAACTTGAAACCTAGTGGTCATCCTGACTCACCCTTCTTAATCATTTTCAACATCTACTTAATCAAAAGTTCTATTCATTTTGTTTGTCAGTTTATTTTGTTCATTAGATTCTACATATAAGTGAGATCATATGGTATTTGTCTTTCCCTGACTCGCTTATTTCACTTAGCATAATAATCTCCAGGTCCATCCATGCTGTTGCAAAAGGAAACAAATAGAAACAGAGGCATGGATACATGGGACAGACTGACAGCTGTCAGAGGGGAACAAGGAGGCTGGAGGAAGGAAGGTTAAGGGATAGCCTTAGAGCATGCATAGGCACAGGCAACAGTGTGGTGATGCCAGAGCAGAAGGTAGGCGCGGTGGAATGGAGGTGGGCCAAGGTGAGTGGGGTGGTGGGGGAATCTGTAATAGTGTCAATGATAAAAATAAAGTAAAAAGCACGGATCTATTTATTATACTTTCTCAATATCTCAAATCAATCTTTTTTTTTTTTTTAAATATCACTGGGTATTGCTGGTACTCATTCCCCCTCTCAAAAAAAAAAAAGAACAAAATATATAACCTCTTCTACTTTAGAATTCCTACAATGTGACTTTTCTCAGAATAATACAACATAAACATACCAAAGCAGTAAAAGTGCTTTCTAAAGTAGAAATCATTAGAATTTTATGGAGAACGATGCTTTGTAATTTCCAAAAGTGGTATTTAAATTTTCAATTTAACATGGAAATAAGTTATTTTGGTGAATTCCCAAATTAGGGAAGAACACTTTGGATAATTAGTTACTATTCAGTTTAACAGGTGATTTAACTCAATTATTTTATAAGTGAACTGCAAGGGATCTTAAGAAGGCATTATCTTCAACAAATACCCTTGTGTGATAGCTTTCTTTTAGGTTAACAAAATTTGTTTATATGGTAAGATATAACCAAATAATTTTAAACAATTATATAAGTACATAAAAATCCTTAGCAATCTTCCTTTGCATTTTGGACTTGATAAAATACAGAATAATTTTAGATCTAAGTACCACATATCTAATGAAAATTTGGCTGAGTGTGAAGGAATAATTCTTGGAAAGTAATCTTTCACAATTTGCTGAAACAAGGCTAACATTTGAAAGGAGAAGCTGTTGAAATAATACTAGCACCCTAAAAGCAATCAAAGCTCCAGAAGAATATTAATCAAGGGGAAAAAATTAGGTTGGTCTCTTTTTTTAAAATTAAACACTGTACATCATTTAAACATGCTAACACTTGTTAAATTCACTGAATTTGAATGTCTGAATAAAAAACAATTATTCTACTCAGCTGGCATGACTCAGTAGTTGAACATCAACCTTTGAACAAGGTCAGTGCTTGCCTGTGTTGCAGTTCCAAACCTAGTAGGGGAAGTGTATGAGGCAGCAGATCAATGATTTCCCCTCATAGTTGATGTTTCTCTCTCTCCCTCTCCCTTCCTCTCTGAAATCAATTTAAAAAGCATTAAAACAAAAACAAAAATATTCAATTGTCAATTATTTTCAATGTGGTAGTAAATTAAAGTAGCATTCTGTGAATATAAACAGAATATACATATTAATTTGAATATAAGTTTGTTCTTGTTACCTACAGAAATTGTAGATAAATTGGAAAGATGTATTTTAAATATATACTATTGTTTTTCCTTTTATTTTTAAGTAAAGAGTTGCCATGCAGCAATTTTTCGCCAAATAATGCTCTAAATCTCAGGTTGTGAAGTTCACATTTCTCATTTAAAGGTGTGAATATAACTGTTATAAATGGCTTAGCCATCTCCAGAATCATAGCACAGCTGTCTGAATTCTACCTATGGTGGTAAGTAGCTGTCTTTCTGAATCAGCTCTTATTACTGGCTGTGCTGACCTCAACTTTGTATTGATTTGGCCACCATTAGATGAAGAAGACTTCTATTATCTGCTGTCTCACCCACTGCTATGAGTTTTTAAAACATTTTCTACTATATCAGTAGAAAATCATTTCATTCACTGAAGACTCATTTAACTTGACAGAAAGAATTTCGGACCAAGATATGGCGAGAAATGGATTCTTAGTTTGTCACTACAATTTAAGAAGACCAAGAAGTTTACCTAGATTAGCATCATCTGTTTACAGCAGAATAGTTAGTATATTCAGTATATGAAAAAAAATGTGTTTTATAAAATATATTTAAGAAAAAAATATTTAATTATTAAAAGTAATCTCCATTAATATCATTTTAGTTTCATCTCGTTGTGTTATAAAATATGAACTATTAATATCATTATTTTATTTACATATTATAAGCTGTTTCTTCTAGTTTGAGTATAGGTACTAAAGGAACTATCTTATCCTCAGAGATTCATAATGCAAATGTAAATGTAAAATAAATATAGTAGTAGAAAAAATTTGTTTGGAATCTTTAACACAGGCTAATATCTAGCCAGACTATTTAGCCTTTATTGAAAATGTATAATACTAATTAACAAACCAATATAAAAGTTATCACATTTTTTAAAAGATAAATTTTGATTCACCCAATATCAACAACCTCACTCATTTTTTTTTAATTATATATATTTTTCCCCATGAAACATTCTTGACTATACCTTAAGAATATGAATCTTGGCCCTGACCAGTTTGGCTCAGTGGCTAGAGCATCAGCCTGCAGGCTCAAAGGTCCCAGGTTCTATTTGGATCAAGGTCATGTACCTTGGTTGAGGGCACATACCTAGTGGGGAGTGTTCAGGAGGCAGCTGATCAATGTCTCCCTCGAATCGATGTTTCTGGCTCTCTATCCCTCTCCCTTCCTCTCTGTAAAAATCAATAAAATATATGTTTTTAAAAAAGGAATTTTGCCTGTTTTCTTGCTTCTTTACTCTAAGCATGGGGCCTGGATATTTTAGGTGCTCAAGACATTATGTAGGTGATAAATGAAGAACACACACACACACACACACACACACACACACACACTAGAGAACCAGCACATGAATTGTGTGTGGTAGCCCATTGCTGCTCATAGCAACCTCCACCTGCCCCCCTGCCCTGCCATTCTTGCAGCCCCTCCCACCAGACCACCACCCTGCCCACCATCTACCATGCTCGCAGCACTGCCCACCTGCCCACCACTGCTCACTGCACTAGCTTCCCTACCCGCCTGCCATCTGTGGGCTGCAAGGAAGGGATTGAGAGAGTCTCAATGCATCTCATGGTGACTGGTCATTTGCTGGTCCTGATTGTCATGGACACCGGCTTTTTATATATATATAAATATATATAAACTTTTAAAATTTGAATTATCCTATGGTGATCTGTATATATCTCCTAGCTAATAAAAGAGCAATACGTAATGTTGGCCACACCTCTGCTACACCCACAAGCCACATCCACTAGCCAATCAGGAGCGAGTATGCAAATTAACTCAACCAAGATGGCTTTGGCCATGGAGCAAGCAGGAGGGTTGGGTTTCCCAGGCAATGGAGGAAGCCAAGCTTTCCACACATCTTGGCTGGCCTAGGCCTCCACCTAAGGCTACAAAGTTTCAATTATAGAAGATAAATAAACCCTAACAAAATGGATGTGGCCACAGAGCAAGCAGGAGGGTTGGCTTTGCTCAAGGCTACAAAGTTTCAATTGTAGAAGATAAATAAATCCTAGATACCAGGGCATCTGTGTGGGTCACCAGGGGATGTGGCTGGCCTGCAAACCACCACAGGCCCCTCACCCAGGCCTCCCCATGCCCCAAGGGAACCCCTACCCTAATCTGGGACACCATTTAGGGTCCCAGATTGAAAAGGCTGCAGGCTGGGCTGAAGAACACACAACCCCATGCACCAATTTTGTGCACCAGGCCTCTAGTATTTAAATAAAATTGTTGAGCTAAGTGGTTAGAGCATTGGTCCACACACCAAAGACAAAGGGCTGCAGGTTCAATTCCTGATTTCCTCCCTCCCTCCTTTTCACTCTCTCTAACCCAGTGTTCAGCAAGCCACATGCAGCTCTTTGGCACCATTGAGTGTGGCTATTCCACAAAATACCATGGCCTGGGTCAGTGTATTTTGAAGAAGTGGCATTAGAAGAAGTTTAAGTTTAAAAAATTTGTCTCTCAAAAGAAATTTCAGTTGTTGTGCTGTTGATATTTGTCTCTGTTCACTGATGAGTTTGCTGACCACTGCTGTAACCCAGTGGGGGAAAAAATATCTCAGATGAAGATTAACAACAACAAAAAATAGATAAATAATCACAAAGACAATTTTTTAAAAAATTCTTGTTAAAATAGGAACTGGTGAATGTAAGCATCACCACAGTGACCTGTAAGAGGAGACTGATAGCATAATTCTAACCTGCTAAATGCTGAAAGCTTCCACACAGCCTGGGAATTTATTACACTCTCCAACATTCCACTGGTTTGTCATTGTGAAGAAGAAAAGAGCATGAGCCCTATAAACAAATATTCCCCCCCTTTAATTACAACTAATTGTATCAGTGACTTTGGTTTGTTTGTTCATCCATAAAAATAGATCATTTAGACCCAGTCATTATTACTGTTCTTTAACATTCTATGCATTTCTAGGGTTTGATATTCTTCATTTACTTGGCAAACAAATTCCAGTCAATAATTAAAATAGGATTTCAAAATATCTCAACACATGATTGCAGTGACTGCTGAACAATGAATTCAGTAGTCCTACCATATCTGCAATTTCACTTTCTGAGATTTTAATTACCCCCAGTCAGCTGAAGTCCGAAAATATTAAATGAAAATTTCATAACTAAACAATTCATAAGTTTAAAATTCCACATCGTTCTGAGTAGCCTGATGAAATTTAGTGGCATCTTGCTATGTGCTGCAGAGGACATGACTCATCCCTTTGTCCAGCTTAACCAGGCTGTGAGCACTCCACCTGTTAGTACGTCAGTAGCTTTTCCTGTGATTAGATTAACTGACTATTGCATTACCATCAGTTCAAGTCACCCTTAGTTTATTTTACTCGTGGCTCGGTGCACAAATTCATGCTCATTGAAAGGGAATTAATTAGAAGAAATATTTTAATAACACTATTTGCCCTTTCTCTACAATAGAGGTGTCAGAGATTAAAAAAAAATTAGAAAAACGTATGTGAAAGTAATATATAGATTAATTAATAAATAAAGAATAACAACATGAAATAACAACAAACACGTGATATAAAAACAGCAAAAACATGATATAAAAACAACATTGATATAAACAATGACTGATTCCATGAGGGATGGGGTTTCCGCCCCCCTGCTGTGTGGGTTCTTGGTACAGGGATCGTGGCTGTCATGCCTTGACAGCAACCTGAACAACAGCCAATTCCACAAGGGATGGGCTCCAGCCACCCTGCTGTCTGGGTCCTGGGCATGGGTATCTTGCTCTTTCCTCCCTCCTGTCAGAGTCTGGAGTGCACCACGGAACCCAGGTCAAGTACCCACCCACTGGCGTGTGCCTTGAAATGATGTGAGACTCAGATCTGGCTGGCTCCACCCACATTGGGCAAGACCCAGCCCCAGCCAGCCACACCCCCATCAAGCCCTGCCAGTGGGGGGATGCAGCATCAAGTCCCCAGAGGGTGCCAGGCAGGGCCACAGCATCATGTCCCCGGGGGTGCAGTGTGGGAACCCAGCATTAAGCCCCCCGCCGGTGCCACGTGGGACTCCCTTGAGTCCTGCACTGTGGTCAGCACTGCAAGACTCCCCTGGTGCACCTCCTGGTTAAGTCCCTGCCAACCCACATACACCTGCCATGCACACAGCCTCCTGCTGATTGGTCATCACAGTGTGGGGGGGGTCATGACCACAGGCTTTATATATATATATATAGATAATGACCCCAAATTGTAAGAGTCGTGATATGACAAGGTGGGTATGCAAAGAAAAGTCTTAGAGTGCTTGTTACTACTCATTGTCAGAAGGAGAGCAGCAGCCCCAGGCTGTCACACAATGCTCATTTGTCCCCTCACTCAGTTTCATCACTTTGGCATGCCATTGTCTCACATCATCACAAAAAGGTGAGTACCATTCCATAAGATATTTTGAGAGAGAAGACATTTAGATAACCTTATTTCAGTACATTGTTATATTCCATTAAATTAGTTATTACTGTTAAATTTACTTGCCTGATTTGTAAATTAAACTGTATCGTATATATGTACATACAGAAAAAAAAAGTTTATATAGGACTCTGTGCTAGCTGTGGTTTCAGGCACCTACTGAGGGTCTTGAAGCAGATCTCCTGCAGTAAAGGGAAGCACTATACAGTGGTACCTCGAGATACGAGTGCCCTAACATATGAGATTTTTGAGATACGAGCCATCGAGCGAGCGATTTTTGCTTTGAAATACGAGCCACATTTGAGATAGGAGTAATCGCGCGGATTGGCCAGCTGCACACGACCCACCAGTTTACCACGACTTGAGCATCTCATAGTTTCCCACGCCTCAAGGTTATGGAACGAATTAAACTCATATCTCGAGGTACCACTGTATTGTGAATGAGGAAAATGAGACGATATAGTGGGAAGACAATAAATTACCAAATATAAAATTGAATCCCATATTTGCTTCTTACTTGCCAGAAGATCTTAAATGAGGTTATTAAGATTTTGAGGATTTAGATACTCCATATATACAATAGAGACCAGACATAAATTCAGTAGGCTATCACTCTAATAAAAGTGTTAGTTTTCTTATGCCATCTTTGCTTGCTAATTAGTGTAATGTCTGTTCTACATGGTAATAAGTCCCAGTAACTGGTTTAGTGTCACATAAGACCATGCTTTCCAGCTATGTTGCTCCCCTATGGTATTTCCTAGTGCATCCAGTTTTACATGAGATTTATCCATACAGTTCTTGGCCTCTTCAGGGACAGGTGATTAACTTTTACCCTCACTAGACTGTCTTTGTAGTCCTTTCCAGCTCGGTAGCCACAACCTCTCACAGACTTGCAGAACATATGTCCACATTCTCCGGAGAAACATTCTAGAAGCCTATCTTTGCTACACCATATTTTGTCATACTTAGCTTTTCTATAGTTCATTTTGTTTAGTCTGAGGCAAAACACAGTGCTTATACTCTTTGAGATCAGGTTAAAAACTCAGATTTCCTTTTTGTCTCTCATAGAGTATAAATATGTCTCACAGACAATTTACTAGTAACAACTCAGGTATGCAGAGGACTTGAAAACATCCCAGAGGTCTTTTAGGGGTATTCCCTAAATAAGAACCATCACCATAAGAAAAAAGCAGAGTCCAGGCATACCAGATCTGGCATCCCATAGGTCTTTCAAGAAAATATCTAGACTCATCTCTAATAATTGTATATATATTGAATGCTATTTCACCAATTATGTTTAATATACCTGGGTTCAACATCTGCTATACCTTTGGGGGAAGTAACAATGAACATTTGGGAATTCTTTTTTTATAAGCAATAATGTTTTATAGCTCATAAAATACAAATGAAGTATATCCTTTATTTTTAATTACAGAAATTTATATTATACTAATTCTGGGAGAGTTATATGTCTCTTGTGATGTGTCAGAAAACTATGGAAGCAGGAAATATATACAGGTATGCCACCCCAAATATACCACCTTTCAATAAATTATTTCATTTTCACTAATTCTGTTTAAAAAAACACAAAAATTATTTTTAAAAATATTGAGCATCAATGCAGGCATAAGACAGACAGGAATTTCATTTTCCCAAGCAGATGTCAAAAAACATTTAAACAGCTGTCAGAACAGTTCAAACTGTCATCAAAAGTGACCTTAAACCACGTTTAGTTTTTAAATGTTATAAAAAAAAAAGAAGTGAAAAAACAACACAGTGCCATTATGCAGCTGTCTGAAATATTAAATGAAAGAATGAACATCTGTTCAATTGCTCTTCAAACTTTAATGGTTTGGAGAGAAATTCTGTTGTCTCAGATCTTCAAGAACATCTGAGGCCCACCCAACTTCGACACCTGTGAAAGGTCTCTGCAAATGTACATTCCAACTTCAAAGTCTGCTCCTACTGTTCTTTGCCAAACATATGCCAACAAGCAACAGAACACATTATTAATAATATTTATGATATTTAAGACCCTCTAGCAGTGTGTATTTTAGAGTGGAAATAAAACCTTTTGGGCTTTTATTCACAGAAAATGTACATTTTCTTATTTATGTAAAAACCACACAATGGAGTTATCATTCTATACCATATGTGAACATTAGATACGTAAAATTATTTGTTTTTATAATTAGCCATATATATGGTGCTTTTTAAAATGCAATTCTCTTGAATACGGTTATTTCATTCAACATTTGTAAGAAAATCATTCCTCTTAGAATTGAAAATTAATCCTGCATAGATAAATATCAAGTTTATGTTAAAGTATTATTGAAGTAAAAACTACATGCTGATATAAGTAAAATGCTCCCAGACACACATTTACCTAATATGAACATGTTTTTCCTATTACATGTGTATATGTGAGTAAGCAAGTATATGTATGTGGTCTGTGTGTGTTTGGTAGATTTTCTATATTCTAGCTGGTGATAAAATACTCCAGATCTAATATGTAAAATCTGCAATAGTCCCTGGTTGAAGAGATTTAATATAGATCTACTTCAATATGTTAACATGGCTACATATCTGTTGCCAAGAGATTCTTCTGTCCTGAAAGTATCTCTAGTTTTCCCATTGATCTTAAATATCTTGATGAGAAACTGTAGAAAGTTTAAAATCCTCTGATGTCAGATTGCAAAATTCAGTTTCTTCATTCTATTGGAGATCTCAGTCAGTGTTGTTTTTTTTTGTTTGCTTGTTTGTTTGTTTTTAATATACTTTATTGATTTTTTACAGAGATGAAGGGATAGGGAGAGAGTCAGAAAGATCGATGAGAGAGAGACATCCATCAGCTTTCTCCTGCACACCCCACACTGGGGATGCGGCCACAACCAAGTACATGCCCTTGACCGAAATCGAACCTGGGACCCTTCGGTTCGCAGGCCAATACTCTATCCACTGATCCAAACCAGTTTCGGCCAGTCAGTAGTTTTTAACTCTGATTTTACATTAAAAATGCCAGCAAAAATGCCCTAGCTAGTTTTGCTCAGTGGATAGAGCTTCAGCCTATGGACTGAAAAGTTCAGATTGGATTGTGGGCTTGATCCCAGTAGGGAGCATGCAGGAAGCAGCCAATCAATGATTTTCATCACTGATGTTTCTATCTCTCTCCTTCCCTTCTCCTTTCCTCTCTAAAATCAAAAAAATATATATATTTTTTAAAATGCCAACAAACATTTTTTTAAATCCAGATACACAGTCTATACCCCAGATCAATTAAATCAGAATCTCTAAGTTATTTGCCAGAATATGTAGGTGTTTTAAAATGTGATAACTCATTAGCAGATGATTTACTGTCTGCACATAGAGCCCAGTATGGATTCATTCTTGGCACCTGTGATTAAATGCCATTTGGAACACATATCCACAGGACATCTTGGAAGATATGGTTTAATGTAAATTGAAAATATATACAGCAGTGTAAGGACAGTGATGGATTGGGATCATAGAATGGTAGTGCAGAAATATTTGATAATGTATTTGCAAATACTGTTTTATTGAAACCGGAGGTATTTGGCTCTATGTGTTGTCAGTTTTTCTTGGCACTTCATAATTTCTTGGCATGGTTTAAGGTTTGAGTGGAAACAATTTAGTAAACTGTCACATCAAATTGGAGAAAATTATCTAAACATAATCTAGTTAGAGCAAAAAGATGCAACAATTTAAAAAATGTGGCAGCAATAGCTCTCATTTAAGAGCAAAATGGTTTGACCTTAATGGAGTTTTACTATAAGCCAAACCTTGTCCTGACAACATCTGTGGTATGAAAGCAGCATTTCATACCAACTATTTGAAAAGAATAAAAATAGAGAGCTAGGAGAATGAAACGTGTAGAAATAAAAGTATACTAAGCAGACATGTACTAGGCACAATGTGAGATGGTCAGAAAGGAAATGTGTCTAATTCAAATTACATGAAACTACCATCTACCATACCACTTATAATAATTATTATTGTTTCTCAAGGTTTAGTTTTAATCTCTTAATACTTTAAGCTCAAATGTGATTAAAGACTAGATTAATATGACTACTATATAAAAAATTACAGTATTAGGATATCTCTTCCATGTGAGGATATGAGGAGGTAGCTATTTGCCAGTCAAGGAGGCAGTCGCCCAGAACCAAACCAGTCAGCAACTTTATCTCGGACTTCCTAGACCTCAGAGTTAACATTTACACTCAGTAAAGACCCTTGTGAGGAACCACAAGTTGGAAGGAACATAGGTTCTTGAGTCACTTCATGGAGCTACCCAGGAGAACATTCCTATCAGAAACACCAGTGGTGGACTATTAGGTGCCACCTGAAGGAATGGTTTCTGCAAAGCACCCTCTGGGGAAGGCCAGACCCTCCCAGGGCTGGTCAGGGGCCTTACCAGAAATCCCTGAGCAAGTGGTGAGACAGAATGAAACAGCAATAGGACACAAATTATACTGAGATTTCTCTCAGGGGTATTGCGCACAATTCTGGTTTTGCCATTACTCCTGGAAATGGGGGTTGATTTTCATCTGAGTTTCACAGCTGTAGACTGTATGAAAACAGACTTAAACAACTACACAGAAACAAACGGTAATTTTCTGGAAATCTCTTGAAAAATTATGCAAGGTAAATGTGGATATTATTTTTTTAAGTTTACTGAAAAATAATTTACAGTTTGAATGTTCTATGAAAAAATAATTACAGTGCCTGATTTCTGATTTTATTGAAAATACAAAAATTCCCTTTAGTTTATTATTTTTCCTAAGTATTATTAGCCAGTTACAAATCTTGCCAAATAAATGAGACAGATCTTTGATATTTTTGACTTCTATCCAGGCCAAACAAAATAAGGCACAAGTGTCATACTTGTTTGATTATAATGCAATAAAGAAACTAAAATCTAAACAATGACAGCTTAAAATTTTGTTGCTTTATAAAATGAAGTTCATTATAACTATAAATAAATGTAAGCATTTTAAAAGAAAATGGAAATTAATCTCCTTTAGAGGGTAAAAATAATTTCTATAATATAGTTTGATATTTTGAGGACTACAATTATTATCAATTAGAGGAAATGAAATTTGTGCATGAAGTAGGGTGTCCCTCAGTGGGGCCTGTACCCTCTCCAATTCAGAACCCCTAGGAAGATGTCTGACTGCCGGTTTAGGCCTGATTCTACAGTTGGACGTCTGTCTCTCAATCCAGGACCACTGATTCCTAACCACTCAACTGCCTGCCAGCCTGGTTGCCCCCAACTGCCCTCCCTTGCCAGCCTGATCACTCCTGCCTCTACTTTGGCCCCCACCACCATGGCTTTGTCCTGAAAGAAGTTGGACATCCAGAAGATGGCCTGTCAACCTAATCTAATTAGCATACTATGCTTTTATTAGTATAGATAAGCAACAGTGGAAAATAAATTAAATTTTAGGTTTGTAGTTAAAATATTTGCATAAAAAATGAAACAAAATCTTATTAGGAAAATACATTAACTTTTGTTTTATATTTTGTCTGATTAATTGTACAAACTTTTAGCTAATGTCAGAAACTAAATAGCATCCTATAAATTTGGTAATTTGTGGTTGAATAATGAGGATTAATGGATAATAATAATAATTAGGTAACCTAATTTTATCTTCACTATTCTGCCAAAAAGAAAGTTAAGAGATCTTGTTAAACATTTTTAGCACCCTACCAATAATATAGATTTGTTTTGAGAATTAGAATATTTTTGGTTAAGCTTATTGCTTTCCTCTTGGTGAATAATTCTTTATTATTTTCTTTCTTTGTTGCTTTTCTGGATAGATGCACTATTTTCTTTCCAAAATACCCCTCATCCTTGACTTATTCTTATCCATAAAGATGGGATTTATAACCTGAAAATGTATTACCAAAATGTATCCCTTAATATTATGCCACTTTTCTTCATTTTTATTTTTAAATAAGGCAGTGGTCCTTGTGCACATATATAAAGTAATTTAATCTTTTAAATGTTTAAGGTAAATATTTATAAATTGCTAAAAGATATTTATTGTGAATTTATACTCAATGTGTGCTGCACTCAATGTGGTGGGTGGAGAATATAAAAACAAGTAGACTATACAAAAGGAACATACACAGAATAAATGAATTGGAAAAGTAATGTGTCTTAAAAAGTTAACAAAAAGGGAGATATAAGATTCAGTAGATAATAGCGTTATTTTGTTATTTTTTGGTAGGCTTCTTAGACAACTCAGTCTCTGATCCTTGCTTTGAAGTGTGCAGAGGATTGGGAAGGTAGGTGTATACTTGGAAGGCTACTGTGAGAGCACACTATAATCTTGAATCATACTTAAGGAACATGGTTTATTTTGGTTGGATGAAATAAAGAATAAACCAAAAATTATATTTTATTGAGAGAATGCAACTCCTAAATTGAGACATTTCACATTATTTATTGAAAATAAAAGTTATACAATTTATATTAGAAAGAAAAACAATACATGATTTACTCTCTGTTGTATGAAAATTCTGTTGCATTTGGGTATTAGATTCACTTTGAAGATTAGGAAAACAATGAAATGATATTACAATAGCCTGGGCATAATGGTTATGTTTGAAGAGAAATAGTCTGAATCAAGAAAAAGGAATAGACTGACTAGTCCTCCAGAGATAGACTACAGATAGGCATAGAAAGCAAAATGAATTATTCAAAATTGCAATCTTTGATGATTTTGAAGATATTATGATCTTAAAATAAACATGTGAGCAGAAAGAGCAGTTCTGGAAAAGAAAACAAGTTTATTTTGAATGTCAGTTTGGACCTCCAAGTGGAGAACTTTAATTTTACTTTGTAAAATCATACTCTGAGGATAAGAAGTTCTAGTTGTAGTTATGGATCTGCACACAGATTTAAAACCCTGAAGCTGAATAACATGGTCAAGGGTAAAAGTGCAAAGGACAAAGAAGACATAAGAGAACAATACCTTAGGGAAAACCAACTTCAAAAAATAGGAAAAGGGAAGGGGTGGGGGAGTAGTAAAGGATAAAAGGAACCAAATAAATGGTGATGGAAGAAGATGTGACTTTGGTGGTGGTCACACAATGCAATATACAGATCAGTTATCATAGAAATATACACTTAGGACCTATGTGATTTTATTAACCAATGTCACCCAATAAATTTAATTTAAAAAGTATGGGGGAAAAGAAGGTAAAGGTGCTTCAAATTTATAAATCCATATATTTTCCTGAGAATGTTCGATATCCAGAAAGCTTTAAATTATATACTCTTTGTTGCTTCTAAATTGCAATTTTCAAAATCTATATATTTTGGTAAGAAGTCAGTTTACAATGCCATTTTTTTTCTTAAGTTTAATTTTAAGGCAATTATAGAAAATCACTAAATTGTAAGTTATTTTTCTCAAAGAACAATATATTTTCATTACAAGTACCTATAGTACAAAATAAATATTGCAGTATATAGTTGTGTTTTAGTAAAAATAAATGGTGGCTATAGGTTAATCTATATATAATAAGTGCTCTAATTATTTGCCAAATTCATTAAGATATAAAGAAATACAAGTAAATCGAAGAATTCATCCTAAGGTCAAGCACTGAAATTAAACACAAAATGAGAAGTAATAATATAATTTTCACTTATAGGAACCATGTTCATATTATCATAAAATTAAATTTTCCCCAAGGTAATGTAATTTCTACTGAGAAAATGCTCAATAAGTGTATAGTTAGTAATATAGAATTTTCTCTACATTTGAGATTATAAGTTGAAAAAAGATTATTGCATTTCTGTTTTAAAAATAGAAAGTCAGTTCCAAACATGAACAAAATGGAAGTAGTTGATACTAGGTTTGCTTTTAAACTGTAGGTTTTACAAAGCCTTTATTGAGTTTTATAGCTGAAAATGCCATTTCACATTTAACATTCCTGATGGAAGCTGATGGAAGTCATTTACTATATGCAGTCCACCATGGGACACCCTCCAGTCAAATTTCTTCTGTCAAAATATATTTACTTTTATCATGAGCTTGTCATTCTACTGTATTAAAATGAAAGAAGTGAATTGTTTAGAAATCATGAGGTCTCTTGGAAATAAAATGTTCCTACATATTTTCTAACTCTCTTGTTATTAAAATATTTTTAAATCATTATTGTTTCTAAAATATTGTAAAACAAGAAAAGTGAAAGAAAGCATATTCAATTCGTAGGTATTAACTTTCCTCTTATACATTGACAAAACAATTCATCCTGACACTAGTCAAGTTTACAAACTAGTTCATACAATCTATGTACAGGTCTCTTTGATAGTGTTAGAATTAACACTCTTACATAGAATATTGCTTTTATGAACTGTGAATAAAAGAAGAAAAATATTGTAATGGAAATAGCTACTTAACAGCATGACCTAGAGAATACAGAAGGGTAACTACTCCAGCTGTGTGCACTTGATCCAGGCAGAGTCTGTTTTTCAACATATAGATAATTAGGAAGAAATATGAAACAGTGAGAAAAAGGGTAGTTTAATCAACCTGACCAGCCATTGAGGCTGGATAACAAAACACTTGACAAATATTGCCCTGTTTGAACATTCATCCCAGCATAAATAAAAAAATAATGCATCATATGCCTGATGTTTATGACTTTGGAAAATGTATATGGTATAACATTAAGTTAAGAAAAAGTAGTAAAAGTATAAAGAACCCCACAGGGTATTTCTCAAAGGAGAGAAATTCCAATTTGAAGTCTTCCAATGTTGTAGTTTCTAATATTTTTAAAAAATTCAAATAGTAGATAAATATATATTTTAAGAAGATCATTATATTGAGTTTTTAACTTATGCCTAATATTCTCTAATCTACACAAAGAGTTTTGAAAAGCATAACTTTCACATATAATTTGGTCATTCTATACTAAAATAGATTTAATATTATTAAACTTACCAAAAAAGGAATAATTTATGACTCTGGTGAAATTTCAAAACTACATACTTCTCCATAGACACAAAAATATTTCACAGTTATTATGATGACTCACAAATAATGCGAATTTCTCCTCTTTCTCATTTTCATTAAGCAGCAGTAGTTTGTAATCTAGTAAATTCTTAACAGGACTATCCCCCAGGCTTCTTTAATTGTATATGCATGGAACAAGTATTCATGTCCATTGCTCTTTTAAATATTATCCTGTTGATTAGTTGTGAGGTCATTCATCCAGTCTTATAAACATACCACACACAAGCCTTTATTATTTCATCTTATATTCAACATGTCAATAGATTGTGTCAATTTAAACTCAACAGGCATTCTTTAATACACATCTCATCTCACTAAGGTAATTTTAATGCCATAAGTCAGATCACTGTTTTTTATAAAAAAAAACCTACAAAAATTGTCAAAGAATATTGAGTAAATTTAAAAGTATAAAACATTTCACAGAATTGACAGAATACATCACAACGTAGTGGCCAAGGGGGTAATTTAATTGAATATACAAATTATACAAACTAACATGCCATTGAGTAGTTGCTTTGCATTTATACTTTAGAAAAGAAAAATTAAAAAAAAACACTATTGAGTTCTTATAGTAATATTGATATATTCATACATCTTTGGTGCAACATATATTGTTTCACTTTATTTGAAATTTTGTGCAGCAACAAACTTTAGAGCCTTAAAATTTCAGTCCTTTTAATCTAGTGAGCTCGTTTCACTTTCAATAATATATTCCTAGGAAATCTTAAAGATACAAAGGGAGATATATTCAAAGAGATGCTCACTTACCATTCTTTATAAATGTGAAACAATAAAAGACAAATTATAGGCAAAATTAAAAATCCAAGAATAAAGGAGTAGCATAATTTTTCTAGTTCAGTTTACAAATGTAAAGTATAAATGTTTACCTTTAGATGAAGTATAGGGGAAAAATCATAAAAGTGAATTTGTATTATTAGGAAAAGTGAATGCAAGATGCTAAAGTCTAAGGTTAATTAAACTTATTAGGTTTGTTTAATGTTCTTCAACAGAATTCATAAAATCACACTTTTTTTTGCAAATTTTAAATTTCTATGCTTTGAGTACTTAGGAAATAATTACCAGTTAAATTCCTTTTTGACAAGCATAACTTTCACATATAATTTGGTCATTCTATACTAAAATAGATTTAATATTATTAAACTTACCAAAAAAGGAATTTATACTGATATTATTTGAACTATTCTTACTATTTAAATTAACAATTCACCTTATAGGAAAAAATATAGTTTATCCTCCGGAATTGTTTCTAATGGCAAAATATTGGAAAGCACATATCCTATGGTGGGATACTGACTAAAATAGATACAATTGCAACTATATGATAAAGTAACAAGTTCTCATCTAAAACTATGCAGGGTAAGAATATCTAAACACATTGAAATATTTCATTACATGTTCTTAAGTAAATTTTAAGTAGTATATCACATTCAATTATGACCACATTTTTGTTGAGTAGCAATGTAGGATTTTTGAACATGGTTGTTTGGATGTGATGACCATTTTGCTACACAGCACCATTAACAATAGGTATCTCTGACCTGTACTCTGTGTCAAAGGACTGTGCTATGTAATTTATAGACTCCAAGTAACATAAAACTGCCTGGCTCCTTGAACAAAAATTATTAAAAATTTCAAGACAGCAGAACATGAAATCAAGCATAGAACTTTCTGAGTACTGGACCTTTGCAACTGTACAGACCACAGTCCCGTAAAGCTGTCGCTGGCGACTATATATATATATATATATATATATATATATATATGCAAATAAATATGACATATATGTCATATTTACTTGCATAGTGCTGGCTGGTTTAACAATGATAACAGAGTTTGGGCCAGAAAATAAATGGTTTAGAAAATGATGCTGAAAAGCCTCCCACATTAGGGAAATGTAGTGATACAAATTTACAGATTCAAGAAATGTGTCAAACCCTAAATGGAATAAATTCAAAGAAAACCATAGTTGTACATATAATAAGCAAAATCCTCATTTAAACAAAATATCATGAAATATTACTGTTAACATTTCTCTTTCTCCACAAGGATCCTGAATTTATCATCATAGGAGAAGAGTCAGGGTATACATCAGCCTCCTTGACAAGGGAGCTATGCTCGTGTTTCAGGCCTGGAACTGATTTCCAAGCCAGTCTTTCCTACTGCTGCAGGAGCTGAGCAGTTCTTTAACTTTTCTTCAGAGCTTTCTGGCTTTAAGAGCATCTATGAAGCTGATTATTTAAGAAAAAAATAATGTTACTAACATCAGTCAATTTCATTCAAGACTTTTAAAATTGTTAAGAAAAATAAGTTGTCTATAATTCTCAAATTGCACTTTAACTAGATCTTTAAGTGCTAGAGCTATTTCACTTTCTTGTCTAATTCATTGCAATTCTCTCTACTCTGATGCCACAGCTCTTAAGCATTTGTCACTACCCTCACTTACACTAGGAACCAAGGTCTTCTCTCCATCTGAATAGAGGGCGACCCAAGTCCAGAATCTCAGCTAGATAGTCCAGTGTCTATACTTCTTCTATAAAGCATCAAATGTTTCTTCTGAACAACAACAAAAAAAAAAACTTGACTGTAATTAGTAAGTCTGAATGATAATCCCAAGAAGCAGCATTTAAGAATCAGGGGGATAAGAAGAGAAAAAAAGGCAAACTAGAGTTCCATTATCGCGGGCACTGCTGTGGGCACCATTACTATTGCTACTGCTGGTTCATTTTACCGCCAAAGTGCTTATCAAACAAAAGCCGGAATTGTTCACCTAAACTAGAACATTCTGGACTCCCATCCCTCTGAGGGTTTCTCTCTTGGGTGCTCACTGAGTTTTCTGTTTATTCTACTCTGTGGGTCAGGTGGTTTACTAACCTGCCTCTAAATCAGAAAGCAGAACTCAGGGTGCAAACTGAAGATTAAGTTAGTACCATGAGGTAAATCTGATCTATCAAAAATTGACACCACAGCTGAAATTGAAATTAGATGTGGGCTAGAAGTCTGTAATATGGGTCACCAACAGCAACTACTACAATTTGCTTTTAATCTCTTGAGGTTTTATTTATTTGAATAGTCTCCTATTATCTCCTTTTTCATGTTAAGCCTTTCTAGGTTAATACTTTCTTGACTCCTTTAATTTTATATTACTGAGTGTTTTGGAGTGATGAGAGGTAACTGCTGCTTAGCTAGATATACCTAGATAGTATGCCCTATTGTCTGTTTTGAAATAAAATATTCAGGTTTTTAACCATATTTCTGAAGAGTTATAAAACAACATAATGTTCAAATGAAGTAGTTATTGAAAACTTATTCACAACCTAGATTCTGTTGCCTAAAATATATATATAAAACAACTCAATTTGCTCACATACACAACTTGAATATACATTACTTCTCACAAATAAAATACACAAGAAAGTAATTTAGATTGTTCATTCTGGAATCATAGTCCCATTTCATAGAGGTAGATGTAAATTCAAAAGAAGGCCTGACCAAATATATATGAAAGGTTTAAAATGATCAGATTAATTTTGTTTTATATATAAAATATATTTTGTAAATATTATATGAATGACTAATTATTCAGGATGATAAATGTTATTTTTAGTTGAAATTATTATGACTTTCATTTTAGGGGGATACCTTATATTTTTGATTTAAGGTTAAATTTATGAGAATTATTTGTAAATTATTGATATGTACTTGACACTGTACATTGTGTTAAAAATCCACTGAGGAAAAAAAAAAAGTATTTATTCTAGTTTAGGAAAGAGAAAATGCCTCAGAAGGAAATTCCAGGCTTTCTGAGTTCAACCAACAAGTGCTTTTATGACAATAACTAGGGGCCCAATGCATGAAGATTCATACATTGTGGGTAGGTCCCTCAGCCTGACCTGCACCCTCTCCAATCCAGGAGCTTCTGTTTGTCTTTGCAATCATATGAGTGAATTGTCTGAGACCCCAAATCAATTTGGTTTGGTGTTCAAAGAATAATTGAGGTCTTTTTTTTTTTTCTTTGCTCCATTGGTGTAGATTTCCTAAAAGTTGGAGGGTATCTTCCCTTTAATTTTTCCTAGACACTCTGATTTTACTTATGTCTTTCACTTTGCTTTCCCTCCACCCCCACCCGCAACAATAACTTGCTCCAGACTCTAGTGTCCAGGAGATCCCACAATGCCTCTGCTACCAGAACTACAATTCCACAATTCCCAGCATTCCTGGTACTTCCCACACTCTGGGTTTCAGCTTCTGGCCCAGGGACTGCACAAACAAAAAGGACTGCGAACTCCAGATGCCCCTAAACCGGGCTGACAGAACCTGGCACTCCTGGGACCCTAGCTGCCCAGTGCCAGCATGCACATGCTGCCCACAGGCTCAAAGCAGGCAGAGTCCTGAGAATGCCCATCCCACTCCAGGCTATTCGGCTGTTCAGCACCTGAATACCTCCAGGACTCCCACAGGCAGGCTATCTTTGTCAGGTTAATTTGCATACTTGTTCTTGACTGGCTGTGGACATTATGGAGGTATGGTCAATTTACATATTTGTCTATGATTAGTGTAGATTTTTAATTTTTTAAAAAACATCTATTTTTATCCAACTCAATCAAATAGTTTTAATAAAATGCTTACTGTTTTTGTTTCTAAGGGGCATAAAATTCAAATACAGTGGTACCTCGAGATACGAGTGCCCTAACATATGAGATTTTTGAGATACGAGCCGTCGAGCAAGTGATTTTTGCTTTGAAATATGAGCAACATTTGAGATAGGAGTAATCGGCCGGCTGCACACAACCCATCAGTTTACCATGACTCGAGCGTCTCATAGTTTCCCATGCCTCAAGGTTAGGGAAAGAATTAAACTCGTATCTCGAGGTACCACTGTAACATGAAATAAAGCAAAAGAAGTATCAGTGAGTAATTTACTGAACTCTCTTGTTAAATATCTTGGACTTGTCACATTGTTGATTACGATGACAGGTTATATGAATTACAGTCCATGCTTACTTGGCTGGTAGTACATATCATCATTAAAACAAGATAATGTTAAAAATTTATTCTGAAGTAAATGTTATACAGTTTCATACATATATATATTACTAGAGGCTGGATGCATGAAATTCATGTAAGAAGAGGCCTTTCTTCCCTGCCCCCACCCCCCGACTCCACCCTACTGCTACTGGCATACCTGCTTTCCTCTGGCACCTGGGACCCAGGATTCCCTCTCAGCCCAGGCTTCCCCGGGAAGGTCATCCAGAAGGATTAGCTTATTATGCTTTTATTATTATAGATTGCTGTGATCTGTGGAAACACTTATCAGATAATGTCACTTTGCTTAAGATTTAAAAATACTAAATGATTACTCCAGGAGCAGAAGTGTTCATTTGAATCCCTCACCTGTCTTACCTATGGTTGCATATCAGGTTCCCCAGGTAGCAAACTCTGAGACAGAGAGCAGAACACAGCACTAATTAAAGGATATCCCTGAAATACAAAGCAGGATTGTGTAGTAGGGGCAGTAAAGCTGTGATTCTGTCTCAACAGAAACCCCAGGCGGTTTCAAAGGGACCGCCATTCAGAGTACTCCAGAACTGAATGAAGGGGCTGCCCTTTGGGTCCTCGTCTAGGTAGCCATGGTGATGGTCTGGCTCAGAAAGCAATGTAACCTCACACAAAATTATTCTCTTTAGGTGAGGCAAGTCCAGGAGAACTCTGACACCTGAGTGCTGATTGTTGGTTGTGACCCAAGGAATGAGGGTGGGATGAATGTAAGCAGTATTTTATTCCTGAAGGAAAACCTGGGTAGTACATCACACAATGCACTACACTTCCTCCTTTTGCTGTAAGGAGTAGACCTGATATGAGCTCCAGGATTCTGGTGTGTTTATTCTCCCAAAGGACACATAAAACAGGAAGGTGCGTGGACAAATGGCAACCCCTGATACTGCAGCTGGGCTGTGGACCATCACTGGTAGGCACTCTCTCTTGTCGTCTCCCTTCCTGGTATGTATTATAGGTTTCCATCCAACTCAAGTAACAATTCTCCTGGTGTCCATAGTTTCACCAGTAATGTGATCCAGACTCTCTCCGTCAGTGGAGGAATATTGTATTTGTAGCATTTCCAGCTGGTCTTGGTCTTTTTGGATAAATGTCAAGAGAAGGGAGAAGCAACGTGGTCCTGGGCAAGATTGTAAATGAGTAGGGAGATCTGTTCCAAGGAAGTGCAAACTGTTTCAGATCCTCTTCTCTGATAGAAATGGAAAAGAACCAATTTGCCAGATCAAAGGCTGCCCATCATGGAACAGAGTCCCTGTTAATTTTCTGTAGCAATTATATCACATTTGGCAGAGCAGCTGCAGTTGGGTTCTAACCTGATGGAGTTTGCAGTGATCCACTGCCATCCGTCAGCTTCCAACTCATTTCTTGAGCCAGGTGGGCAAATTAAATGGAGGTAGAATAAATCCCTGAATCCTTTGGGTTTTTAAGAGGTATACTAATTTCTGCCATTTCCCACTAGGGCAGTGGTTGGCAAACTGCGGCATGTGAGCCGCATATGACTCTTTGGTCCCTTGAGTGTGGCTCTTCCGCAAAATACCATAGCCTGGGTGAGTCTATTTTGAAGAACTGGCATTAGAAGAAGCTTAAGTTTAAAAAATTTGGCTCTCGAAAGAAATTTCAATCATTGTATTGTTCATATTTGGCTTGTTGACTGTTGAGTTTGCCCACCACTGCCCTAGGGAATTGTTTTCTTTATTAGCTGGGGGCTAGTATATTTTAGTATGCATATATATTTATTTTCTCTGGAAAGCAATATGAGGGTTCTGAATTATAGATTAGACTTATTACAGGAATAACTGCACTGATTTCCAGTGGTCTCATCCTCCTGGGGTTATACAATGAAGACAAATGTCACCTGCACATTTATAGTCACCTGCATATAATAGTATGTGTCTGGGAACTTCTGTAGGAACCCCTTTACCTCCCGCCTCTCAATGCTGAGAAAGGGAGGGAAATCTTTTTTTTTAATATATTTTATTGATTTTTTACAGAGAGAAAGGGAGAGAGATAGAGAGTTAGAAACATTGATGAGAGAGAGACATCGATCAGCTGCCTCCTGCACGTCCCCCTCTGGGGATATGCCCGCAACCAAGATACATGGCCTTGACCAGAATTGAATCTGGGACACTTCAGTTCACAGGCTGATGCTCTATCCACTGAGCCAAACCGGTTTTGGCGAAATCTTTTTTTTTTTAATTATTAAATACAAATAAATCCTCTCTTAGAAAAGAAGGGGCAGTTCCTAGTTTTCACAGCCTTTTGGAACATGAACAAATGGTCCAGACAGAATGTAATAATGGAAGATGAGTTACTCCAAAGCATTAACTTTGCATCTTAATGTGGAGAAATAAGCATGATCCATTCTATAAAAATCCTAGAATAAAGTTCTATGTATTTTTTCCCTTTATCATCTAGTGTTAGGTGTTACGTTGAGGAGGATATAAGGGTAGTGGATATTTTATCCTCAGCTTCAATATGATTTTAATATTCAAATCAATTTTGTAATTAATTCATTACTATAAATCTAAATATTGTAATGGGAAGCATTGTATTTTAATTGTAAATATATGTTGTCTGATTGTAAAATGTTACTTATTTGTCTAGGAGGCGCAAAACTTCCATACTTCAAAGAAAAAATAAAATCATTGTTTAATAGGTAATTATGCATATCATCACCACAGCTCACTTTCTTTATGGTAATAAAGGTTAATTGATGTGTTTTATACCTTAATCATATGCATGAGGAGAAATACCTTATTCACACAACTTTTAATTTATATAAAAATAGGGCATATATAAAAAATTCTCAGTAGTTGCATGCAAAGATTATAATATTTTCTTATTATCTCCAAAGAATGTTAAATTATTTCTGATAATTTAAAGTTAGGCATTTTGATTAATTTCTCCTTTACTGGAAACATATATCATACTCTAGTCAAGATTAAATTAGACTTTTGAGTTTAATTAACTAATTTTAAATGCACATACTTCTAGTAGCAAATAATGAAAACGGTATACATATATAAGACCAGCTCTCTGGTCTTTGGAATTTGAATAACCCAGTTGAGTAAGCACCATTTTTTATTTGTGGTACAAATACATGTAAGTCTACCAATTATAAAATCAAGCATAATTATTACACTAACTACAGGGTGACATCATATCTATTAAATTAAATATTTTATTACAGATACCCAAAATATTAGATCAATGAATTATAAATATGTATCTTTAACCAGTTATTTAGATAGTAATAATGTTAATCTAAATGTCTAGTGTTCTGATGGGTGGTATGTTACTAGTAATAAAATATTTAATAGAGTTATACATGAGTACTAAGTTTACATTCTATCTAATAAAAGAATAATATGCGAATTGACTATACCTCTGCTACACAACAAGCCATGCCCACCAGCTATGCCCACCAGCCAATCAGGAGCGAGTATGCAATTTAATCCCAATCAAGATGTTTGTGTCCAGGGCAAGAGCAGGAGGGATGCTTGGGTTTCCTCAGTGATGGAGGAAGCCAAGCTTTCCATATACCCTGGCAGGCCCAGACCTCCACTCAATGTTATAAAGTTTAAATTATAGAAGATAAATAAATTCCAACAAAAATGGTGGTAGCAATGGAGCTGGAGAGAGTAGGAGGCTAGGGTTGACCCTGGTGATGGAGGAAGCCAAGCTTTTCAAAGTCCTGGCCTGCCTTGGCCTCCACTTAAAGCTACAAAGTTTCAGTTATAGAAGATAAATGAATCCCATCAGAAAAAGCTGCTGCCATGGACTGAGCAAGAGGCTTGGCTCCAATCAAGACTACAAAGATTCAATTACAGAAGATAAATAAATCCTAGATACCAGGGCCTCTGCTTGGGTCGCCAGGGGGTGTGGCCACCCTGCAAACCACCACAGGTCCCTCACCCAGACCCACCCATGCCCCAAGGGAACCCCCACTCTGATCCGGGACACCCTTCAGGACAAACCAGCTGGCCCCTGCCATGTACCAGGCCTCTATCCTATATAATAAAAGAGTATGCAGATTGACTATCATTACAACACATAAGATGGCTGCCCCCATGTGGTCAAAGATCCTGCCCCTTTGTGGACACAAGATGGCCATCACAACATGGCCAGCAGGAGAAGGCAGTTGGGAGGGACCAGGCTTTCAAGGGAGAGCAGTTGGGGGCAATCAAGCCTGCAGGGGGTAGGGGGCAGTTAGGGGTGACCAGGCCTAAGAGGAGGGAATGGGGGCGACTGTGCCTGCAGGGAAGGGCAGTTGGGAGGGACCCAAACTTGCAGGGGAGAACAGTTGGGGGGAACCAGACTTGCAGGGAAAGGCAGTTAGGGGTGACCAGGCCTTCAGGGGAGGGCAGTTAGGGGTAAACAGGCTGGCAGGGGAGTAGTTAGGCATCAATGGGGCTGGCAGGGGAGTGGCTAGGGGTAATCAGGCTGGCAGGCAGAAGCAGTTAGCAGCAATTAGGAAGGCAGGCAGGCGAGCAGTTGAGAGCCAGCAATCCTGGATTGTGAGCAGGATGTCTGCCTGGCCAGATCAGGCCTAAATGGGCAGGTGGACATCCTTAGAGGGGTCCCATATTGGAGAGGGTGCAGGCTGAGTTGAGGGACACCCCCTGGCCCCCATGCATGAATTTTGTGCACCAGGCCTCTAGTAAGAATATAAAACTCATGTTTTTAACTTTATTCAGAGTGGGTAGAGAAATTTTTTTTTAATATATTTTATTGTTTATTTACAGAGAGAAAGGGAGAGGGATAGAAAGTCAGAAACATTGATGAGAGAGAGACATCGATCAGCCGCCTCCTGCACAACCCCACTGGGAATATGCCTGCAACCAAGTACATGTTCTTGACCGGAATCAAACCTGGGACCCTTCAGTCTGCAGGCTGACCCTCAATCCACTGAGCCAAACCGGTTTCGGCAAGGGTAGAGAAATTTTAACAATATTTTGGAAGTTAGATAATTTACTTTTTAAAAAATATATTTTATTGATTTTTTGCAGAGAGAAAGGGGAAGGGATAGAGAGTTAGAAACATCAATGAGAGAGAAACATTGATCAGCTGCCTCCTGCACACCCCCCACTGGGAATATGCTCACAACCCAGTTACATGGCCTTGACCAGAATTGAACCTGGGACTCTTTATTCCCTAGGCCAATGCTCTATCCACTGAGCAAAACTGGTCAGGGAAAGGATAATTTACTTTTTCTTTTTTCTTTAATCTTCTTTCCATAAGGTGTAAAAATTTATAATCAGAAAAGAAAATTAAAATTGCTAAATTTAAAATATTTAAAGTAGATTGTCTTCTAAAATACTCTATTATGTCAATAGGCAATAAATGTACAATTACATACATCTATAGATAGGATGGAAAGGATAGATATTAACATATATATTTATGTAGATATGTGTGAATATTTGTAAACATACACATGTAAAAATATGCATGCATGCCATTGGGGTGACCTAGAAAGGAATATAAAAATAAAACATAGTTGAAATGAATGTATTTAGAATGTAATGAATGTATTAGTAGTGTATTGTAGCATATTGTATAACCTACTATTAAAAGACATTTACTCATTTAAATATTATTGATTGAGGACTTTTTTGGGGCCAGACAATGAAGATTCAAGAGTGATCTTCCCTCCTCATCCTTTGTTGCATGGCCTGGTTTGGAAATCAAATGAGAGAAAAAATAAGTATAATAATTTCAAATATGATAATGCCTGTACATTTTAAGAAGAGGGTGCTGTGGTTGTGATTTATGTTGGCATAGTATTTAACAATATTCTTTTCTGTTCAAGCTGAATGGACTATACTCAGCTGGCGGAACATTTCAGAAAAACTTTCCTTCATCTAACATACACATGGAGCTTGCCCGTAAGTCAATTTATAACTCACTAGTTCCCCAAAGAGCCCTTCACTGGGGATTCACTGAGCTTCTATTTCTTTTCACCACACTGGTTGGTCTTCTGGTGGTCTGCTCATTCCACTTGCCTTGGTCATCAAACAGACTCATTTTTTTTTTTAATTTTAAGGATTTTATAGATGAAAAAATAATTCCAGCCTACTACTATAGTATTTTTTAGATTTTTTAAATATAAATTACACATTTTTCTTCAATCCTTATAAAATTATTCTCAGTTCCCTTTTCCTGTCTGTTGGGTGGCTACAAAGATGGAATTGATGCACATTACAGTGGTACCTCGAGATATGAGTTTAATTCCATAACCTTGAGGAGTGGGAAACTATGAGACGCTCGAGTCACAGTAAACTGGTGGGTCGTGTGCAGCCGGCCGATCCGCCTGATTACTTCTATCTCAAATGTTACTCGTATTTCAAAGCAAAATTCACTCGCTCGATGGCTCGTATCTCAAAAATCTCATATGTTAGGGCACTCATATCTCGAGATACCACTGTATTTGAATAATATCTACTCTAACACTGATTGAAAAGCTAAGGAGGCTCTAGCCAGTGTTTGCCAGTGGTTAGAGTGTCAGTCACTCACCAAAATGTTGCTGGATCTATTCCCAGTCAAGGGCAAGTACTTGGGTGGCAGTTTATATCCAGACCCCAGTCAGGGCACTTGCAGGAGGCAACCAATCAATGTGTCTCTCTTGTCTCTCTCTCTCCCCTCCTCCTCTTCTTTTTCCTCCCTCCCTTCCACTCTAAAAATCAATGAAAAAAACATATTCTCAGGAAAGGATTAACAAACAAACAACAACAAAAAAAGCTAAGGAGATCTCAAAATTACTTTCCCAATATGTTTTTAATTTCTTTCATTCTCTTTCTCTTGAAAAGAACTCACAAACAACCCACACCTCTTTGAGTTGCTTCCCAGTGAAGCTTTCTGATGATTTAGAATGCTTCCTTACCTATTATTTTTTTATAATCTGTATATAGTTAATTTGTTAGGCTTGAAACTAAGCTTCTCCTTATTCTCCCTGATGGATTTTATAATCTTAATCTTTAATTTATAGATGGGAGATGACATATATAATTTCCTATTTCAGATTTTATATATCTTATAAATCATCCCAACAACAATCTGGAGAAAAGATGAACTCTAATCTTCCAGAAAGCTATGTGCTAGACAGATCTTTATTTTTAATTGCCTTGGTAACCTTTACTATATTTGGAGAAATGGGAAGTTTTCTGATAACAGAAAATTACTCTTTTTTCTTCCCGTGGCTTCAATTCCAATAGGTCTTTCTTAACAGTCATCAGCATACCAAAAAAATTTACTAATATTTTCAAGACTTATACCATATAAACTAATGCTTCCTACAACATAATATTTAAAAAAAAACACATCTGTGTCATATACATTTGCACATCTGTGTTCCTGTTGCCATATGAACATGTCCTGTGAGATTTTCATTTTATATATTGTACATGATAAAATTTAGCAAGAACTATAATAAGATATTTTCTTATATATTTTTATTCCATGACTGAATCCTTTTGGATATCTTACATTATTATAAATGTAAACTTTAATATTTTGACCCACATTCATCTCCCACACATTTTCTTTCAGCTAACCTTATAATTATACTAGAGGCCCAGTGCAAAAATTTGTGCACAGGTGGGATTCCTCAGCCTGGCAATCTATAACCATTTTTCCCAGTCCCAACTGGGGGAGGGATCATAGGAGTTTGGCCAGCCATGGGAGGGACTGCAGGAGGTTGGCTGTGGAAGTGCACTAACCAGCCAGGGGCAGGTCCTGCATTAAATCTCTGCGCCTGGTGGTCAGAGCACATCATAGTGACCGGTCATTCAATAGACTGGTTGTAAGCATTGCTTAGGCTTTTATATATGTAGATAACCATTACATGTATTAAGGAAAAGTTGCTATATTATTAAATCAAGATACATTTTTCCATTGTTAAAAGTAGAATTAGATTTAGAGACTTGGAATTTTTAAAGATAATACATTTATTAAATATTTTGAAATTTTCCAGAATAAATGTACAGTGACATATATCAATAGATAGGATAGAAAAGATAGATATTAACATATACACTTATGTAGATATATCTGAATATATGAAAACATACACACGTAAGAATATGTATGTAACTATTATCTTTCTTCAGTGTATCTGACAAATACTATCTAATAAAAGAGTAATATGCAAATTGACCACACTTCCACTATACACACAAGTAACACACACCAGCCAATCAGGAGTGAGTATGCAAGTTAACCCAACCAAGATGGCTGTGGACATGGAATGAGCAGGAGGCTTGGGTTTCTTCAGCAATGGTGGAAGCCAAGCTTCCACTCAAGGCTACAAAGTTTCAATTATAGAAGATAAATAAATCCCAGATACCAGGGCCTCTGTTTGGGTCCCTGTGGGGTGTGGGCAGCCTGCAAACCATCACAGACTCCTCACCCAGGCCACCCCACACCCCAAGGGAACCCCCACCATGGTCCAGGACACCCTTCAGGGCAAACCAGCTGGCCCCCACACATGCACCAGACTTCTATCATATCTAATAAAATAGTAATATGCAAATTGACCATTACTCCAACACACCAGATGGTTGCCCCCATGTGCTCAAAGATCCTTCCCCCATGTGGACACAAGATGGTTTCCACAAGATGATGAGGAATTTGGGTGGGATAAGGCCTGCAAAGGAGGGCAGTTGTGGGTGATCAGGTCAGCAGGGGAGGGCAGTTATAGGTGACCAGGCCTGCAGGGGAAGGCAATTAGGGGCAAACAGGCTGGCAGGGGAGCAGTTAAGCATCAATTAGGCTATCAGGGGAGTGGTTAGGGGGTGATTAGGCTGGCAGGAAGAAGCAGTTAAGGGCAATCAGGTAGGAAGGCAGGTGAGCAGTTGGGAGCCAGCAGTCCTAGATTGTGAGAGGAATGTCCGACTGCCTGTTTAGGCCCTATCCTCCTGAAATTGGACCTATATAGATATCTCTCAAGGGGTCCCAGATTAGAGAAGCTTCAAACTTGGCTAAGGACCCACCTCTCCCCTTCACCATCCCCCTACCAGGTGCATGAATTTCATGCACTGGGCTTCTAGCAATAACATATACAATAAAAGTGCAGGTCACTGTTCAAAATTACCTACTTGCTATAAGAAGATATGTTGTATTAAAGTAGGTTTTCTATTGTCCTCTAAAAGAGAACAAAGAAATTTAAAGGCTCAAATTATAATTAAACATGAAAAGTTTTTATTGAACTAGAATTCCCCATACAACAACCATCATATTCAATCTGACATGAGCAATGAGCATTAGTTATATAATATTGATATTGTACTTTTCATTTCTTTAGGTTTTGAAATAGCACTGCAACAAAATATAGTCAGTCTTATATATCAAGTCTGATCACATGCTAGAAACCTAATTATAGTTTATTTAAAAAAGTTTCTTAGTGTTCACATCTAAGACATGTTAAATTGCTGTTCAGAAAGGTTTTATTAGAAATGGAAGAGATATCACAGTTTCAGGAAAACAGCTAAAAATCTTGGGCTTTCCTCACATAAGGAAAATTTAGTTTCCCATTCTGAACTCTATCTTATTTGCCCTTCTCTGATTTTTTAATCAAATAGTTTTCACCTTGAGCTATATTTATCAGACATTTGTAACTTTAATTATTGAACTTTTCCTTGTTTAGAGAATTAATTCCAGTCATATACTACTATATATGACAAAGAATTCATATACATATACTTACTTAATGACATTAAGTTATGTCAAATTTTCTGTTATATTTAAATATGTGTCTAGTTATTACTCATTTTAAAGGTTGCACAATTTTACCATGCCATAAATTATAACAGGTTAAATACATGCCCTTTCAGTTTTAACATTATTCCATAAAGAACAATTCCTTTTATCAGCAGTTTTCATGTCCGCATACTTTCAATTATTCTCACTACAGTTTTCTTTACCTTTTAAAAATTATAACAACCTCTTTTTTAAAAGAATTAAAATTATATTATGTAGTTAATTCCTATTATCCTAGAGAATGCAAAATAATAAAAAATACATTTGTAAATATGAAAATGAGTAAATATGTGTAACAGAATGCTAAATTGGGAGTTTGTTTCAATTATTGCTGAGGTCTAAAAAATAAAGAAAAAGGGTCACCTACTCTCATAGTCTAAACTAAGCTTCTAAATCACCTCTTCTGGACTTGCATAGCAGGCATCCAAGGGCCAAATCAGAAACAGTTAGGTATCCAAGCATTTATCTTTCTGAAATAAATGTTAGTAACAAACATGTTATGATTCTTAAGAAAATAGAGTACACCATTCTGTCTGTCTTCTTATCCTGATGCAAAATTGAGAAAATGAAAACAAAAAATATTTTAAGTATGTCCAGCAAAAGTGTTCAGTTGCACAAATATCTTGTATTAAATTGCAAGGGAGGCCTTACGACATGCTTTAGGTGCTATGCTGCCTGCATGTAAATAATAATTATAGGAACAGTTTATATACTAGGCAATAAAATGAATAACATTGTTCTTCTGTTTTCAAATTCCAGTGATTAAATTTAGTGGTCTCCTTGGTTGACAAATCAGTCTTTGTCCTAAGTGCATGGTTATTGTGAAGTGTGTGTTATTCATTCATTTATTTATTTATTTATTTATTTATTTATTTATTTATTATTGAAAATGTGTGCAGGTATAAAAGCAAGTCCTGGGGCTGCATAAATGAGTGTAGATCTTCTGGTGAGATGACTGTAGAATAACACAATGTATGTATCTTTTTGACACATTCTTAGTACTCAACAATAATGCAACTCTTAATTCTACACAAAATGGCAATAAGCAATAAGAGGCATAATGAAATGAACTCATAGAGTATTTTTCATCCGGAAATAAAATTTATGTGAATTTAGAGCATGACATAACACACAGTATGAGTGATGCAGGCATAAGTATTAAAGTAAGGTAATTAGAAACACTTCATGAGGAAGCAGAAAAATTAGTCACTTCTAAAGTGCATTTTAAAATCTGTCAAGTGTTATGAAATGCATTCTGTCAAGAATCAACATATTGCTAAGGCCAAGCCAAATACAATGCAATGCTTATTTTTGTAAATCATTTTTACTGGGAAACAGTCACACCCACTTATTTATATATATCTATGGCTGCTTTTGTCGCACAGTGACAGAGTTGAGTAGTGCAGCAGAGACTATATAGGCTGTAAAGCCTACAATGTTTATCAAATGACCCTTTACACAACAAAATAGTCAGTCTTGATATTATGTTATTAAAACAATATTGAGGTAAATATTTAATTATTTCACAAAAGTGAAAAATAAAAGAGGCTTTATGGCTTTGACAAAATAATAGCAACAGTTGACACTTCTCTTTTAAAAAAAATTAACTGTTGAAAAGATTATATATTGACCCTTTCTTGACCCTGCGCCCATCCCCCAGGTCTTCACCATACTATTGTCTATGTCCATGGGTTAATTATCTATGTATACAAGTTCTTTGGTTAATCTTTTCCCACTCACCCACCCACCCCTGCCTTCCCTCTGATGTTTGAGAGTCAGTTCCATGTTTGAATGTTTCTGGATCTATTTTTTTCATCAGTTAATCTCGTTCTATAGATTCCACATATAAATAACATCATGTGATACTTATTTTTTTCTGACTTACTTATTTCACTTAGCATTATGCTCTCTAGGTCCCTCCATGCTGTCTCAAAGGGTAAGAGATTCTTATTATTATAGCTACATAGTATTCCATGGTGTGAATGTACCACAGCTTTTTATCCACTTATTGACTGATGGGTGGCTGTTTCCAGGTCTTAGCTATTGTGAATTGTGCTACTATGAACACAGGGGTACATACATTATTTAGGATCGGTGTTTTAGGTTTCTTAGGAGATATTACTGGAAGTGGGATCACTGGTTTATATTGCAGTTCTATATTTAATTTTTTGAGAAAACTCTATCCTGAAAGTGGTTAAGTAACAACTGATACCACAGCAATACAAAGTATGTGGATGAAATAAACAAATTATTCCTATAAAAATACAGATATCCAAAACTGAATTAGGAGAAATCAGAAAACCCAAGTAGGCCAATAACAACTGATGAAATTGAAGCAGTAATAAAAAACTCTAAGCAAACAAAGCCATGGTCCAAAGAGCTTCATAGGGGAGTGTTACCAAACATTCAAGGAAGAGCTAATGCCTATCTTCCTAAAACTATTAAAAAAAAAAAAAATCAAGAGGAAGGAACACTTCCAAGCTCTTTTTATGATGCCAGCATTATCCTAATTCCAAAACCATATAAAGACACTACAAAGAAAAATAATTATAGACCAATACTCTTGATGAAAATAGATGCTAAAATCCTCAACAAAATATTAGCAAATCACATTTAGATATATATTTAAAGACTAGAGGCCCAGTGCACAAATTCATGTATGGTTGGAGTCCCTCAGCTTCGGCCAAAACCAACTCTCCAACATTCCCTGAGGAGTCCTGGATTGTGAGAGAGCGCAGGTCAGGCATAGGGACCTTACTGGTGTACAATCAGGTCCAGGGAGTGATGTGAGAGGTTAGCCAACCAGGGTAGGACATAGGAGGGCTCCAAGGCATGTCTGACCTTTCTCACTCAGTCCCAATTGGCTGGACCCCAGCAGCAAACTGACCTACTAATTGGAGTATCTGTCCCCTGGTGGTCAGTGCACATCATAGTAAGTGGTTGAGCAGCCTTAGCATATCATTAGCATATTATGCTTTGATTAAACAGATGACTGGACACTTAGCATTTTAGGCTTTTATTATATAGAATCATATACCATGACCAAGTAGGATTTATTCCAGGGACCTAAGGGTGGTATAATATTCACAAATCAATAAAAGTGATACATCAAATAAACAAATTTAAAATAAAAAATCACATGATCATATCAATAGATGCAGGAAAAGCATTCAACAAAATTCAACACCCATTTTTTATAAAAACTCTCAGCAAAGTGAAAATAGAGGGATCAGACCTAAATATAATAAAGGCCATATATGATAAACTTACAGCCAACATCAAATTCAATGGGCAAAAACTAAAATCATTTCTCCTAAGAATGGGAACAAGACAGGGATGTCTGCTTTCTCTACTCTTATTCAGCATAGTGTTGGAAGTCTAAATCACAGCAATCAGACTAGAAGGAAACATGAAAAACTTCAAAAATAGAAAGGAGAAATTACAACTCTCATTATGTGCAGGTGACATGATATTGTACATATGAAACCCTAAAGACTCCACCAAAAAGCTACTAGATTTAATAAATGAATTTGGCAATGTAGCAGGATACTAAATTAACACTCAGAAATTAATAGCATTTTTATGCATCAATAATGAATTCTCAGAATGAGATACTGAACAAACAATCCCACTTACCATTGCATCAAAAAATTAAGATACCTAAAAACTTAACCAAGGAGGTAAACAACTTGTGCTGGGAAAACTACAGGACTACAGGATGTTGCAAAAAAGAGACAGAGAAAGATACAAATAAATGGAAGAATATACTGTGTTCATGGATTAGTAGAATCAACATAATTAAAATGTTCATATCACCCAAAGTAATCAATAGATTCAATATTACCCCTATTAAAATGCCAATGGCATATTTTATAGAACTAGAAAAATACTCCAAAAATTTATATGGAATCAAAAAATACCCTGAATAGCCACAGCAATCTTAAAAACAAAGTTGGAGGGATCACAATATCAAACATCAAGTTATATTACGAAGTCACTCTAATCAAAACAGCCTGGTACTGGGATAAGCACAGGTGAATAGATCAATGGAACAGAATAAGAGAACCCAGAAATCGAGCCAAGCCATTATACTCAATTAATATTTGACAAAGGAGGCAAGTGCATACAATGGAGTCAAGATAGTCTCTTCACTTCTATTATTAATAGAGAACCTGCACCTTCTCACAATCTGAGATCTCTTGGGGGATGTCCAACTGCTGGTTTAGTCCCAATCTTGCAAACCATCAGTCAGACATCCCTCTTGCAATCTGGGACCACTAGCTCTTAAGCACTGGCCAGACTGCCTGCCTGATCACCTCTAACCATTCGCATGCTCCCTTGAAAGTCCCCAGCTGCTCGCCAACCTGATTGATTGCCCCTAACCACTCTGTCTGTTTGCCTGATTGCCCCTAACCTCTTGCCTGCCTACCTGATCACCCCTAACCACTCTGCATGCCTGCCTGATCACACCTAACTGCTCTCCTGCCTGCTTGATTGCCCCTAACCGTCTCTGTCTCAGCCTCCACTGCTGCAGCTTCATCCAGAAGGATATTGTTGGGAAGGTTGTTCAGCTGTCTGGTCTAATTAGCATATGATGCTTTTATTATTATAGATATCTTGGATAAAGCATAATAATTCAAAATATATAGCCAAAACTCTTAAAATGTAAAAGAATATCCACAGAGTCTAGAAACAGTAAAGTCCATATAAATCAAATAAAAGTATGCAAACTGATATTGCACAAGCTCTGTAGAAGAAGGTTCAAGTTGCAGATGGGAATAGAGAGCTATATTTTTATAACTATTTTGGAGCAGGTAACAAACCTGCCCTTTATGAACTAAAGTAATAATCTAAAATAGGCAAATAACTAAGTCTGTAACCAATTTTATAAAGCCACTGACCTTCACTGGAAAATTAATAGTAAGATTAAAATTTATATAATAGTAACAATCACAACAACAAAAACAGAAGGAGGCTCAGTGATCAAAAATCAGTCTTTTAAAATAAAGCTTCATTCGTTAGTAGTAGATATATATTTAATCATGCCTCTTGAATTCCTTTGTCCTATTGAAAACTACATTGTTCTCATACTTTAGTAAATATATTTCTTAGGGAATCAAATATGCTAATAAAATTTTAAATTTGCTTTTATCTAGAATATTATGTTGATAGATAATAAAAAGATAAATTAGTTGTAGACATATATAGAAAAAGTTAATACAGTTGCTAAGATCAGTATTTAAAAGTTTGAATTATCTAAATATTTTAAACGGTGATGTTGCTTCTTGCTTTCCCACTTTTTCCTGTTTCTTCAATATATTTTAATAATTAACCTCT
Source organism: Lasiurus cinereus (assembly GCA_011751065.1). Taxonomy (NCBI): domain Eukaryota; kingdom Metazoa; phylum Chordata; class Mammalia; order Chiroptera; family Vespertilionidae; genus Lasiurus; species Lasiurus cinereus. Next base: position 17,364,817 of record JAAGEH010000293.1, on the reverse strand, counting down.
TTATTTTCCTTTATGAAAGGGGAAGAAGAGTGTTAATTGTTTTTAAATTTACCTTATTTTTCCTATTAGAACCTACATATGAATGAAAAGTTGGAAATTTGTTTTCTACCATTTTATATCTAACTTGCTGTTATAAAGGATCAAATGTTGAGAAATACTAGAGGGGAGGTAATAAAATAGAAAAAAATATGCTAACAAATATATCCATATGCACCTATATGACTGTGTGTCTATAGGTGTTTATATAATATTATTGTCTGGAAAACATACACATCGTAGTCATGATTTTCCTAAACAATGTGATTAAACTGCTGTTAATTTGCTCACAATTTCATTGGACAATATAATGTCCTTTGCAAATAATATAGTCATTCAATTTAAAATAGCATTTTTATCACTTCAATAACTTCTAAATATTTTTTCCATTTTCTATTTTAATAAAACAGGTATTTCAAAATATTAAAAATTTTAGCTGGAGGGACAAAATGTACTGTGACAAATTTTATTTTTCTGAGATATGTATTGACTAGCTGCTGTCATTATTAGAATCTCCAAGTATAATATTTTCAGTTATTAGTTTTATTGAAACACATTATGAAGACTAAGAAGACTAGCACTGCAGGAATTGGTAAAATTAAATACTCCAAAGAAATCATAATGTTGAACTTTTAAAAATAGCTTATAAGGCTAATATATATATATATATATATGCTATTAATAAGGAGATATTAATTTACTATGCAGTGCCTACTCCAGTTTAATTTATGGCTGGTTTATTGTATCAATAAAGTAATTAGAATGCTCTTAGCAAACTTTTACTCATATGTAAAATGAGGCTAAGAAATACTTTTCATAGGGCTATGTGAGATCAAGTGAGATTCTACCTGCAAATCTTTCATTGAGGGTCTTGTAAATATAAGAGACAACAAATACTAAATTATTACCAATATTGAAATTAAAAAGTATTAATTAAATGTAATAATAACTTTCTTATTTGAAAGTGTCTCAATATGTTGAAGCATATTTTGCTATGAGATCATATATACATACTGTATATGCATACAGCCAAAAATAAAATTAAAGCAAATATGACCCTTAGTCTACAATTTGCACCATCAAAGACTACCAAATGGGCCGTTTGATAAATACAAATATATTGTCCATTATATATTAGATTATACATTAGATGTAATATCATAAAATATTGCACATAATTATATACTTTATAACATCAATAAAATGTAAATTAATTAAAGGTATACATTGAAAATGAAACTGAGGAGATAGAAGATTAGGCAGTCAGGGACAGGACTATTGGAAGGGAGAAGGGAAGTAGAATAAAGAAGTCCAAGAATAACAGGATCTTATAAACGTGCATAGAATGCAGCTGGCTGGCTGTGTCCTATTCCAAGAAAAAACTGCAGAAAAAAACAAAGTAACTTAGGACTGTGGGAGTTGCTAAAGCAACCCAGCTAGGATATCACCTGGGACCTGAAGTAAATGTACTCCACCAGTCGGGTCCACCAATGTGAACTTGATCTTTAAAATGTATGGATGTTGCCCTATCCAGCGTGGGGCTCAGTGGATAGAGGGTCCCAGGTTTGATTCCCATCAAGGAACATGCCTAGGTTGTGGACTAATTCCCATTAGGGGGTGTGCAGGAAGTGGCCAATCAGTGATTCTCTCATCATTGATGTTTCAATGTCTCACTCCCTCTCCCTTCCTCTCTGAAATTAAATATATATATATAATGTAAGGGTGTTGCTAAGGCATATGAACCAATCAGAAGCCAGGAAACATACATCTACCCCTAGACAAAAAAATCTTAATCAGCAACCTGCTTGGGCCCCCTCCCTGCTGCTCCCTGCTCCAGGGAGTCCATCTATCTCTCAATATACCTTGCTTCTGCTTACCATCTCTCAGTGAACTCATTCTTTGATTTTGCAAAACAAAGAACTCAGACCCGACCAGAAATTGTTTATCAAAACTAAATTGCACAACACAAATTGGAGGTTAATATATAATTAACTTTGCTACAGATGGATATTTATGAGTGACTTGAAATATAGAAAGTGTAAAGAAATATAAAGATACATTGGAATAAAATTTACAACTGAAGAAATTTAAAATAATAATAAACACAAAAGTGAATTCAAACAAAATGTCAAAGTATTAAAATATATACACGTTGTATTAACTTAATATCTGTACAAAGAAAAAAACTATTAATTGATATAGAAAATTAATAATAAAAGAATAAAAAGGTCAGTTTATGTTCAGAAAATTCACAACAAACATCCAAAAACACTTAAAAATAAGTCATTGTTTCATTCCACTGATATGTACAGTAAATTCTAATATTATTAGAATTTAGATATTTTAATATTAGAATTTAGAGATTTTATTTTGTATAATGATGAAGCATAGGAATAGGGACAGTATTGAGGACCCAGATTCAGTATACTCTGATTTAGAATTTGTGATGACGTAGTCTATATTTTAGAAATGTAACTTTTCAATATGCAGAACTAGTTTAATAAAATGTCCACATATTTTGACATAGTGTTGTGGTCAGCACGCAATATAGATAGATTAATTTTATTGTCGGAGACCAAACATTGTTCTCACTAAATGGATGTAAACAGAAGGCTAGAAGGCTGGTTAACCTTGAAGCTCTGAAAAGTCAAAACCAGCCACTCCCTATCTAATTGAGACAATGAACTTCCCCATCAAATAATCATGTCAATCCTGACTGATAAAATAATCTACTTGTTACTGGAATTGTCTGCTTCAGGGCAAAGGGTGTATCCCAAACCTAAATAAAAGGGATGGCAAGGCCAAAGGAAAGTGGCCGTCCTTTCCACTAGAGGAAGGCTCCCGCCTGGCCCCCCAATATCACCAAATTAATGTTTTCTAGTCTCTCATTTCTTTTGCGTGCGGCCTCCTTCAGAACCCGAACCCTGACCCGGGAACCCTGAACTACTCGGGACGTGGAAAGAGGTTCCCACATTTTATCTAATAAATAATTACAGACACACCCATATAAAAATTGTAAAGATGTACAGCAATACAAAATATTCATCATTTTATATTAAGTGTTATTATTATGAGTAATTTTTATCTTTTTATGAATTTTGAAATTATGCAGAATTATTTTACTCAATAACTATATATTCATAATTTTTATTGTAATATAACTATATATGCTTCCATTTTGCAAAAAGATAAAGTTAAGAACTCATATATAACAAATATCTATTAAAATTTGATGCCTGAGAAAAAGGCAACAAAAATTAATGATATACATTTTTTGTGTTTATTGGTGATATTGAGACAAATGCATATATATTTATGTTTTAATAGATTTTAAGTCTGATTTAATGAAGTTTTAATGTGACACTTCGTAACACACAAGTATTCCCTCTACAGTGTGAAGGATAGTAATAGGAATACATGGACTAATTCACATTCAATTAGTGATATACTATTTCATACTGAAACTTGTGTGCTGCTAAATTTTTTAACTTGTAGAGACTGTATTGTAATTAGATTTTTAACAATAAGTCAAAATATTGTATAGTAAAATCTCAGAGTTGTTTTTATTTTTATTTAGAGAGGGATTATGAATAGTTGAGTACATCAAATTCTAATGTTTACAAACAGTTATTTTAATGGCAATAATTATAAGAAACAACCTAAAGCTGTTACTATAATTTTATAAATGGAACATACATTTGATATGTAAATATAGCATTATATTTGGCACAAGCATTGGAAAACATTTTTTAACATTGTCTTTCTAAATGACATCAATTAATGATAGTTGCAAAAGAGAAATAAAATTTTTCAAATACAAAATGGCTAATAAATAAAATTATGAAATGCAAATAAAGGAAATTTTAACTTTTCAAGTAGTGTTAATTTGTAAAATGGCAATATAAAATGATAGCAAAAATTGTGATAAAAAAAAGAAAAAAAGAAATTTCATGTAATGCTTGTTTTTTGGATTTTGCAAGCATAGATTAAATCAACCGTGAATTAATAAGGGTATTTTTGCCTTCCCAATTGCGGATTCCCACCACATATGGAAAATGCTGTTTTCTCTGCAAGTTTAGTTGAATTTGTGGATGTAAAGGGCTGACACAAGAGTTTAAAGTAACAAGCACATTTTCAGCTGTGTAAGAATCAATGCCGCTAACATTGTTGAAGGATCAATTGTAATAATTTTGTTAAACTGTGGAGTGGTGATTCCTTCATTTTCTTCCTTACATTAAAATATCTATATATGAATTATCTTTAATAAGTTTGTCATATGTAACATTTAATTATTTAAAGCGAACATTTGATTATACTCACATATAGCATGTAAAAAATAAATTACTTCACTGTAATTCTTAGTTAGGTATTACACTTTTTGTTTTGTTAATTATTACCTCAGGATATTTTTTGATTGATTTTTTAGAGAGAATGGAATGCAGGAAAGGGGAAGAGAGAGAGAGAGAGAGATTTATGCAAAAAAGACGAGTCAATTGGATGCCTCCTGCATACTCATGGACCAGCAGGGCTAGGGATCGAACCAGGGACCCAGAAACCAGCCTTTGACTGGGATTGAACCTATGACCCTTCCGTATGTGGGCAGGCACTCTAACCACTGAGTACAGGCCAGGATAATTCTCAGGTATTATTAAAAGATAGACTAAGTAAAATAAAAAGTGCCCTGTGCCATTAAATTCAGATTGGCATGGTAAGTGTGGGCAGAGTTCTAATATATTTAAGTATTATTGCTGTACTAATAATATGCATGCTTGATATACTTTGTGATTGTGATGATGTCTGTGGACTCCTGATTGAGACATTTTTTCAAAGCCAAGAAATTAAAATGGAATTATATTTTTCTCTTGGAGGAAGTATGTTTTTATAAACAACACTACTAAAACTAGGATATAATCCCAGAAAAAAATACAGCATAGAAATAATAATTACAATGTTATATGTCTTCTCTCAACCCTGTTCCTCTTTTTATTTTCCTTTTTTTAAATTTTCTATTAGACATTGCATTCTAAGTTAACTCTTGAACGAAGTGAAAGATTAAGGTGTGTGTGTATGTGTGTGTGCGTTCATGTGAGTCTGTGTGCATTCATGGCTGTAATTTAAGGCTCTTCTGGGTAAAGAAATCACTGATCTATGAAATATAAGTGACCCAGATTACTGCAGGGGGTCTTGCCTGCTGCCATCACCCCTTACCTCCATAAAACAAGCCTAAAAATAAAGGAAGCTGCTCACAGCAGGCTGAGACCAACATCTATGGGAGTGGAAAAGGATTATAAATAGATACACCAGAAAAAACAAAGACAGAAATCTAGACCACAAATCCTGAAAATGAAATAAAGTAATACTTAAATCAAGTTTTAACCACACTTTTCCAATTTAGTTGATTCCCAAATATACAGAATAATTATTAATCTGCACTATATAACGTTCATACAAGATATATTTTAAATATAGTGAACATATGGAGGTAAATAAGTTTGTTTAGTGAGACTTAATCCATTATGAAATCAATTAAGGAAACACTTGAGCATGATCTATATGCATTTACGTGGTAATACACTATTATAAACCTAATTTTTTTTCTTTTTCCTTTGTTTTTAATTTAATAAATGTTTATTGTTCAGCAGTTTAGGTGTTTACCTATGCCAGCATCTTGGTTTCTCTCCATTTTTTCTTAACAGTCCAACATTTCAAAAAAGATTTAATTCCTGGCTTGTTTTCTGATATAGTAAGTACTGTTTATATATTTTCCATTTGTAAGCATAAATATTAATATCTTCAACATACAGAATTTCATTAGAACTTATAACAATATTTAAGAATAAATATATTATATTTTATTATTCTTATAGAGGAGAATAAAACTGACTGCTAAAAGTATAGAATTTTTCTGAAGTGTCTGAGACTCATGGAAAGAATGTCAGTTGTTCTGGGAAGGCCAGTGAACCAATCTATAAGTGACCAGCAACCAGCCACCCAAGAAATCTGAAAGTTCTGGTTTCATTGATTTCATGAAAAGGATAAAACTTTCCATATTTATTTTACATACTTAACAGATGACAAGAAAATCTTTATTTACAACATGACTAAAACTGCACATATTCTAGTTGCTAGACCAATAATGTTAGTTTTCCTATTGCCTAATAAAATCTTCAATACTTTTACACCATCTGATAATTCATGAAATGAGTGTAATCAATACAATCCATAGAAATGGATTCTGTAGTAGCTGTTTTATTTGGATGATAGTTAACCTTTTAAGGATCTCTTTTCAATTTGTTAAGATGAACAAAAAATTCTTTATAATCAGAGTGTATTTGAAGTTTGTGAATCCTCAAAGATTATCTTTTAGAAGGTTCTTACTTTATAGATTGAAAAAATGGAACTTTATGTGACTTGGTAACTTAAACAAGGTCTTATAAATAATGCTATGTTGTCTTTGTGCCAATAAATCTTTTAATCATTCAACAATTATCTATTAGTATTTCAGGATCTACATAAAAAGAATAAAATATAGTTTTACAATTGGTTAAAAATGTAAATGTGTAGTCAATATAAAAACTCTGTTCCAATTCCAAGATTAATTAATATATTTGATATTATCTCTCCAGATGAATTATTTGATTCAATATATGCTCCTGCACATTTTAAGTTTACTTCCCACAATACTTCTAAAGTATAAGCATTTTTAAATGGTAAACACAAATTACCATGAATCTTCTTAATCTTCTTCTGTCAAATAATTGGGGTTTAGCAAGTAGTTGTGTGTGTGCTTTTTTACAAAATGAATGGATTGATTTAATGATTATTATTAAGAATTTCAGGTATTTATATAAAATATTTAGACATTTTGTTTTATGAGTTTCTATTTTTTTCTTAACACTTATATCGAACTACTTTTACACTCTTTTTTCTAGATGTCCACAGGTTAAAAGTGAGTCATAGAATTCAATAGAGAAATTCACATTTCTAAAATAGTTATAAGCGCCGAAACCGGTTTGGCTCAGTGAATAGAGTATTGGCCTGCAGACTGAAAGGTCCCAGGTTCAATTCTGGTCAAGGGCATGTATCCTGGTTGCAGGCACATCCCCAATAGGGAGCGTGCAGGAGGCGGCTAATCGATGTCTCTCTCTCATTGATGTTTCCAACTCTCTATCCCTCTCCCTTCCTCTCTGTAAAAAATCAACAAAATATATTTTTTAGAAAAATAGTTATAAGCTGTGATAATTTAAAACATTGTGCCTTTTGTACAAATAAGATGTCATACTAAATATTTTCTTATAATATGTTGTATTGGGTAAATATTTGGATGCACTCTATTTTTATTTGTATGTTTTGTTGTCAGCCAGTTTTTCATGTTATTTATTTAATTTTTACATATGTTTTTATTGATTTTAGAGAAAAAGGAAAGGAGAGGGAGAGAAACATCCATTTTCTGCCCCTCCCCCACACTCCCTATAGACACCCTGACCAGAAATGAACCCACAATCCTGGCATGTGTGCTGACCATTGATTTCAGTGCATAGGATGATACTCAACCAACTGAGCCACACTGGCCAGTTGTGTGTGTGTGTGTGTGTGTTTTCATTGATATGTGAAATGTAATACAGTTAACGAAATTAACTTACAGGGATGTGCTAAACTTATCTAGAGTTCTCTGACTAATCTATATTGCCTTTATGTTAAAAATGTGTGATGGCTCTTTTTAGCTACACAATTTAAAATTCCTTGATAATCCTATATAATAATGAGCTAATATGATAATTAGACTTAACAGCGGAATGACCATCTGGATGACTGTCTGGATGACCTGGACAAAGCCGGGCTGTGAGGGCCGAGCCCCTTGCACGTATTTCATGCATCGACTCTCTAATAATTTTAATAAATATTATCAAATTTGGGGTAATTATGATCTTGTGTTACTCTACAATTTTTAAAAATACTGATTAGTTTTCTAAACTATATCTGAAAGCTCAATTTTCCTATTATATATAATTCTATACTAATAATAGCCTAGGGCCATCACAACTGGTTGGACAACTGAACACCTGGATCCTGGTGGCAGTGGAAGTCAGGCCTGGGTCCGTCACCAGTGAAAAGGATCTCAGGGTGAGGACCATCTCCTCAGCCAGAACTCAAGATGGTCACCTGGGCTGGTCTGGACCCATCCTCAGAGGCAGCCCCTTTCCTCCATGTACACTGCAGAGAACAGCCATGGTGCCCTATCCCTACCCTACTCCCCTGGCCTCTTTCACATGGGGTCTCCACAGAAGGGTGTGTATGAGAGCCCTTCTGCTGCTACCTCTCACCACTGTCCCCGGCCATCCCTCAGCACACAGGCATATCGGCTTTCAAACTTTCCCTACTCACTTCCCTCACCCCCTTCCAGGGCCTCTGCTCTGGATGGGGCCTATGGAATCCAAGGACCTGGGGCTTTACAAAACAGCTGGGATGGGAAAGGGTCAACAGCACCAAAGATGGCTGATACGGCCACCCACCTCTGCCTCAGCTTGACCATAGTTCAGCCTCAGAACGTGGCACTCAGAGGGGATCCCTACGTGGCTCTAGGGTGTCAGTCCCAGTACCAACCTCCTCTCTCCCTTGGCCTTTCCCACAGCTGGTGCTTGCTGCAGCTCCATGTGCGTTATTTAACCACCCCTTCCTTCCCTTTTTCTACAAAGGAGGCTGCGTCTTTGTATGTTATATTCATAGAAACTTTGTAACATTTTGGAACACAAAACAAAACAAAACAATGACCAAGAGAATGCTGCAGTCAATGTCCAGAGTCCAGCTCAGCAGAACGGAAAGAAGGGAGAATTTAAGTTGGCAGAGGTGAAGATATTTCTGGTGTGTGACTTCCTGGTGTGTGACAGGTGTATGTCTGTAGAGGAAGGAGTCCAAGTTTCTCAGCAGAACACCAAGAACTTATTCTGTGTTCTGAACCTTTGCTTTGGTTTTCAGAGTCCCTGCTCCCCATCTGCTGGCTTCCTCCCTCTGAGGGGCGCTGTCGTCATCACATGGGTGCAATCGGAATATTGTGTCTTGAGAGGAGTGCACCAATGTATGTATCCTTTTATCTGACAATGAAAAAATCTTAAAGAATAAGAATGGAGACAGACTACTGTCCTTTATGCTTAAAAAAAAAAAAAACCAACAATGGGAAGTATCCTGTGAAGAAATGAGACTTGGTTTTGTCCACACGCCTCAGAGAGATTGGATGAGGAAATGGCCTTGTTTGGCCCTTGACTTTACCCACTTATGTTACTCTTGAAGGTCTTTTTACCACCTTTTGAAATAGGGGCTCATACACAAGTCTGCATTCCCATCTTTTCTTGAAACAGATCTATGTTCTGCAGCTGTGACCACTGTCCTGAAATCAGGTCTTGTCTCTGGGAATCAGGGGGCATTAGAGGGGAGCATCCTGCCCTGCCCTCCCCCCGCCTTTTACATTCAGGAATTGAGTTGAGCTCACTTTGAAGGAGGCCTGGCAAGGGTGACAGGTGTCACAGATAGAAGGATGGAGAATGAAGAGGCAGCCACCCTACTTGGTCCCTTCCTGGATGGGGTCAGGCAAATGAAGGACAACCAGTCTACCCTGTGGGTCTGGCCACTGCTCTCAGTTCTGGGCAGCCCCCTGCGTTCCACGACAGCATGCTCTGCCCTCACATGCTGCTCGCCCTAAATGAGAAGGAAGAGAGCAGTTGGCCCACACTCAACTACACAGAAAGATAGGACTCACAGCTGGTGAGTGCAGAGGCAGTAGCAGGAGCCTCTCTTGCCTTTGTGGCAGCACTAAAGAGCAGTGAGCCAAGTGGTAAGGAGCAGTGAGCAGGTAGATGGTAAGGAACAAGGGGTCCCAGACTGTGAGAGGGATTTCCAACTGTTGTCTCCCCATGGGAATGGGCCTAAGATGGCAGGTGGACATCCCCTGAAGGGTCCCAGACTGCCAGAGGGTACAGGCCAGGATGAAGGACCTGCCCCCCGCCCCACCAGTGCATGAATTTCACGCATTGGGCCTCTAGTCCTTATATAATGATTACATTTTAAAACACTGATGTACACACAAATGCAAAATGGTATGAAAAATATCTAATATAGTGCCAAGTTCAACAAATAAATATTAGTTTTCTTTTCTGATACATTTGTTAGATAATTAAGTGTATAAGAATCTAGTTTCTAAACATGTCATTATTAATATATTAGAATAAAGTATCTCATAGAAAAGTTTAAATGTTAGTGAGACTTTTAAATATCATCCTCCTAAAGTATTAACAATCAGATACATTTTAATTGAAATACACTGCACTATAAATGTGTGAACTTTATTTAATGCATAAGTATGTGTGTGTATATAATATATATATATATATACATATATATATACATATATATATATATATATATATAAAGAGAGAGAGAGAGAGAGAGAGAGAGAGAGAGAGAGAAATACTGAAGAAATCATTTTTGTCTTTCTAACCTCTTTCCCCAATTCCTTGGGCTGAGCTGAGTGAAGCCCAGTACTGTCCCTGACTTTCTGTGTCATCCACTATTAGCATCTAGAAAGACTCCAGATATTTATGATTATATTATTGTGGCATTCCCTCCATGTGTTGAGGCAGGATCATAAAATGGAAAAAACAGGACTCATCTTGAACTACTTGTATTTTCTAAAAAAAAAAAAAAATCTATTTACTAATAAATATGGAGAAATATTAAAAGTAAAAACAAATTAAATTCTAAAGCAATTTACACAAAAGCATTCATAATATTGCATACAGGGACTCCCTTATGTAAGTGTTTCACAATATTCAAGAATGATATCCTGCTAATATAATATGTATTATCATAATGAAAACAATGGAAAATAACCATGTGGCTAATTTGTTATACCTGTCTGAGCATCATTGTTTAGTAGAAAACAAAACACAAAAAATATACCTACATAAATATATACATGCATTCAATGCTTTATTTGAAGTTCATAAAATCATAAAAGTTATTTAAGGTTATATCATTAATATGTATTTAATTCACAGAAGAAATCATAATCTTATTTTATCAGGAATAGTTTATAGAGGAGAGATTGCCTTTGATTGTTGTTTTAAAAATCTTCTTCCTCCCAACACAACACTTAAGAATATGTGAGAATTGAGAAATATTTGAATCATAGAAAAGTAAAATTGTACTTGAAGCTTCATCTGGTAGCTGGAGTAACACAAACATTAGAAGAAATTGTTTCCAGTGCTTCAGATTATATAGTATAATGTTATTACAACCATAAAATAAAGATGTGCTTGCCAGTTTGCAATTTCTTTTTCTTAAAATATATTTTATTGTTGTTGTTGTGTGTGTGTGTGTGTGTGTGTTTTTTTTTTTACAGAGGAAGGGAGAGGGATAGAGAGTTAGAAATATTGATGAGAGAGAAACATAGATCAGCTTCCTCTTGCACAACCCTACTGGGGATGTGCCCGCAATCAAGGTACATGCCCTTGATTGGAATTGAACCTGGGACCCTTCAGTCCATAGGCCGCCACTCTATCCACTAAGTCAAACTAGTCAGGGCACAATTTGAAATTTCTTTCTCTTGGTTTTGTAGCAATATTACCAAGGTAACAAGTGTAAAAGAAAATAAAAGTATATCAGCATATTTTTAGTAATTTGACCAATAATATCTTCAAGCTCTGAAATGTTTTTTTGGTACTTCTCATGAATTTACTTTTTGCTTCTTTCCACCCTACTCACATTTACTTTGTTCTAACTTATCTTCAGCAGTGGCTAATATAATCCAAGGACATTCGTCTTCTGAGCATGATCAGCCTTTTAGGGCTGGGTCACAGTTAACCTGACATCAATGCTGATGGATTGACTGCATTTCACTACCTCACCGATGTTGATCATGTCAGATGTTATGATGTAAAGACTGGTTCGTAGATTACTAATGAGACTACTCAGGAAATTGAATGAGTGTCAGTGACAAGTTCAACTTCCGGACTCATAAAGAGGATGGACAACACCATTCCTCTGGAAACCTGAAAGTTGATGACACAGAGTTGAAAACTATTTGTTCATATATTTTTCCTAACTTGGAGACCTATTTTATTTCAAAGATGATACTTCAGAAAATTGCACTGATACTTGTTTATGTATATAAAGTCCCCTGGTACATAAACAGCAGATATTTGTTTTAGGTATGATATTATTTTGAAGGTCAGTACATTTATATCAAAGTTTCTTTTAACTTGTACATTTATAAAAGATAGCTGAGCTGGATTCTTTATCACAGTGCATTCTAATAAAAATTCCACTATTGCTTATTCCCCACTGAGTTAGAAAAGAATAGTCTTTTGTTATGATAAAATGCTCTTGATTCTGTGTAGAAAAGGGTGGCACAATTTCATGGCAATGCAATTTATGGTAACAACATAGAGGAGCATATAACTGCTCTCCCATTAACATTGTTGTCTTTCTCTGTGCACCATTTTCTAAAAATGCCCACCTTGAAGGTTGGAATATTTCATATTTGTCTTCAAACAAAACATGTCTCTTTTTATAAAACTTCACTTATGTCAAGTGAGCTGTTTCTGGTTAAGGAAATGGGGAGGAAAACAATAATTTCTATCTCCCCTTAAAGGCATTTTATTCATGAGTAAAATCTAAATGGCAAATTCTTATTTTTTCTACAAGTTTGTTCATGAGGATAAACATTACTTCATTTATAACAAGTAGCATATGATAATGAAAGCACTGGATAATTTATTCCAAAGATAAAAATGTCCAATGAAGTAGTTTCTTTTTCTTAATGTAAATAATTGAAAAAGTCACTTACATAAAACAAAATGACAATGAAACTTTAAAATAATTTTATTTTGTCTATGATATTCATGCAGTTAAAAATAAAATATATTTATAAAATACTTAACAGATTTAGAAAATTACAAATATATAATAATTGAGCATACAAAAGAAGACAGATTGAATTGATTTTACAGTGATAGAATTACTTTAACATATAATATAATTAAGGAATACAATTGAGAAAAAAAGTTCATTGGTTGGATGAAATATATTTATTGATCAAGATGGTCTTAATATTCCACTCAGGTTGAGTAAACTTTATGTAAGTTTTTTAGTTGTTGTTTTTATGAGTATAGGGCTCTGACCTCCATTTTTTAGAGCATGCATTTTAGATGACTTATCATTGCAAAATTTTTCTCTGTCTCCCTTTGAAATGTGTATAAATCTCCTCTTACTAGGTTTAGAACCCAAGAAATATCTTTCTTAAAGAACTTTGAAATCAATATATATAAAAGGCTAATATGCTAAGTGTGACTGTCTGACCAGTCATTATGATGCACACTGACCACCAGGGGGCAGACACTCAATGCAGGAACTGCTGTGATGTACAGGAGCCATTAACAGAGTAATGGCATCATGGACCTGGCTCCACAAAGCAATACTTGGCTTCCCCCAGGTGGGACACAGGCCCCGCCACCACCCTGAAGCAGCACCTCACCAAATTACAGGTGATCATGCTAAGACCCCATTGCACAAAATGCATCCCACAGCTGGAAATGGTGGCTGTGGGCACCAGGTAAAGACATCATGTAGCAATGCCTGGCTTCCTCTCCCAGCAATTAGCCTCTTTGCAGTTTCTTTAGCCCAGGAACACATTTACTTTATAACCAGGTGGAAACATTTTACACTTTAACCAAATGTCAGTGAAGCATTTTCCCATACCTCATCTCATTTGATCCTCACAGAAATCCTGGAGACTCAGTGGAATACTGTCTTATTTCATTAGCTGGAAAACAGAGATATAGAAAGCTTAGAAACTTGACCCAACTGAAAAGAAATAAGAAGTGATGGACCTTATAAATTACTTCAGGTTTTCTTACTGCACAGAATATAATCAAACGCTTTGTTCTTTTTGCATGATCTACAATAATACTCTGCTTCATGTTGATATTTACTGCTATGTTGCTGACAATTACCTGAAAGAGAAGTTGGGGTGCTTCACTGGACTGGAAAAGGTTTAACTAAATCAGAAAGCAGTCTAATTAAGCAAGTTTATTCTTTATATATAAAAGGCTAAGTTGACTCATGAATGCATGATAATATAAAGCTCTCGCTGGCGCCAATTGCATGCTTGTGTTTTGATCTGCCACTGACAATTGAGAATTGGCTTGACACTTCTATTATAGAGAAAGGGTGAATAGCAATATTAAAATATTTCTTCTAACTAATTTCCTTTCAGTGTACATCAAGCCACTAGTATAATCGTAAAAAAAAAATAGAACCCTCATCTTCCAGTCTATGTGGAATGAAAGAGCCTTACCTCCTCAGGTCCCAAGTGGCAAACACAAGTAATCTAATCATAGACAGACACATTTGCAAACCCAGAAATAACTCAATGTCCCATGCATCCTATGATCAACCTTACCCTCCACAATATGTTCTCCAGTATTTTCCTGCTATCTTTCTCTAGCTCCTTCTTTTTTTATTTGCTCTAAAATGCCCAAATGAGCTCTTTGCTTTCTGATTATAACAAAGACAAATTACTTTCTTCCTGTACTCTGAAATATATGAATACAATGAATCTCAATGTATATCAAATTACAAAGATGGGTAACTCCAACACCTTCAAAACGTGTACTCCTTACACTCTAAGGCTCATTTTTAATATTTTCTTTTATGCTCCCATACTGTCACAATCTAATTATATATTTATATATAATATATATATAAATATATAATTAGA
>JAAGEH010000293.1:17264041-17349608 GCA_011751065.1 Lasiurus cinereus | reverse complement strand
CAGGGCCAAGCCTGCAATCAGAGCCAAGGGGGCAGGGGCAGAGCTGGTGATCAGAGGGAGCTGGGAGCTGGGGGTCCGCTGCCCAGGCAGAAAGAGTGGCCAGAGGCTCTCGACCTGGGCAGGCCTGAGCAGGAGCAATTGACAATTGGTGTGAACTACAGAGGAAACACCTTTTCTGACTGCTCAATGGCTAAGCTCCCTGTATGCTACTGCTAATATTCTTAGTAATATGGGTAATAAGAATCCAAAAAGGTGATCTAGGGCTTTTTACCACACTCCTGGAGAAAAAAACAGAAGTCTTCTGCTGGAGGGCTAAGAAATGTCATATCCTGCCCTAGCAGGTTTGGCTTAGTGGATAATGCCTTGTTCTGCTGACCGCAGGGTCTGGGTTCAATTCTGATCAAGGGCATGTATCTAGGTTGCAGGATCCTCCTTGGCTAGGGCCCAGGTCAGGGTTCATGCAAGAGGCAACCAATCAAAATGTTCCTGTCACTTTGATGTTTCTCTCTGTCTTTCCCTTTTTCTTTCACATTCTCTAAAAGTCAATGGAAACATATCCTCAGGTGAGGATAAAAAAAA
Organism: Lasiurus cinereus; assembly: GCA_011751065.1. Classification (NCBI taxonomy): domain Eukaryota; kingdom Metazoa; phylum Chordata; class Mammalia; order Chiroptera; family Vespertilionidae; genus Lasiurus; species Lasiurus cinereus. The sequence continues at coordinate 17,349,029 of JAAGEH010000293.1, read as the reverse complement.
TAAAGAAAGGTCATATCCTATGAAAGACACATCTTGAAAATCCCTAAAGAAAGTTGTCAATTTTTCATGGCGAGGGACTGGATTCCATGTTGATGAAAAGACTGGTGGCTGTGGTGACTGGCAGGGGGGTGATGGGGCTGATGCTTTCCCCTGATCAGCCCCATTACCTCCCACACAGGGAATCTAGACTGTGACTCCCAGGAGGGTGAGGAGCAGGCCAAAATTGTCAATAGGACATTTCCTGAGGGCTCCCAGTATGTGAGAGGGGGCAGGTTGGGCTGAGGGACTCCCCCGCACAGTGCGCGCGTGCGCGTATGCACACACACACACACACACACACACACACACACACACGCACTAGAGGCTCAACACACAAAATTGTGTGCAGTTAGGATCCCTAGGCCTAGCTTTTGATCAGGGCCATGTTCTGCCCATTTGGCAGTCCCAGTTCCGCCCTGCCACAGCCACAGATTGATTGGACCCTAAGGGCTGGAAGGAGGGACCAAGAGTTCTGCCTTCTGCCTGCTCACCAATCCCCACCATGCCACTCACACCTGTTCCCCAGTTAGCCATTCCCTGATCAATTGGAGCCTATGGGTCAGAGGGAGGGACCAAGCAGTCGGTCTTCTTCCTGCTCACCAGTCCCCAGTTCCGTCCTACTGCCAACACTGATGGATCAGAGCCTGAGGGCCAGGGGGAGGGACCAAGAGGCCTCCCTTATGACCTCTCACCAGTCACTGCTGCCACCGATTGATCAAAGCCTGGCCGCCCAGATCAGGGTGTTGGGGGCAATCTGGCCCAGATCAGGCCAATTCACTGGCTGCATTGGGTGTCATAGCAACCGGTTGTTAGGTCATTATGGTCATGATGGCGTTACGGTCTCTGGCTTTTTATAATATATATACATATTCCTGTTTAAATTCCCATAGAAAATCTTTATCATTTAACAGCATAAATAATAATGTGCTTCTTATATGAAAAATTATTTAAAAGAGCTGCTTAAATATTTTAATTTTAGCAGGTTCTTTGTCTCAAAATACTTTTACCTTTGGATAAAATATAAGTGCATTTCCCATATAGGTATATATATATATTTAAATATTATAGTGTGACTATACTTGCTACTCACCCTATAAAAGGTATATGAAAGCCAGATATTATGAGATTGAACAAAATAATTTATCCTAGCAAAACAATCTTTATGTCAATCATTTCCCAAAAGTAGATATTGTTTTCCAGGCAGAATGGCAATCCCCAAAGATGCCCATACCCTAATCCTCAGATTTTGTCAATATTATCTTACATGTCTAAGGTTCTGAAACCAATTCCATTGTGTGAGTTTCCCCCCCACACTGATTCTTGGATACCAGCTGAGTGTCCTACAATTCAAGTCAATTCTGACATTTTCTATTTGGAGATGTCATGTCCCACAGAATAAAGGCTCAGACTTTTAAAACTGCTCCCCATTCCATTTTGGATGTCAGTCTAAAATCCATATTGCACCAGTGCTTCTGACCAAAGGATATTGATCAGATGTAACAAATACCTTTTTCTAGTGTTTCATTTATTTGCTAGAACACCTCATAGAACCCAGAGAAATATTTCACTTACTAGATTACACATTTATTCTTAAAATGATTTAATTTAGGAACACCCAGATGGAAGAGATCAGATGGAAGAGATGCATAGGGAAAGTATATGGGAAGGGACGCAGAAGTGGTACACGGATTCATGCATCAGTGGGGTCTCTCGGCCTGGTCTGTGCCCTCTTGTAATCCAGAACTCCTTGAGGAATGTTGGACTGCCATTTCAGCCTGATCCCTCAGGCCAAGCCAAGGGATCCCACTGGTGCACAAATTTGGGCACCGGGGCTCTAGTATGCATATAAGATCTTTGGTTAATATCTGACCACCCTCCCCCTTTCTCCCTTCCTCCTGAAATTCATCAATCTATTTCATGTTTCCATGCCTGTGCATTGAGCATATTCCCCCTGGTGGTCAGTGCACATTATAGCTACCAGTAGAATGGTTGAGCAGTCTATGGTTGCTTAGGCTTTTATATATACACTGAGTGGCTATATTATTATGATCTCTGAATGCATAATAATCTGGCCACTCAGTGTATATTCTATATAATAAAAGGCTAATATGCAAATTGTCAGCTCAATCAGGAGTTCAACCTACAGGTAGGCCAGTCAGCTGCCCATGTCCCCTCCCCTGGCCAGGCTGGAGAGAGCCCACCCATGCACGAATTCATGCACTGGGCCTCAGATTTATTTATATATATAGTAGAGGCCTGGTGCACAAAATTCGTGCACAAGGATGTTGTCCTTCAGCACAGCCTGCTTCCTCTCCAATCTGGGATCCCTTGAGGGATGTCCAACTGCCCGTTTAGGCCCAATCCAATGGGAAGTTGGACATCCCTCTCATAATCCAGGATGGCTGACTCACAATTGCTCACCTGCCTGCCTTCCTGATTGCCCCTAACTGCTTCTGCCTTCCAGCCTGATCACTCCTTAACCACTCCCCTGCCAGCCTGATTGATGCCTAACTGCTCCCCTGCCAGCCTGTTTGCCCCTAACATCTTGTGGTGGCTATCTTGTGTCCACATGGGGGCTGGATCTTTTGATCATATGAGGGCAGTCATCTAATGTGTTGGTGTGATGGTCAATCTGCATATTACTCTTCTAGTAGATAGGATAGAAGCCTGGTGCATGGCTGGGGGCCAGCTGACTTGCCTTGAATGGTATCCTGGATCAAGGTGGGTGTTCCTTGGGGCGTGGGGTGGCCTGGGCGAGGTGCCTGTCTTGGTTTGCAGGCCGGCCATGCCCCCTAGCAACCCAAGTGGAGGCCCTGTTATCTGGGATTTATTTATCTTCTACAATTGAAACTTTGTAGTCTAGAGCGGAGCCAAGCCTTCTGCTTGCATAGCCATTTAAACTTTGTTGCCTTAAGTGGAGGCCTGAGCTGGCCAGGGTATGCGGAAAGCTTAGCTTCCTCCATTTCCAGGGGAAACCCAAGCCTCCCTCCTCCTTTCTCTGTGGCCATAGCCTTCTTGGTAGGGTTAATGTGCATACTCACTCTGATTGGCTGGTGTGTGTAGCTGGTGGCCGTGGCTTGTGAGTGCAGCACAGGTATGGTAGATTTGCATATTAGTCTTTTATTAGATAAGATATATACACACTGAGTGGCCAGATTATTATGCATTCAGAGATCATAGTAACATAATAATATGGCCACTCAGTGTGTAGACAATAAAATATATTTGTACCCACCTTATCACTTAGGATATTCCAAAGGTTTTAGAGCCTTTGTGCCAGTAATAGGGAGGGAGACCACATATATCATTTTCATTATTAATTACAAAATGATGATGTCAGAAAAAAGACTGCAGATGTGATTAAGTTAAAAACTTTGAGATACATACAATTGCTTTAATCCTATATTAGAGATAAGGCTGTAAAAATCATGTTTTCTTCACTAGAGCAGCATATGAAACAAATATGATGTGGCACAAGACATTAATCTGTTTTAGTATCAAAATAAGTATCACTGTGCTACTTACCATCTATAATGAAACACCACAAATTACCTAGAAAGAGTGAAGCCTCAAAACTTATCCAGATAAAAATTATTTTTATATTGATGCCATCTCTAGGGATATATTTGGAATTGCAATTCTTGTTTGTATCACCTTGACATTATTGCTCATTGGAATAAATATGATAAATTGTTTATCAAAGACATAGAAAAAAAAAGTAAAGATTGAAATTTAAAACTCATTCCTATAGCTTATCTTAATATTGAAGCAATTGTATAGCCAAAATTTAGATTGAAGTTCTCATGGATTTTAAATGAGAAATTTTTCATACTACTTATACAATAAAATTGGAGGACTAAATCTATTTTTATACTGATCTTGAGACTGTGAAATTCAGATTTTTCAAAGGAAATAAAAATTAATATATTACATATATATACCCATAGTTTCCTGATAATTTTTAAATTTTTTACTTTATTGTTTAAGGTTATAATAAGAATTAATTATGGAATTAAAACTAAACATAATGTTAGTTTTATAAAATTTTATATTTAAAATGTTATATATCTAGTTTCTGATTCTGTAATGTTTTTTTTTTTTTCTTATGGCTCAATAATGAATGGCTATCCATGGTAGACACATTAAACTTAAGATGAGATTTCACATTAATCCTGTAGTATCCCACATAATAAAAAGCTAATATGCAAATGACTGAATGGTCGAAGGACTGGTCTCTATGATCTGTGCTGACCACCAGGGGGAAGACACTCAATGCAGGAGCTGCCCCCTGGTGGTCAGTGGACTCTCACAGGAGGGATGCTGCTCAGCCAGAAGTCAGGCTCACAGGTGGCTACTGTTATGAATTTTGCTAATGTTATGAATCATAATGTAAATATCTGTGTTTTCCAATGGTCTTAGGCAACCCTGCCAGTGGTTCTCAACCTGTGGGTCACAATCCACAGGTTGAGAACTGCTGCTGTAGAGACCAAGACCATCGGAAAACACAGATATTTACATTATGATTCATTAACAGTAGAAAAATTACAGTTATGAAATAGCAACAAAAATAATTTTATGGTTGGGGGTCACCACAACATGAGGAACTGTATTAAAGGGTCGCAGCATTACAAAGGTTGAGAACCACTGTCTAGAGCAATACTTTTTTACCCATTCCTTTCTTGAATAATATATTTAAATATTATAATACATTTGACCATGCATAATGCAGTTAAATATCATACTTTTTTATAATCTATAAAACGTGCTATATTTATTAATATATTAAATTGGTATGTTTTTATAATTATTTTTGTAATCTATAAAATATGCTATACTTATATATTAAATTGATATGTTTTATAAGATCACTTTTCTTGATAACAAATGAGTAAGATTATATAAAAATATCAAGAATATGGACTAGAACTAGCTATAAATATATTTCTTAGTTTTGTTTTATTCATATATGTACAAGTTTTACAGTAGACAATCTGTGTTCTTTGTGTATCTCTATGAAAATATCTTGAGGTATTAACCAAAGGCTACTGAAATAGACTCAAAGTTAATAACAATTAGTTCATTTTTAGCACATGCCAGACAAACTTATTGCCATGGTAATTATTAATGGAATTAATCTTCAGATGAAAGAAAAGAAAAATAAATAAAGATAATGTCAGTTCTCAAACATTATATAATGAACTAAACAGAATGGAAAAGTTTATAAGGGCTATTCATGGAAGTACTTTGTGGAAAGAGGTAAGAACCACACAGTGGCTAAAAAAGAAACAAGGAAAATCAAGCAAAGAAAGTCTGTTTGGGCTGAAACAAGACAGGATAAAAATCTCACAAAGGATGATGTAGGTCAATTTACACAGTATCAGAAAGGCAGTGCACTCAAAGTACAGGTTGCACTCAGATTATACAAGGAAGCCATGACTTTCTTTTAAGCAAGTAAATTACTTCATTTAATTTACATGTTAACATTTCTGTAGCAAATATCTAGCATAATGTGTAAGGAGTTTGTGGAGTGAAATGAGCATTTATATAAATAAATTACATATTTGAACATCAAAATTCCAAAAAAGGGTTAAGAGAATAAAAATATTATTGAAACTTAAGATAATCAATAAATTGACAATATCCATATTGAAAGACAAAAAAGAATACCAATGTAAAAAAATGAACATGACACATGGAAATCCAGAGGAAGTGTTCTTTTTAAAGTATAAGAAGGAATGTCTTGATAAGAAGATATTGGAAAGTTTATTCATTATTTTATGAAAGACAAAAATTTTAATTATCAGGACAAAAAAATTAATAATTTCAATATGTAATTTTATAACATAACTAGAGGCCCGGTACATAAAAATTCATGCACTGGGGGAAGGAGGAGTTCTCAGCCCAGCCTGTGCCTTCTTGCAGTCTGGGACCCCTCAGATGATCAGACCTAAGCTGGCAGTCACATATCCCTCTGGCAGCCTGGGATCCCAAGGGGGATGTTCAACTAATGGTTTAGGCCTGCTCCCAAAGGGGAGCATTAGTCAAACATCCTTAGTGGAGAATCCAAGATGGCGGCATAGGTAAACACCTATACTGCTGCCTCGCACAACAATTTCAAAACTACAACTAAAAGACAGAACGGACATCATCCAGAACCACAGGAAAGCTGGCTGAGTGGAAGTTCTACAACTAGAGGGAAAGAGAGGGGCTCACGGAGACCCAGAGGAGCTGCAAAAAGCTGAGGTACGGAGACGAGCGCGCTGAGAGAGCGGTGCCGGAGTACCTGCCTGGCTTTCTCTGGCGGGAGGGAAACGGAGACTCCCAAGGCATTGAACCCCTTCTCTTACGACACTAAACCCCAGATCCAGCCGAAACTCATACGGGGGGAGTTTGGACTGTGAAAAGGGAGAAGTGCACGGAAATTTAGGGGAGTTGCAAAGGATCGGAGGTCTGGTCGCGCACGGCACCACGCGGAGGACGGATTGCTGATTGTGCCGCTGGCTTTCGCGAGTGGGCGGGAGACAGACCCTCCGATCTGTGCCACTTCTGAGTCCACTGGGCCCCTGTTTTGGGCGAAACCCTGGGGACCTAGACTCGTGTGGTCCTGGTTCGCAGGGGAGCTGGAAAGGCAGCGGTTGGAGGCGCTGCGGGTGCGCGCGCACAAGGACCGCTCCAACCATTACCCAGTCACGTGAGACTCAGGGGCCGTGGAGGGCGGGGCCGACTGGAAGGCAAGGCGGTCCCTTAAGCCCTGAGACTCCACCCCTCCCAAGCTCAGCAGAGGCTTCTGCGGCTGAATCCAGCACAGAAGTTTCCCCGGCACAGTGAAAATGCCGAGACAAGGGAAGGGATTACAAGCAAAAGAAATGGAGGAAAAAAAACGACTGGATATAGAGTTCAAAACCACGCTTATAAGGTTTTGCAAGAATATGCTAGAAAAGATGGATAAATTTAGTGAGACCCAAGAGAAGATAATAAATACACTGACTGAAATGAATACTATTACGCAGAGTACTAACAGCAGACTAGAGAAAGGCAAGGATCAAGTCAAAAATTTGAAATATAAAGAAGCAGAAAACATTCAACTGGAAAAGCAAGAAGAGAAAAGAATCCAAAAATGTGAACATAATGTAAGGAGCCTCTGGGACAGCTTCAAGCGTACCAACATCAGAATTGTGGGGGTGCCAGAAGAAGAGAGAGAGCAAGATACTGAAAACCTGTTTAAAGAAATAATGACTGAAAATTTCCCACATCTGGTAAAAGAAATAGACTTACAAGTCGAGGAAGCACACAGAACCCCAAAGAAAAGGAACCCAAAGAGGACTACACCAAGACACATCATAATTAAAATGCCAAGAGCAAAAGAGAAAGAGAGAATATTAAAAGCAGCAAGAGAAAAACAGTTTATTACCTACAAGGGAGCACCCATACGACTGTCAGCTGATTTCTCAACAGAAACGATGCAGGCCAGACGGGAGTGGCAAGAAATATTCAACGTGATGAACAACAAGAACCTACAACCAAGAATAATCTATCCAGCAAAGCTATCATTCAGAATTGAAGGGCAGATAAAGACCTTCACAGAGAAGAAAAAGCTAAAGGAGTTCATCAACTCCAAACCAGTATTATATGAAATGCTGAAAGGTACCCTTTTAGAAGAGGAAGAAGAAAAAGGTAAAAGACAAAAAATTATGAACAACAAATACACATCTGTCAACAAGTGAATCTAAAAATTAAGTGAATTAAAAATCTGATCAACAGAATAAACTGGTGAATATAATAGAATCAGGAGCACAGAAAGGGAGTAGACTGATAATTCTCAGGAGGACAAAAATCATAAAGCATCAAACAGACTGTGAAATTATAGCAGAAAGATTAAAGTTAGGTGAGGTAAATAAGTGATCAATCAAAGGACTTGTATGCATGCTTATAAACATAACCAATGATCACAGACACTGGGGGGTCGGGGTACGCCTGGGAGGGAGGGGGGGCAATGGGGAGATATGTATAAAAAATTAATAAAAATTAATTAAAAAAAATAAATAAATAAAGCGACCAATTGAATTTAAAAAAAAAACAAAAAAACAAAACATCCTTAGTGCTGCTGTGGAAGTGCACTGATCACCAGGGAGAAGCAACTGCATTGAGTGTCTGCCCCCTAGTGGTCAGTACATATCATAGCAACTGGTCATCTCACTATTAAGGTCAATTTGCATATTATCCTTCTATTATATAGGATTCTTCACTTTGCTCTATCAAAATTATAAATGATATGAAATAACTATATAAATTTTGAAATAACCTCTTTTGATAAAATTCAAAGAGATATTTACATTTCATATGTCAAATATAATAATGAATTGTTTTTAATCTATTTAAAGGACCCTCAAAAGTGCTGGTACATATTTGGGAGCAATAAATGCAAATGTTGACTAATGCACCTTTATTGTATTTGTAATTTCAATTGTCATTAAGTGCACTATTTTTGATGCTATAATTTTTTTCCCCAAAAAACAGTGGGAAATTCTTGGTAAATAATTTTAAAAACAACTTGCCTATTATGTTTAATTCTATCAATGTCAGTGAATATTAAAACTTAAATATATGTTATATTTGGATAGGAATAGAGTTAAATTTTAGGCTCTTATAATTTATCCAAGACACAGAAAAATTGTTTATTATTAGGGACATGGGCATCTAATATATCAAGGATGAATGTCAACTGGAATAAATGTCAGTTGTGTCCCTTCAACCTTAGGACAACAAAATACAAATTCACAAATTTTGAAATGCTCCACAGAACTTGAAAAATCCCTACCTGTTTTTCCACACACATATTGAAAATTACTATCTTTAGAAATATTTCAGAAGGAATTTCAAGAGACTGGAGTACTATAAGTTCCTAACCATTATATTTTAATCCTGTCCCCTCAAACTCATGTTTGATCATTTAGAAAATTATTTTAGATGCATATCAGAAATATTACCTCCTTTCAAATGATTTTTCATCAACACCAAAACAGATTTTCACCTATGCTATTAAATAAAACAAAAAACCTACAGATTCTTTTCTTCTGCTTTTGTTTATTTCCCCATTGGATCCACAAATCAATTTTTTAAAACATGAGAAGAGAACTTTTTGCTTAAATTATTATATGTCAGCTCTTTGCTCTCATCTTTTGAATTTTTTTTTTTCTACTTGGAATACAATATTATTTTTGGTCTTTGATCTGAAAGTTGCTACAAGACCCAGACTCTGTTTATTTCTATCTAACTTTGTATGCTACCACTCTTCCATGCAGTAGCCCTATCTAGCAAGTTGTCTTTCAAATTCTCCATGGAAACATGAGGCTCACTCCTCCACCCCTTCCCTTTTAGCTTCCTGGAATGTGTTTTCTAAGTTATGCAAATGGCTAAATCACTTTTTTCCTTCAGGTAGGGTAAAATAACTCCTATCTAAACCAGCACTTACAGAGTATAATTTTACTTCTCAGATCTTATTAATAACTGACATTATATGATGTTTATTTATTATATCATTAGAGGCCCAGTGCATGAAATTTGTACATGGAGTGGGTGTGTCTCTCAGCCCAGCCTGCACCTTCTCCAATCTGGGACATACTTCTCGCAATCTAGGACTACTGGCTCCCAGCTGCTCACTTGCCTGCCTGCCTGCCTGATTGTCTCTCACCGCTTCTGCCTGCCAGCCTGATCAACCCCTAACCACTTTCCTGCCAGCCTAATAGATGCCTAACTGTTCCACTGCTGGCCCGATTGCCCCTAACTGCCCGCCTCTACAGGCCTGATATCTCCCAACTGCCCTCCCCTGTAGGCCTGATTACCCACACTGCCCTCCTCTGCTGGCCATCTTGTGATGGCCATCTAGTGTCCACATGGGGGCAGCCATCTTGTGTATTGGAGTGACAGCCAATTTGCATATTACTCTTTCATTTGATAGGATGTGCTTATTTAGTCATGTTATATTCTGTTTACTTCTCCAAAAAGCAGAAAATTGGTCTGATTTTTGTCTGCTAATTCCTGGTGCATAAATTATTCCCAAGAAATAATATGCACCCAGTAAATGTTAAATCAAGGAATAAATAATGGAATAATCTTTTTTCTCTAAATGTTAGAAAAAAAATACCTAAATTCAGTGAATATTGAAGGTTATAAGGATATGTTCTTTGAAATGATTTGCGATATTACTATTAAGAGAAGGCTCTTTCTCTTTTCCCACTTGGCTATACAACATATCATTTATGAGATTCTAAAGTAATATATATTTTTGGTCTCAAGATGAATTTATTCCACCCTGAAACCTTCTGTCTGATAGCTATTATTTTAATATTTGCTGAAGCAAATCTTCTAAGTTTCCCCTATTGGAATGTTATTTTTAAAATGCTGTGTTTATATTCTTCTTTATGAGCAAAGGGAATAATCTATCTACAAAAGCCTTACAGTAACTAAAATGCCAATGGGAAAATAAATATTTGTAATAAAATATTGAGGTATGTTACTTTACATTTTGTATTGTGTGATCTGTAATATAAATATGCCTGTCTGGGTATTAAGAAAAGGAAACACTCTGAAAACTACCTTAGGCTCATATACAGGTAATGCAAAGTCAATAAACTTGCTTCACTAACAATTTTGAAACTTCCCAAAGGTCCAGGCACAGAGAGTTAAGTTTTCCATAACATCAGAGAATGTGTTCAATGCAGAGAAATTTAATCTATGAACCATAAGCCAATTGTATCAGAACTTGTTTTATTCTGATCATGACTTCACCATTTTATTCATTTAGTGCAATTGCCACCGAATTATAATTATTAAATCTTCTAACCATTGAGCCATCTTACCTGTAAAAAATACAATTATACCTTCCTACAGATACAATTTAAAAACAAAGTCTTTTAAAAATAGATAAATAATGTACATGATACAGTGTGTCAATCCATTATCGATGTCCTTGACTGTTGCTGGTGGAAGTGGGCTTCTTGCACTGTCACAAGAAAGGGAATTTTCTGAGATTCAAAAAGGATGAGTGACATGTTTTTGCATGGAATTATATCCTTGAGTTGTCAAGGTCCCCTCTCCCTCTGTCCTGCCATGTAAGACCAGCTATTTCCTCAATAGAGCTGGGGTTAAAGTAGTTGAACGGAATTGCTGTTTCATGTTGGAGCATAGTCCAAATCAGCATCAGGCTTATGTTCCCAACTGTAGTCCATTGCCCATGATCATGGGGCTTCTAGGAACACAGTGAATCCAAACAATCAAGAGCAAAACCAGAGGAAAAAGTGATCCAAGTTTTATATGTCTGGGCGATTTGTATTCCCAAATTTCCTCAGGTTTGCATTTGCTCCAAGTTTGACTCACAGGCAAGTACCTTCCCTACCTTCACCCCAACTCCACTGTGCATTCACCCATCTCCCCCTTTGTCTGGTCCCTTCCCCCAGTGATCTGCAGGGAAAGGACCAGTGGTTGTTCCCTGGGGATTGTGAAATTGCAGCTTCTAGATGGACATGCTTATAATGCCTGGCCTTCCATTTGCTCTTTTCCTCTTATTAATAACTAGTTAATTACAATGGTAACAAATCTATAAACTTTGATAGAGAAGTCCATAATTCAATACTCATTTACTAATGAAATATTTATTCTATTATTAATGCTAAAGACCTGAAAAGACATATGTGTAGATAGGTCCAGGGCCAGACTTTCATTTGGGAGCCTGTTTGGCAGAAAAAAAGTACAATGAACTCAAAGCTGATAGCCATGGAAGAAACAACCAGCACCTATTTTCCAGAGATCACAGTCTCTCCACTGTGACGTGTGTTCTGGCAGCATTGGTAGGCAACCAGGATGACTTCCACTCACAGTTTTCTGTTTTATGATTCTGCCTGTGGTCTGGCTTTGTAGCTTCCCCATGATTCTGTTTCCCAACAGATTCTTCCATTCTTCTGGAGGATTCTCTATGTTAACCCAAATCCATAAATTACTTTTGATTCAAATCAGCCCATCATTTTTGTTATTGCATCTAAGGAAACTGAGTAGTACAAGTAAATATGTATTTGTCTGTGGTAGGAAAAGAAAAAAAAAGAAGTCAACACACATTCCAAGAACAGGAAGAAAAAAATTTGGTCTGAAAAGCCACACTACAATGCTTTTTATATGCAAGCATTATGAAGACAGAGGCAGAAGCTAAGGACTTGGACAGAAGAGGAACAATAATTGATAACAGACCAACTGAAGAGACAAAATAGATTGATTTCTTTAGGGATAAATGATGTTAAGGACCAACACTGTAGCTTCAGGACCAGTTGGGATCATGCTTGCAGTAAAAGCCAACTGAAGAGAGGCAATGAATTTCTTCAATTCGACGTAGGGGAAACACGCTCCTGGCTAGTCACATATTACCGGCAGATGTGAGGCATCTGCTGCTTACACCTGAGAAAGCTAATTAGCTAATTAAATTCTTAGGAGGAACAGGAAAACAAGCCTAAGGTACAAAGTTCGCCCTAACTGAGTTGTGTGCTGCACCGACAGAATGGATGTGAATTTTAAGCTGCTTGACTAGAAGGGAGGAAAACAAGTAAGGATTTTATTTCAAGCTGGAAGTTACAGAAGGTAGGCAGAGAAAGGAAAAATGATATTGTATTAGCAACGAAGGAAAGATTACACATTTCTAAAGTTTTCTGTTAATTGGGTTGATTATCCTAAACATATATTCATGTCAAAATTACTTTTTAAAATGAGTCAAAATTGTCTTACCTATTAGATTGCATTTGTTATACTTGTAAAGTTTTATATATTAAGCAACTTTATCGTATACAATTACAAAGGCATGCCCCTCAATTACACCTATCTTTTAAAAAATAAATTGTGTTTGATTGCCTGATACTTCTTAGGGCACAGTGTCAGCTGTCCATTTAGACCACCAAGGTTAGCATCTCCATGCTACTATGATTAGGTTTTGTCTGCTGACTGTATAGAAGGCATATTTATGTAAACCATATTTTCTACTCACAATTCACATAATTTGAGCAAACTCGGAAGGCTAAAATTACTTCTATTACAAGGTCAAACTTTATTTTACACTAAAGTTTTTGATTAGACACTTATTAATTTGATTTTCTTTTTATATGTTACATATAAACACGTTTTCTGATAAATCATGTGGACAGAATTTAGTTCTACTTACAAGGTACCAATTAAAGAAGATTGAGTTGCAATTTGAATTGCAAAAGTTTTAAAATATAGAGCATGTGAAGGTTAATTTTTTGTGTCAACTTGATCTGGCCACAGGATGCCCAGATATCTAGTGAAAAATTATTACTGAAGTGTGTCTACAAGGGTGTGTCAGGGAGAGATGATCATTTGACTTGGTGGGTTGAGTCAAAAGCAGACAGCCCTTCTCAATTGTAGGCCTGCAGTTTCCTATCCACTGAGGGCCTGAAGAGCACAGAAAGCAAGGGAAGGGAGGACTTGCTCTGCCGGCCTGACTGCTGAGCTGGACATTTTTCTTCTTCTGCCTGGAACAGGACTTACATCATTGGCTCGCCTGGTTCTCAGGCCTTCAGACCTCTGCTTGTCCCCAGTCTCCAGCCTCCAGATGGCAGATCATGACCCTCTCAGCCTCTATAATTGTGTGAGCAATTCCTTATAATCACTTGATTTATGCAATATTTACACATGCATGGTTGTGTATCTATCATCTATCTATCTATCTATCTATCTATCTATCTATCTATCTATCTATCATCATCAATCTATCCTGTCTATCTAATCTAATCCATCTATTTGCCTGTTTGTAGTCTGTAACATATCGGTCCTATTTTTTCTGGAGAATCTTGATTAATGCAGAACATTTGTAAATTTGTTTAAATATATAATCTAACATCACCAGTATTTTAAATATTAGCTCTCAACAAGTGGAGCTTTAAAATGGTTCATGTTAATACTTCTATGTTTACCATGATGGAAGTGTCAGAACTACAGTAAGCCACTTGTATCCAAAGTAAAGTTGAGGAATTTGTTTTATTGTAGGACATATTAACTCAGTGTAATTTGTGAGAAGTGAAAGATTACATCTGCAAATTTTTTTAAAATGCATTAAAGAAACCCACACTTCAGGGGAAAAGAAATGTGTCATTGCATTATAAATAAAACTTAGTTTTTATGTTTGTATATGACCATATTTTAAAATTTGTCCTCAATGTTTTTTGAAAGAAAAAAATATTTATTAAAATTTTATTATACAAAACTGACTATTCATTCTAATTCTGATCATGAAATTTCCAAGAATCTTGACATCAAAGAAAAATAATACTATTAAAGGAGTATAGCTGCTTGATTATTGAAACAATATATTCTTGTGAAAATGGATTATAAAATAATCCAGTATGCCCTTTAAAATACTAAGGCCCCATGCACTAGACAAAAGTATATTTCATTTGCAAGGTCAGTAAAACTGGTATAGAAAGAGCTGTTATTTTTTCAATAACCTCTTAAATATCACAAAACCATTACATAAAAATACAAAGTTAAATAGCTATAATTCTGTGCAACTCATAATTTCTATAAAATATGTATATGTAAAGACATACTTTTAACGTGGGTTAAAATATCGCTTCTGTGTCTCCTTAACAAGCATCAATCAACCAAACAATAATGTAAATATTTTTTAAACTTCAAATATATTATAAAAAAATACTTAAAATTTTAAAGGTAATTTTGAAACATTTGTGTTTAATAATGTGAAAATCAGAAAATACTATACTTATTTGTGATTATTTTAGCAGATCTAAATATCTGCATAAAATCTAAAATTTAGTGCTATAAATTATATTAACAAATAGGCCAAAGTTGGAACATAATTTACAAAATAGTATAATTTGCATGGATATAGAAATAATTTTATTCTGACAAATATTAGAGAGGTTACTCTTCCATAAAATTGGCTAATAGAAGCTTGTTTGTCAATACGGTTAGAGGTAACCTTTTTTTTTTTAATATACTTTATTGATTTTTTACAGAGAGGAAGGGAGAGAGATAGAAAGTCAGAAACATCTATGAGAGAGAGATATCAATCAGCCACCTCCTGCACGTTCCACAGTGGAGATGTGCCCACAAGCAAGGTACATGCCCCCAACTGGAATCGAACCTGGGACCTTTCAGTCCACAAACCGACGCTCTACCCACTGAGCCAAACCGGTCTCGGCTAGAGGTAACCTTTTTTAGAGTTTGTGTAAGCTGTAAAATAGATGAGATTAGAGTAGCCTTGAAAGCTTTAAGAAGTGAGGAGGTTTTTATTTTTTCCAATAAGTTCATGGTACAAATGGAAATGAGAAATTATAGTATATTTTTTATGCATTCAAATACCTTGACTAGGTGATTCATTGTTACACATAAATCTACATAATATTCATTGTCATTGATTGCCTAGGTGCCATGAAATATCTTTCTGTTGATTTAAAAAATTGTAACCTTTTCCAAATACCCAAACATATGATAATATTGAATTATTTTTTAAAAAATATTTATTCTGTACATGAAATATGGATTGAGCTGTGTTTTCAAGTAAAAATGACCTTGGAAAGCCATTAACTTTCTAGGGCTCAATTTTCCTGTTTCCAAGATGTGATAACAATACCTGCCTCTGTTTACTTTGAAGAGAGTGAAAATAACAGAGATAAGGTTGATTCTCCCAGGGCCTAAAATAGCTACTGATAGTAAATAAAATATTTTATAGAAATGGAATTAACTTTTCCCAGGTACTAAGTAAACTTTGACTTCATTACTGTATCAAAATCATAGAAACTCAAAGAACTGAAATACAAATATAACTGCCACATAAAAATAAAATTAAGGATTTTTACTCAGTGGGATTGAACATTCATTGATCCTGGTACTGAAGTGTCCTGGGTCCCATTCTGGTCAAGGGTACATACCTTATTTGTAGGCTCAATCCTCAGTCCTTGTTGGGGGAGTGTGGAAGGCAACCAATTGCTGTGTGTCTCTCATATCCATGTTTCTCTCTGTCTCTGTCTTTCCCCCTCCTTTTCACTTTAAAAATCAATGGTAAAATATCTTTAGATGAGATTTGACCAAAAGTAAAAAATAAAATAAAATAATGATAATAAAATACTAAAGACCACATTTGATAATAGTTTATAAATACCATGACACATTTTTTAATTTGATTTTCATCATAATCACTTGAATTAGTAGTGAAAATGCCTCCATACCTCTAATTATTTTACAGAAAACATATAGGTAAATAAGGCAAAACCAGAAATGACATGCTATGGAGTTTCATAGTGAGATTCCATGAAGCACCACCAATCTCTAGATAGAAAGAGAACAGGAAACGAAGTTGCTAATAAGAAATGGGATGTATTGCCTTGGCCAGTGTGGCTTAGTTGGTTGGAGTGTTCTCCCATATAATGAAAGGTCAAAAGTTCACAGGATCAATTTCAGGTCAGGGCACAAAACCAAGTTTCTATTGGTTTTGTTCAATGGTAGGGGCCCATAGGGGAGGTGACCAATCACTGTTACTATCTTACATCAATGTTACATCATCCTTGGGTGAGGATTTAAAAAAAAAAAAAAAGAAGGAAAAAGAAGAAGAGATGTGTTTAGCTATAGAAAAAGACAAATAAGCATATAAGCCCCTTCAAATCCTTTCCCCTCCTCCTCCTACAGGTCCAAACCCTATGTCAGCTTTGATCAAGATAGAGTAGCTGGAAATCTAATACACCCACCTCTGATTAAATGTAAAACTGGGTAAAATATATAGGGCAACTGACTTCAGTCAGTGACAGAAGATAGCATAAGACTGAAATCCCAGAGAAAAGAGGTATAGAGAAGGCAAGCCCCATGATCTTGCCAGACTAGGCCTTGGGGAAATTTACAAATAGCACAGAGAACTGGAAACCTTAGCACAGCATGTTGGTCCTACTAAACTGAAGAGGCACAG
This sequence comes from Lasiurus cinereus, assembly GCA_011751065.1. Lineage (NCBI taxonomy): Eukaryota > Metazoa > Chordata > Mammalia > Chiroptera > Vespertilionidae > Lasiurus > Lasiurus cinereus. Next base: position 17,332,015 of record JAAGEH010000293.1, on the reverse strand, counting down.
ATCTGAGTTCAGGGAAGCAGTTCATTGTCATCTACAGGGGCATCCCAAAGTAAGGAGGCCTAGGATTTTGTGTGAGATTCCCTGTGAATCAGTGGTGGAGAACCAATTGTTTTTTAGCAGAAAGAGATGACTAAATGCTTCCCAGGTAGCAGCTGCTATTGAGCTGAGAGTAGAACATAAGCGTATATATTTGTTACATGTCCAGGATGTATATGTCCGGGATATTTATGCTTACACACCCTTGACCAGAATCAAATCTGGGACCTTTCAGTCTGCAGGCCGATGCTCTATTCACTGAGCCAAACCGGTTTCGGATGTAATTTCTTTAATACTCCATGTAATAATCAGGTTTTTCATGAGCTAACTGGATAATCTTAAATATAAATACAGTAACTTGATCTTCATTGAAGCTAATAAATCAACTCTTAAACTTGGTACTCAAAATAAATCAGAGGTTGAGTCAATTAAAATTTATCAGTTTTCTGTTACAGAACAAGTCACACAAAGGGAAAAAATTAATATTACTTTGTATTCCATTCTCACTTCTTTTGTATTCTTTTCAAGCTGTAATCCTTTCATATTTTTATGTATCAACATAGTAAGTGTTGACTAAAGTAAAAGGGACAAAGGCATATATGTTTCTTTGCTCTTTGGATTTAGCAAGATGGCATGTTTAAATGATAAATTTAGTTTTCTGGATGAGGTCAGCTTGGAAACCCAAGACTCTTTCTTGATTCATGCAGAGTCATGTATTAACCACTTGAGATTTGGATAAAAGGGATTTCAGGTTCTTCATTTCTCATTTATAGATAATTGCTTTAATAACTTAGTCTCTAGTTTGTCTTCAGAAAATTGTCTTTCTTAATTAGTTGGCTATCAAAGGTCTTCAGGTATACACAATGTCAAATTTAGTATTAACTGAAGTGTGTTCATTATCAGAAGAAGAAATTCCATCTGTGCTTATTTATATTCCATGCTTGCCTACTGAAATGTATTTAATCTCAATATCTCAATTAGTCACGCAATGAATAAAATTTAGTGGATGGCAAGTTTAACATTCCCTCTTTTTACCATCCAAAGGATGTAAAAACCTCCAGTAAATAGTTCCTCAATATTAAAAGCAGTCAAAGTTATGCCTTTAGAATTATATATATATACATATATATATGTATATATATATATATATAAAACAGATATATTAACATATTCAAATTATGGTATCTTGAACTAACATTGTCATTTATATTATGCATCCACTTAGTTATCTACAACAGAAATATGACCTAGATCAATACTATGAATTCTACTTCATAAAACATTTTATGGGATTTGGAAATATGCTGCAACATAAAACCTCTAATTATTATAGTGGTGATTTTCTCTTTAAGACTCCATTGCATGACTGCTGCCTCAATATAGTCAGAATTTAATAGTTGAATAAAATTAGATATGGAGAGTTGATAGCTTCTGAATGTTTTACATAAATACACTCAGTGTCTGCATTAAACTTGGATGCTTTAAATCTCAGAGTTATATGTCCAAAACCAGGCAGAAAGACCCCCTGCACCAATCCTTTCAATCACAGTATTCTTGGTTCATTGCCTCTGACTCCGTTTACCTAAGTCTCTGTTTTCTCTAACTTTTATTTTAACAAGGGTAATAATATATTCTGCTTTCACAGTTTTTGACACTTTGCTATAATATTTGGGATTGGAAAGTTAAAGATGCCTTAATATATAAAATGTATCATTCTTCCAAATAAATGGGTAATAGTCAGATTTTCAAATGTGAAGGATATAGTTGGTCTTAATGTACTGCTATGGTTTTTATAATTCCTTCAACTCACAGTGCATAAAAGTTAACTGTTATTGTTGGCAAGCATGCTAAATAATATATTCAGATGATTGATGGAAATGGACAATCCATGTATTCTTATGAATAACTGTTTGTAGATTTTAGCAGTTCTTTTTCTTCTTGTGAATAGGATATCAGTGTAGGAAAAGTGGTCCTGGCTACCCTTTCAATGACCCCAAAAGTATTTTAAAATATAAAATAAACCATCAAATATATTTTTGTGGAAATCCACGTGATAAAATCTCTGATTTATGGATGATATGTCAACTAAAAAGAAAAAAGAGACTTGTTTTTATTTATCTTAAGATTATGATGCTATTTGTTTTACAACTCTGAAATAGTTTTTCTCTCTATAAGAGTTTCTCTTGGTAAAGTGCCACCTTTCAAAAATTACTAGATAATGAGTTTAGATGTACTCATTTTAAATTAATCACTTGGAAATTAATAATAAAAATTTTCACTTAACACTAAATGTAAATAGTCCTATATTTTCAATTATCCTATCAATGAGATATAAATTTAAAAAACTAATTTAAATAAAACTTTGTTAAAAAGTTGCAAAGTTAGTATTTTTGCCCCTAAAACATTAATATAAGATTAGCTCAAATAATAGAAATCCGGGTAAGATAATTTTCTAACTTAGAATTTCCACATATACATATTCTTACAAAGAATGCCTTTTTATTTTTTTCTTGCAAACAAAGCCAGTATATTCTTATAATAAACATGACGGTAGTAAGAGACCATATAAATTAAAATTATGAATAAAACATCAATAACCAATTCAGCTATAGTCTAGCTGTGGACTAAATATCCATTTTTAGCATTTATGACTGAAATACTTACCATAGCCCAGCAGATAATACGAAAAGCTTATGCAGCCCCAAATTTTCCACTAGTCTAAACACTTAAGACCACAAGACTTTGAAAGTATTCTCTTTTCTGTACTACCAATAGTAAGGATAATTTTTTTTAAAGACAACAATGTATTTTCACATAAGTTTTTTCACATTTTTAAAACTTAACTCAGACAATTGTTCAAATATGGGCTTTTTTTGTACCAAAATTTCTGCATTTTGAATTTAAGAAAATAATCTATCAATCTTATTTTTTAAACATATCTTTATACACATAGTGCCAGAAGTCTCTATACAGCCTTAATTTAATACATCTATAATAATAAAAGTGTAATATGCTAATTAGACCAGATGTCCTTCCATATGTCTTTCCAGTCAACCACCCAGTCAAAGCTGGGCTGCGAAGGAAGCCCAGGTCTAGGGTGCTTGCTGGTGACCAGAGGGAAGCTGATGCCAGCAGCCAGGCGAAGGAAGGTCTCACATGAAGTTCGTGCATCAGGCCTCTAGTTTTTAATAAAAACAAAACAAAACATTAAACAGAAATAAAACTTTCCAAGTTGACTCAGAAACACTTTTTTTTAAAACATTAACAGTTTCATATAATGTGTTGATCTGAATTCAGATTACACATTCAGATGACATTAGTAATAATTTCATTAGAGAGTTGCTTGTCATTTATATTAGTGATTTTCAACAGGCATGCCTCAAGAATTTTTTTTAAGTATATTTTATTGATTTTTTACAGAAAGGAAGGGAGAAGGATAGAATCAGAAACATCAATGAGGGAGAAACATGGACTAGCTGCCTCCTGCACGCTCCCTACTGGGGATATGCCCGCAACCAAAGTACATGCCCTTCACTGGAATCGAACCCGGGACCTTTCAGTCCACAGGCCAATGCTCTATCCACTGCGCCAAACTGGTTTCGGCAAGAATTTTTAAAACATGCAATACCTGACTATTTGTACAGGGGCACTGACCTGCTTTCCCTTAAAGTGTCAAATTAAAAAATGACAATATACAACACAATAGCCATCCAGTATGAACGAATCAAAATAAAACCTGTTTGTTTGTTTGTTTGTTTGTTGTTGTTGTTGTTTTTGCAATTGGCCAAAAAATTAATATATTTTTTATTTGCCATAGAATTGAGGTAATTAGCTTATGTGTTCCATAAGATGAAAAATGTTGAAATCCTCTGATTTATATTATTGTAAAGTAACACAATTATGCCTGCTGTAATTCAACAACCATTCTTCAACACTTACAAAGATATACAAACAGCATACTTAAGAATGAAGTAGCAAAATATTCTGTTTATATGTGTCAATGCCACCTTTTTTATATATTATGCATGCGCAGACTGTCCACAGGCATTAGTATTATAACTATTTCAAGTGTGTTAAGTTTCAACAAAGTTTTACCTATTTACTAAAATATCAATTTTGTGACTATTGACTATCTAAGATTTTTTTTATAATTTAGACTCATGAGATCACAATCAAAATTCATTCAACAAAAAACAAATTTAAATTTGCATTTGCACTTTGCCACACATTTTATCTGTATATTTTGTCACACTGAAACTTTTTTTTTCTAGAAATACTGTTGCCTAGAAACCTCATAAATGAACACTCACTTATGCCCATGCTAACTCTCTCCCATGATTTCTTAATCATACTCTCACACTTTTGATCTCTATTATTTTGACCACCATTTCTCTACTTAGTCTTTTTTGTTGAAATATGTATTTGTATTGATTTCACAGAGGAAGGAAGAGGGAGAGAGAGAGGTAGAAATATCAATGATGAGAATCATCCATTGGCTGCCTCCTTATTCAGTTACTATTTTATTTCTTCTAAAGTAGAAAAAAAAATATGAGATACTTGCCCCCTACTGAGGATCCAGTCCACAACCTGGGCATATGCCCTGACCTGGAATTGAACACTTACCTCCTGATTTATAGGTCAACCCTCAACCACTGAGCCATGCTGCCTGGGCTACTTAGTCATAGTATGTGTGCTAGTAGAGCTAATATCTATCCCCTTTCTCATGGACATTTATTAAGAATAAAACAAACAAACAAACAAACACAGTTACTATTTTATTTCTTCTAAAATAGAAAAAATATGAAATACTTGCATTCTTGATTAGATTAGTATTCTTTAAGGGAATCATGAACCCATCTCTTCCAGTTTACCATTTTAATTATCATACTTTATGAGATAACAAAACTTTAAACTCTATAAGTAAACATTATATATTTTTATTTTATTTTCTGAACCTAAGAACTCCAAAATACATTCTGAATTCTTGAATGGAGCCAAAGCTGCACCATGGAAGAACTAAGCAACATGAGGCAGACATTGTAAATGATGAGACATAAGTACTATTTGTATCAAAGGTCAAGAAGTACCATCACTATATCAGACAGTGATGTATTAGTGGCAGCCACAAATGGTGACTTAATTTAGAAAGAGATAAATCAAACAAGATTTACTACTAATAAAAAAGAACAGTCCTAACCGGTGTTGCTCAGTGGATAGAACATCGGCCTGCGGACTGAAGGGTCCCAGGTTCAATTCCTGTCAAAGGCATGTATGTATCTTGGTTGCAGGCACATCGCCAGTGGAGAGTGTGCAGGAGGCAGCTGGTCGATGTTTCTCTCTCATCGATGTTTCTAACTCTCTATTCCTCTCCCTTCCTCTCTGTAAAAAAAATAATAATAATAATAAAATATATTTTTAACAAAGGAACAACAGTTTGTCCAAATTTGATGAAAATAGAAAGCACATCTTTTGGAAAATACAGGATTTATATTACTGACTTGATAAAGTATAGTCATTGTTCCTTATAAACAAAGTTCAAACAACAGTCAATGAGTAAGAGCAAGGCTGATGCAAAAATAAATAATGAGCAGAATGGTTTCTAACTAGATCCCTCAGAACATGTAATTAGTTTAGCCACTGGCATTTCATATAAGCAGTTAGGTTAATCCTAGCTTCTTCATGGGATGTCTGTGTGTTATGACACACATTTTCAAGTAGGGCTGCTTATAGTAAATGTTTTCAGAGGACAGCAACCATGAATGTTTCAATTAACCTCCTTATTCAGCTGCCTTTGAGAATGCTCTGAGGAGAAAAGCACTTATTAAATGTTATTATTATTTTTCTTAATAATGATGAGGAAAAGGAACTATAAATAAAAACTGGACATTTGTTGGGACAAAACACATTTGTGCATTGAAATATTCTGCTTAGTAGCAGTGTTCTACTAATTAAAATAAGAAGAATTCTCTTTCACAGTAGCTTTTTATGAAAGCTTTTATGGAGCATATTTTAAAATTTAAGTTATTGAACATGACTAAAATTCACTCTAATAAAACAAAACAAGATAATCAGAATACTTCTGTGAACAATGCAAATATATTTTTACAATTTTGAAAAATATTACATTTTGAATATTGAATGGAAATAATTCATAAAAAATTTGATAAGATGAATTGAAATGATTAATAGAAATTTATTTTATTACAAAAAGAAAGACAGAAATCCTGAACAATGGTAATTCATCTTTGAGAATCCTTTGACAAATAATTGTATCTCCACATTAATCGTTGATTTTATAATTTTGCAGAACTGTTCTCATTTGAATTATTGCTGGTCCTACAGTTTTATTAACTTGCTGGCCTCATTATTTTATTCCATGCAAAGATATCATGAGAATATGCTAAGTTGTAAGCTATAAATTCTTTAATATAGAGGACAGATAAGTGCTTTTTAAACTTAAACCCATAGAGTATGTTCAATCATATGTATGTGACACACTTCATACTGTCATGGAATCTACAATATCAGTCTTATTTTAGAAATTATTTTCTTTACTTCTCATACTTAGTAACATTTTATAGAAGCATACTACAGAAGTTTTTTTTTTCTTTTAAATCTCTTACATAAAACTTTTTAAGTATATTACCTTTAACTTTGTATACTCCTTTGGAAGTTTCTAGTGTTTTATGGAATAAAAGAAACCTATTATCCGTGTTGATACACTTTCTGGCTTTTAAACATTTTTCTATAAACACTGCTATTTGCTTTGACTTTTACAGTCTTTTAGCACAAAAAAAAACCACAAAACAAACAAACAAACAAAAAAAACACCACATGCAAATGTCCCTGTTACTGAAATGTAATGTTCATTAGATTGAGAACTTAAAATCCATTTTATTTTATGTAAAAGGTTTTTTCCCTCCAATACTCACATAATGGTTTTGAATAGTAAGTTTAATTTGTTTTCCTTTCACTCAGAACAGTAATGTACATATTTTTGGTTGTTAAAAATAAAGTATCAACATTGACATTTTAGAAAACAAACACTTTATATTAATGCATTTAAGAATTCTTTGCAGAAATCCGAACTCTCCAGTGACCTGTTGGTATATCCTATTCCAATGGTTTATGGTAGGACCATCAGAATGTAATGCTATCAAGAGCAAGGGATATCAATTCAATAATTATCACTGAAATTGCTTCTTCTTTTTGATTTATTGATTTCAGAGAGGAAGAGAGAGGGAGAGAGAAATAGAAACATCAATGATGAGAAAGAATCATTGATTGGCTGCCTCTTGCACACCCCACATTGGAGACTGAGCCTGACCAGATATGTGCCATGACTGGGAATCAAACCATGACCTGCTGGTTCATAGGTTGGTGCTCAACTGCTGAGCCACTACGGCCAGACTGTTTCTTATTTTTCAATTGCAGTTACATTCAATATGTTTCTTTATTGGGAAAATTTGGACAAGTGCATGCAAAAAATAAAAGTATATCACCTCTTACACTCTGTGTAAGAATAAACTAAAAACTGGTTAAATATATAAATGTAATACTGAAAACCATAAAAATCCTAGAAGAAAATAAAGACCTTAAAATCTTGGACATTTCTCTTAAGCAATATTTTTTTAAAAAATATTTCTTAGTCATATCAATTGCAAATTAAAGTTTACAGGTAATGTTTTATCAGGTTCAATTATTTACATTTTACCAATACAGAATCATAATAAATCTATTGCATTTATAGATTTTGACACAAAATTTATCTGAATTCTAAAAAAGAAATATATTCACATTCTCACAATAACTAATTTATATGCATGTATAGTGAGCTTTTCTAAAAATAGCACACAAGAAAAAAATCAATGAAAAAACAGACAGACTTATAGTTATATTATCAAAATGGAACACTATATAAAATTATAAACAAATGCAATAGAGCTACATGTATTAAGGAAGATGCATAAATCTGTATGCCATCAGAGAATAAATTTTTACTTTATATAAGTAAAAAATAACTGGTATAAAGCAATCTCTGAAATTGTTTAACAAAAAAAATCAATGTATAGTGTAAAATAATAACCCAATTTAACATCATCTGAAATGCTTAATAATGCACTTCATGCAACACAAATAAGTTGCTCAAAAGATTATGCAATGATGTAATTTACTTTTCAATTTGAAAATGTGACTCTAGTTTTTCTTAGTTTCTCTAGGAGAAAAAAAAATATTATTTGTATTCATCTCTAAGCAGAAGTCACTGAAGTGATTGCATCTCTCTATCATTAAAATTTAATAATTAAAAAAGTAAAAAATGAGCTATCTATCCAAGAAAACACAAGGTAGAATGACATAGAAAACCTTAAGTGAATGTTGCTAAGAGAAAGAAACCAGTTTGAAAAGGTGACATGCTTTATTATTCAATTTATGTGACATTCTGAAAAAGGCAAACCATAGAAACAGTAAATGATCTGTGGTTGTCAGTGTCTCCTTGGCAGGGAGGGGCATGATGCATAGGTCAGACAAGAAAATTTTAAGTCAGTGAAACTATTCTATATTATATGGTAACTAGTGTCCCAGTACATGGATTTGTGTACATTGAAAGGAAATTAATTAGAAGAACTATTTTAATATTCCTATATGCATCTTGCTAATGAAAAGAACATAGGATTTTACTGAGTCTCCTATCTACCTACTCTAGGACTTCTGTGAGGATCAAATGAGATAAGGCATGGGAAAATGCTTCACAAACCATGATTAAACTGTAAAATGTTTGGACCTGGCTATAAAGCAAGTTGGGTTCCTGAGCTGAAGAAACTCTAAGGATACTAGTTGCTAGGGAGAGGAAGCCAGGCATTGCTACATGACAGCATTGCCTAGCTGGGCTGTGTGCTGCATTTTGCACCATGGGGTCTCAGGGTGGTGGTGAGGCCTGTCTGTTGGTTTGTCAGTGCCAGGTCCATGGTGTCATTTTGTTTTAAATGGTCAGTGTGTGCCATGGCAGCTCCTGCATTGAGTGTCTGCTCCCTGGTGGTCAGTGTGCATCATAGCTGCTGGTTGGTAGGAGAGACACATAGCCTTTTATATAGAGAGATGTATATGTGAGCCCATAACACTATAAACACAAAGAGTGAATCTTAACATGTTAAGTGTCATGTCAATCACCAGTGACTGACACTATACTTTCCAGAAAGGAAGACAAAACAGGCTTGGTGCTTAAGGTGTTAATGTAAACTTATGGACTTGGTAAATTATATATTGATATTTGCTCAATTGTAGCAAATGCAAGATGATAATAATAGAGAAACGTGTAAGGGATGGGAAGGGGATATATGGGAAGCTACATTTTTTGTCCCATTTTTCTGTAAACCTAAAACTATTGTAAAAATAACAAAATATAATAACTTAAAAATAACATATGATTTAAAGGGTAAGTGAATAAACTATTTTAATTTAATACCATCACATGAGAATTGCCTTGAAAAAAATGCAAATATGCTCAATAGGGCAAATAATAATATGCATTTTATTGTGTCATCAGCAAATGCTGGTTAATAACGTGTCCTTTTATAAATATTGTGAGTATTTTTTATGCACTATCTGGATGGAATGTGTTTAAAGATGCTTTGAAATAAAATCTTCTATTTCCACATTTGATATGCCAGAGCTGCATATGGAGGATAAACTCACACATATTATTTATGCACACCTAAAACTCTATTATGTTAACTGAAAAAATGAGCAAGATGCTTAGGGATATTTATAGATATGTACAGATGGTATTCACATTCATTTTAAGATCATTTTACTCAGTGTTTATTTCCTCTCTTACAAGGCTGAGAGTTTTTTGACTAGCCTTGTTTCTTCTAAGGTTATGTTTCTCTTTTCACTAATAGAGTTCTCCCTTTATTAACATTCCAGACTGAACTAAATCTCTATTTATATGTAGAATTTATATATGTATAATCAATATATAATTATATCTATAATCTACATATAGAGAATATATATATATTCTGTTTGAATGACTAATTTCTAAGCCTTTTCTTCATATATTCAAAATTTTTGAATTTTTATACTTTTTAAAAATAAATCACTGGTGAGAATTTTCCAAGGCTCTACACTCATTCTCTCACATGCTGCCTATAATTACATCAACTTTTTATTTTTTTATAAATCCTTCTCTATTTTTTCTACCCACATGCAAAATACTTTTAGTTCTTTTTATAACATTTTAAAAATTACTTGCTTTCTGTAATCATTCACTTACTATTATGTTAATTGATTTTATATATATACATATATACTACATATATACATATACATATACATATATATATAGATACACACACACACACACACACACACACACACACACACATACTAGAGGCTCAATGCATGAAAATTCATGCAAGAGTAGGCCTTCCTTCCCTCGGCTGCTGGCACTGGCTTCCCTCTAGCCCTGGCTTTGTCTGAAAGGACATCCGAATGATGTCCAGAAGGATATCTGGTCTAATTAGCATATTACCCTTTTATTACTAATATATATATATATTCTTCTAATTAGCATATTACCCTTTTATTATTAATATACATATTAGAGGCCCAGTGCACGGAATGGTGCACTTGTGGGGGAGTCCCTTATCCCAGCCTTTGCCGTCTCATAGTCTGGGAGCCCTAAGTGAATGTCCAAATGCTAGCTTAGACCTGCTTCCCAGGGAGTGGGCCTAAGCTGGCAGTCGGACATGCTTAGCATTGCCGCAGAAGTGGGAGAGGCTCCTGCCACCACTGCTGCACTTGCCAGTTGTGAGCCCAGCTTCTGGCTGAGCAGCGCTCCTCCTATGGGAGTACACTGACCAACAGGGGACAGGTGCTGCATTGAGCATCTTCCCCCTGGTGGTCAAGGTACATAATAGACAAATTATTCCACCACTCAATCGATTTGCATAATAGCCTTTAATTATATAGTATATAGTCTCTGTTTGCTTTTCACTAATTATCTAAAAGACTGTATTAGCCTTTCATTGTAGGTTAGATTTAATTGGCAGAGGAACATTGTCATTTTCCATTTTGCTTCTTTTCAATGCACAAGTTTGCGTGTGTGTGTATTTTTTTAAACATATTTTTATTAATTTTAGAGAGGAAGGGAAAGGGAGTGAGAGAGAGAGAGAAACATTGATACTGAGAGAAAATCATTAATTGGCTGCCTCCCTCATGCTCCCTACTGGGGATCGAGCCTGCAACCCGAGCATGTGCCCTTGACTGGAATCGAACCACTCTATCCTCTGAGTTAAACCAGCTAGGGCTGCACAAGTTTTTGATTTATGTTAGACAATAGGAACCTGATAAGCATTTTATATATTTTTAGTAATTTGCTTTGACTTTTCCTTGGAAAATATCTCCTAAACCTCTTTATGCACTGACTAAATAATTTAATGATTCTGTTATCCATACAATTATGATACTTAGATGTATTGGAGCAAACCATCCCACTTATTTGTAAAGAGTGTCCAGGGTGTGGATGTATAATAGCAACTAGCAGACTTATATGCATATATGCATAGCCCCTCACTGCCAAGACAATAGTATGGTGAAGATCTGGGAGGGATGACTGCTGGAAGGAGGCAGTCAATGGGGAACAAAACAAACAAACAAACAAACAAAAACCCAAAACAAAGTGGGCATCTGTAATACTTTTAACAATAAAGATATATATTTTTAAAATCCACTTTATTTCAATTTTTTTAAATTTGTTTTTCTATTTTTTTTTCTTGTCAGAATCCTTTCTCTAATTTCTTATATAATCTAGCACTACTTTAAAACTCATTTAGGTAATGACCACAATAACATTAGCTATTTCTTATTTTTCCACAGTAAATATAATTTATAAATCCTACTCTTCGGGGAAATGTGTCGCCTTCTAAAATAGCACCCTTCATTTATATAACTTACCAATCTATTTTGCATACTAAAACACACACACACGTTCTTAATGAATGATAAGTAGAACCATGATGAGATATAGTAGGCACAAACTGAATTTCTATGTGAGGAGCAGAGCTAGGAATATTGGTAAAACAGTTCTCCTTAATGGGACTAGAACAATATGGCATTAGATTATTCTATCAATGAAGTAAGTTTAATTCTAAAATAAAATATGCATAGAATTCCAGTCTAAGAAAAAAAATAATATTAGAAAACACCAATTCTTGGATTTAGACTATGGTCTTGTTAATATATGTTATGGATACATTTCTGTGTCCCAAAAATTTATATATGGAAGTCCTAAAACCTCTATGGATGGTGTTTGGAGGTGGGGAATTTGAGTCATGATGATAAATTTCTGATTAATAGGATTAGTACCTTTATCCCAAGAGACAAGAGAAAGATGATCTTTCTCCATTATCCTATCTAATAAGGAAGGAATATGCTAATTGAACCTCATGTCATCACAGAGATGGTGTGCCCATGGCCAATAAGGAGGGAAATATGCTAATTGACTGCCATGCCCTCAAAGATGGTGGTGCCCACAGCCACAGGATGGCAGTGCCCAGTCTCCTCAGCCCCATGGGGGCAGCAGGTCCTGGCAGCCCTGTGTGCCTGCCTCCAGAGTCCTCCAGTCACCCAGGGCCACCCAGCCACCCAGGGCTGGCCCAAGGCACGGACAAGCCTCAGATGGTGGCTGCGCAGCCACCCAGGGCCACCAGAGGCACATGTTACCAGGACGGCTGAGGCTTGTGCTGCCAGCAGTGGCAGCAGCAGAAGTGTGATGGGGCATAGCCTTCCCCTGAGTGCTGAGCCGCCTCCTCCCTCTGAGGGCTCCCAGACTGTGAAAGGAGCAAGCTGGGCTGAGGGACCCCTCTCCAGTGCATGAATTTTTATGCACTGGACCTCTAGTGTGACGATTAAAAGTATACAAACCAGAATGTGCGTTCCCTCAGGAAGTGAGCCCTTACTGAGAAGAAACCTTGACCTTGAACTTCCCTGTGTCAAGAACCAGAAGAAATTGATTTCAGTTGTTCAAGCCAACCAGTCTGTTTTTATAGCATCATAAGCTAAGACAATATTATTATTTTTAAATTAAATAAATAATAATTTATGAACAGAATACTTAACTGCAAGAAAGTTGCTGTTCATTTACTCTATTAATCAAATAACATGTATTTTACATGTAAAGCCATGTGCTTTATAAACCTAAAATTTTTACTATTTATTTGGATGTTAATAAAATGTATAACATAAAAGTTAGGTACTAGGGTTACACATTTACAAAACATGAAAAAAGTAAAATTCCCAGCTTTTCTCTATTTTATTTTGTTTTCCTTTGTAGTCCTCCAAATTTAATAACTTTTTTCCCTATTTCTTCCATTATTTTACTTACAGGGATAAGAGGATAAATAGGAAAGTAATATAGTTACAATTCATTTTCTACTTCACTTACATTACTGCTTTATTCCAATTTTGATAAAATGTATTATATAAAATAGCCAGATTTAAAAATATATATTTTACAGTCAACATTTATTTGATTGTGAAAATGGAAACATCATCAGAATAAAACATAAATAGATAATAAGCTTTAGTTGTATGTTTCTCCATTTTTTCAACTTGATCAGGTAGATGGGTAGCACTTTAAATAATATGTTAAATTGAGAGAATACATTAAATAGAAAAGAACATCATGGAAAATAAGAAAGCCTTTCCATTAAGGGCTCAGATATGAAATGTTTTATTCAAATACAAACTAAACCTAAAATGAGAAGATTTTTTTTTAACTGAAAGAGCTAGAGGGTAATTAAAGGTAATTGGCATGTTATTATTCTTAAAAGGTTCCCTTTTATATTCTAAAAATACTGAGGGAACAATTGAAAGATAAAACATGAGCTATAAATTGCCAAATAGATCTTTTGTATAATAATACATTTTTTTTCTAGATAAAAGATATTTCAGACCCATAAAAAAGAGGGAAGTGTACAAACCTGACTGGTGTCTATCCTGATGAAGGTGATGAAGTTGCATCAGATTCTTACTCACTGAGTTAAAAGCTGCCTTAATGAGTTGTGAGGGAAACAAAAGTGGATGTGATTAACTTGAGGGAGATCAGTTGGTTGGAAGAATTTAACATAAGGCAAGAATAAAATTACTTGATGGATAAAATTGAAAACGGAACAAGTACTTTTATGTAAGGTTAGTCATGGTAGGTTGATGTTAACATTATTGATTCACTTTGGGAAGCCCTCTTGCACTTTTTCTATCCAAACCCTGAGTATGCTTTCCAGAGTTGGAGCAATACAAATTCTCATCATGAAGGCATTGATGAGTTCCTCAATGAACTCTTTCCCACCTACAGTCAAAACAGAGGCAGACACTTCCTCTCTGTAGTTTCTCAGCCTAAATAAGACTCCCTCAGAGAATTAATATAATTTAAACTTGAGCTAATTAAAATAAAAGCCCTACTCATTTTTTTTTCTTTCCAAAAGATCATGTATTTCTGCTTTATAAATTTACCATTTGTTTAAAAATATTTATATTTTTACCTTTATTGTTTCTTCTATTTTGGATGCAATAAATGTGTGTTCTTTCCTGTTTTATTTATTTGTGTCATCTTTTTTATGCTTTATTTCTGTTACATTCTAAAGACATTTGAGTTGAGGGCATCATAACTTGCTAAAGAGAGGGAATATGTTGAACTTGAATTAAAAATATCTTCATGCTGTGCGTGGTATAGGGATTTTTAAAAAATAAAATATTCCTCATATCTACTTTTCCAACTTACACTGCTTTTAGGCAACATAGATATAGCACTTCTTTTTTAACTTTATTTTTATTGTTGTCACTATTACAGATCCTCATTTTCCTCCCCTTTGCCTACCTCCACCTAGCCCTGTCCCCCTTTTTTCTGGCCATTATCACACTATTGTCTGTGTTTAAGAGTTATGCTTAGCCCCAGCTGGTTTAGCTCAGTGGATAGAGCTTTGGCCTGCAGACTGAAGGTTCCCAGATGCATTTCTGGCCAAAGGCACATGCCCAGGTGGGAATGCAGGAGGCAGCCGATCAATGATTCTCTCTCATCACTGATGTTTCTATTTCTCTCTCCCTCTCCCTTCCTCACTAAAATCAATAATAAATAAATAAATAAATAAATAAGCATGCTCCTTGAGGTCAAGTCCCTTATTAAAAAAAAAAAAAAGTTATGCTTATATGTGCTTTGGCTAATCTCTTCACCTTCTTTCATCCATTCTTCCCTGTCCCACCTCCCCTCTGACAGTTGTCAGTCTGTTCCATGTATCTATGCCTCTGGTTCTATTTTGTTCATCAGTTTATTTTGTTCATTAGATAACACTTCTTTACTCTTGTTCTATAACATACACCTGCAAGCTATTTTTATGGCTTTATCATAGTATATTGATATAAAACTGCACATATTTAATGTATACAAGTTGATGAGTTTTGATGTATGCAAACACCTTTGATGCTATCACCACAATTAAGGTAACTAACATTCATCATCTCCAGAAGTTTCTTTGCATCATTTTACTTTTGTGTGCATATGTGGCAATTATACTTAACATGAAATCCATCCATCTCAAAATTCTAACTGCACAACACCATACTTTAACTATAGGCACTACATTGAATAGCAGATATCTAGGATATATTCATCTGTGTAACCGGAACTTTATCATTATTGAACAACATGAATGCTAAGGAATACATGGCTGCTTTATTCTTTCTGTCATCTGGGCATTTAACCTAGAAACCATATGTGGGGCTTTAACTATAAAATCACTTTAATATAGAACAATTAACTGTATGAATGGTTACTAGCTAATGCTCATGTCACGTGAAGAGGCTTTAAGGCATTTTTCAACATACTTTGAAATTCAGGGAGGTTACATTTCCCCATTCCAATGCTGATTTATTCCAGGAATGATCTAGGTTTCCCTAACACATGTTAATCGAGCAATGAGAATTAAAAAAAAAAAAAGATGAAACTCTAAGATGATGTAAAAATGAGAAAATTATTTAATCCACACCCCAGTTTATAATTTTTAAAAATTAGCCCTTAATAAACTAAGAAATATAAAACTGAGTATATGTAAATATATATATGTATACATATGTGTATACATATATATATAAGTATATATATGTATATATATATGTATACACACATATGTATATGCTTTGTGTATGTTTTTTGTTTTTCAGAGAGAAAGGGAGAGGGAGAATCATTGATCGGCTGCCTCCTACACACCCACTACTGGGGAATCAAGGCAGCAACCTGGTCATGTGCCCTTGACCAGAATGGGACCTGGGATCCTTTAGTCTGTAGGCTGATTCTCTATCCACTTAGCAAACCAACTAAAGCAAAACTTTCTTAATTTGATAAAATTCACTGAATAAAAATCCTAGTCAATATTGAAGTCATGATTTAAGGCAATAGAATAGAATCAAGTTAAGAAATAAAAAACATGAAAATTGGAAACTAAGAAATAGAAGTTTCTTTGTTCACAGTCCACATATTCTGTACAGTAGTTAATCCTCTTATCTAAAGGGGATATACTCCAAGACTCCATTGGATGCCAGAAACTACAGATAGTGCCAAAACCTATATGTACTAAGTTTTTTCCTATACATGCATACTTATGATAAACTTTAATCTGTAATTTAGGCACAATAAGATACTAAAAAATAACTAGCAATATAACATAATAATTATAACAATATAATATAATAAAAATTATGTCAATTCAGTCTTTCTCATCAGACTCATTCATTATCAAAATTTGCATTTTATGCTGTTGTAAGTCAGTAATTCTTAATAAAGTAGACTAAGTGACCAGCCAGTAAACATAAGTAAAAATACTGTACTGTGAATTTTATTTAAATAAATCCTGAAGAGTGTGTGTTTGTGTGTGTGTGTGTGTGTGCATGTGTGTATGTCTGTGTGTTTGTTATGTCTTGGTTTTTAATGTCTTTTGAAACAAGAACCAGCCTGAGAATAATATCTAAAATAGTTTAAAATAGTCATTTGTTCATAGATGATAACTTCCACAAACTTTATTGATTCTTTATAATCTTTGCATTGATTTTAAAGGATAGCAATATTATTACTACTTTATAAGAATGAAATCTGAAATTCTAATTAAGTAATTCAATCAAGTTTATTAGCTAGAAATTTACAAAGCCAGAGCCAAATATGTCTGACTAAAACCAATAATTATTTTTAACTATAGTTAAAATAAGACATTCAAATAAGACATTATTTTTTATTAAAATAAGACATTATTTTTTGAATATGTATTGAGATAAAATATGACACATGTACAGTGTGTGTGTTATTTACAATGACCATATAAGTGATGTAGCATCTTTATTACCTGTGTCCTTGAAAAGCTTATTCTCTGAAGTAATTTTTTATTACTTTTCCTCCTACATGTGTATGCTTTTAATTTAATGCTATTATATTATTTTTAACAGAAACAAACTAAATACTTTTGGGGTGGAATTCTAATTTGTAAAATTTTATTATGCAATTGCTGTTATATTGATATTCCTGTTTTGCCTCACAAAGCAATCTTTAATGTATTATAGAAAATGATTGTTACGTCCATTTTTTTCCAAGTTTCCTCAGTAAACTAGATATTCCAGTTATATTTTAACCCAAAGATATAAACACAGGACACAGAGATAAAAAGAAATGGTTGTATTTGCTTTAGGCATCTATACATTGTAATAAAGATACAAGATTCAATTCAAATCTAACTTTATTTGAGGCTAAGCTCCAACATTCTGTGCCTATATTTCTTGTAATTTTGGTCTGGCTATTGGAAAGTCATTCAGTTTTCTCTCAGAATGCCCAATAACCTCAGACAAAAAGCATAAAACTATTATTTGATGATTCTTCTCTGTAGACCCGACACACCAGGTGTCTGCAATGCACAGTGCTGATGACTTACAGAAAGAAGAAAATAATGTTTCTCTGAGATGAGGTGTTGTACAAATATAACTGAAACTAAGAGTAGTTTGCAAATAGAGTTGAAGACAAACAAAATAAAATGTATTTCACACAGACTTTTAATACAGATAATTTTTATAATATGGCCTTCTCCTTTATTTGATTAAAATATTTTTTAATATTTGTAATATGTTCTTCATTTATTTCAGAGAGGGAGAGAGATAGAAACATCCATGATGAGAGAGAATCATTTATTGGCTGTCCCTTTCCCCTCTGGCAACCATCATGGATCATTCACTTTTAATATGAGTGGGACCTTCCACTCATATATGAAGTTTCAGTGACACAATCGTTTTTAAAATGTTTTACCTCCTATTAAAGCATGTACCTAGAAGTATTCCTCAGACTGAAAGTTTCTTTTTAAGGTTTCTGGCTTAATGATTCCTCTTTCAGATTACTCTAGCATTATACAATGTTATACAATGTTTATGAATGCTCAGAAATATTAGTAAAATAATTATACAAATCTTCTAATAATGTAATAGAATTTTCCATTGAATAATTGCCCAGGTTTGACTGTTGTTGCTATCTTATTAAATATTTAATTCCATCTATTAAATCTTATACAAAGTCAAATAATAGACTTACATAAACTAATATTTAATGTAATGCTAATATAAATAAGAAGATATAAAGAAGAAAAAATAACATTTCAGAATAAAAAGACTTTGAATTTTCTCGTTTTACTTGATGATGTTTAAGTTACAGTCTCAAGAAAATATTTTTTTCCCTTCTTTTGAATCAGCTTATCTACGAATCAATTTATTTCTGAAATAGGCCCCAGGGGCAGAATAGTTGGTGACTGTTTTGGAGATATCTGACTGGCCACTCAAGGAAATTGCTATGGACTTTTAATCTTATTTTGATTAAGTTCCATGTAGATTGTGTCTGCCAGGCTGGCATGAAGATTACTGTTCTTTTGGCTGCTATTGGACTGAGACTCTCAATTTTTCCTCTACTTTTTCAAGGTTAAGTTGAAACAATATTACCCTTTATTTATAAATAGTTTATATTTAGATTTAAATTGTGCAGGAAACTGTAATGTTAATAAAGACAACATATTTAACATGTCACACGTTTACGAAGGTCACTTTTTGGGGGATATGTTTTAGATTGAAAAGAATAGAAAAGAAATACCATTCAAGAAAACAATATAATAGCTTCATGTGTTTGAAGTTGCAAAATGATAATTTTAAAAGAAACACTTAGTTTAAAAATAAATAGTCATAGGGGACAACTGTGACTCTGGCCAGTGTCTGCAAGCTTTACTCAGGCTGAGAAGCATGGATATGGATCATCTGCAAGAGGTTTTATTTGTTAAATATTTTCAGAAAAAAAGATCTAAACAAAATAAGAAGTTGATGTCTTCTATTTGAGCCACACAATGGAAACAATAAGATATTGCCTTTCATTTTGTAGCGATGAGCACTGTCAATTACCCACCCATCAATCCATTCATCTTTACTTTTAAATGGAATCCTGATAGGATGCAAGTCTCTACTCCTCCCCAGGCAGCCTAGGAAAACCAGGGAAATTTCAACCCATCCCAAGGGCAGAGATGGGCCTTATGTTCCACCAACCATGGTGAGCCTTTTCCCTTTTTTAGCTGAGAGATTCTATAGGAAACATTGTTATAGTCATGGCATTGCTTCCAGGCTGCTCCTGATTCATGGGGGGCAGGTGACCTAATCTAGCCTAATCAGACTCAAGAGATAGGACTTATGCTCCATTATTAGAACGTATATTTCCTGTCTCCTTTTCCATATGCAAATAAGGAATCATGTTGCACCAGGTGTTATTATCAGCAAAAATACAAACAACAAAATGCCTTAATATGAAACACTTTATTCTTCAAGGCGTGATGTGGTCATGTCTTTATTGCTAAAACAACTTAACAGTCAGAATTTAGTTGCCTGATTTGAAAGCATTTTAACCTTTCTGGTCTCACATATTACTTGACAGGTTTATCTGTGGCTTAAATCAAAACTGAGCTCCCTGCAGTAGCAAATTGGTGGGAAGGTGTGTTCAGGAGAGGTGTCTGATCCCTGTAGCCATTAGGCAATCAGGTGAACCCTGGAGACCCAGAATCTTCAGGTCCCTTGTTTCCAGGCATGAGTAGGTACTCTATGCCTTTTATGAAAGTATTAGAGCCTCATTGCACAAAGATTCATAATAGGTCTTCCTTCACCAGGCTGCCAGTACTGGGGACCCAGGCCTTCACTCTGGCTGCCACCTTCTGCCTTCACTCTGGCTGGAGTCTTCACTCCAGCAAGAGTTTTTGCAGGCTTAGCTGACTCTGGCCAGAGTTTGCAGGCTTTGCTCTGGCTGGAATCTTCACTTTGCTATGGCCAGAGCACTGCTCCTGTAGTTCCCTTCACCCCCTACCCTTCCCCTCATAGCAGGCTTCCTGCCCTGCCCGGCCACTCTGTGCCTGGAGTAGCTAGGGGGGGGGGGGGGGGGCCCCCCACCACCACCATCTTTGTCTTGCTAATTTGCATATCCCCTCCTGATTGGCTGGTGGTGTCACAGAGGTACAGCCATTTTACATATTTCTCTTTTATTAGTGTATATTTAAAAGCACTACAGTCGAAAAGAGTACTAGTCTGGAGGATCTGATTTATAATTCAGAGCAACTCAGTGGGTCATAGTTGAATGGGAGGAGTACTCTAAACACTTGTGTAGTAATTTTACATATTGGCCATACTAGAAAAAACTAATCTTTTTCTAGTATACACTTATTCATCAAAATTTGGTGAGGTCTGAAAATAGTTCATAGTTCTATAAGAGGAGGTAGTATACAATAGAAATTGTTTCTTTATAAACCTTCAATTGGCCATATTTGGCTTAAACTTATAATGTACTTGCTAACTTTATATAAAACCAATGAAATTTTCTATAATGTATTTAAAAATTAATAATATGTTAAGAAGGAAATCCTACAAATTAAAATAGTTATACTATACATTTTCTTATGATTTATTCTCTAATTCTCTAAATTAATTTAAACTATTGCTGAGTACCATACTTGCTTCTTCAAAACTCTTTTCAATTTACCTTTAAAATATTTTTTCCTAAGGAGATGTAATTAATATGAGATTAATTGGTTATTACTTATTGACATTTTCATCAAATATATATATATAATATATATATATTATATATATATATATTTGAGTACATACAGGAAAGTCCTATTTTCAATCAGTGGGTAGTTGTGGAACTCAAAGAAAAAAAATTAATTGCAGAGCTATTTTTAAAAGTACATATAAAAACTTTTCAAATGTATTTGTATATAACTTTTTAATAGATTGGGTGGCATAATATATATATCAATATAAGCACATAATAATTTATATGCAACAAGACAAGTAAAATTTCCAAAATAAAAAGTCATAAAGCCCCAGGGCTGAGTTTGAAAAGAAAATTTCTATATTGGGAAGTAGGAATAGTTATTCATATTACTTCCATGACTTTTTCTTAGTTTTAGGGTTATCTCACTTTCTCATTGCATAATAGTCCCAAGAAATCAATAACAATATCTGTGGAAACCTCCTTCCATGTCCTGCGTGGTTCAGGGTTCCCGGTTCAGAGTTCAGATTCTGGAGGAGGCCGAACGCAAACAAAAAGAGAGACTTGAAAATATTAATTTGGCGATACTGGGGGGCCAGGCAGGAACCTTCCCTCTAGTGGAAAGGACTACCCCTTGCTCTGGCCTTTTTCTCCCTTTTATTAAGGCTTTGGAACACACTCATAGCCTTTAGGCAGGAAATTACAATAACAGAAATTAACATGAAACAAACAGGTAGAGGCTGCTTCAGCTAACAATGTTTCAACTAAACATTGAGTGATTAGCTCTGACCTTTCAGAGCAATTAAGGTTGACCAGCCTTCTGATCTCCTGTTCATAGTGAGACAATGTTTGGTTTCTGGCAAAACTCTCCTTTATCTCCTTTTTTTATCCTAAAAGTGTTTTTAGTTTCCGTTATAATTATAATTTATTAAATATGTCAGAAGTGCCATTCTACATATAAACACACTTTTGTCTTTCTATATATCTTTTGAGCTCCAACTCTTTATAAAGAAGCAGTTGCTTAATAAATCTTTTCAGATCTGCAAGGATGGCCCTGACTGAGAAGACATAGCTAATGTCTGGATTTACACTGTGAACCCTGGAATGTCAGCACAGTCATATGTTATTCCTTCTATAAATGCTTTAATGCAAACATGGTATAGCCTTTTCTAAGGTTTCTGTCAACTTAGCTGGGACAGTCTGGGAACTCTTAAAGAATTTAACAGGGACCTAGATCCCCAGGGAAAATAAAAGAGGCAAAATAAGCATAGGAACTATGCATGTATCTATATAAGTATGCCTGTGAATGTGGGTATATTTGCATGTGATACAAAGCTCTGGTGCTTTATAAGCTATTCAGAGGTAGCTCTGTCCAAAGAACTTTAAAAACATGTATAATTTTAAAGTCGCATCTCTGTGTTACTATCCATAGCTTTTAGTTGTTATTATGATGACTAGTGGCCCAGTGCACGAAATTCATGCACATTAAAAGGAGATTAGAGGAAATAATTTAATATTGCTATTTGTCCTTTCTCTATAATAGAAGTGTCAGAAATGAAAGAAAATTATATGAAATATATATGAAAATTATATAAAATATATATGAAAATCTTCCTTCTGTCAGAGTGTGGGGCACACCATGGGACCCAAAGTCAAGTCCCTGCCCATCCACATGCACCTCAAAATCACTCAAGACCCAGACCCGGCAGCCTGCCCCTCCTGATTGGGCGAGATCTAGACCCAGCTGATCCCACCCTTGTCAAGCCCTGTGGGGCAGTGAGTGCAGCCTCATGTCCCCTAGCCTGGAGCTGGGGCGAAGGGCATGGCCTGAGGTCCCCCAGCCCAGACCAGGGTTGGGGCTGTGCCTTGAGATACCTCCTCAAGCTCCACTGGGTGGGGGACATTGCCTGAGATTCCCTGTCAAGCCTTGCTGGGCAGGGGGCATGGCCTGAGGTACCCTGTCAAGCCCCACTGGGCAGGGGTGCAGCCTCAGGTCCCCAAGCCCCATACCAGGAGGTGACGCAGCCTCAGGTTCCCCATCAAGCTCCACCAGAAGGGGGGTGCAGTTTCAGGTCCCCTGTCAAGCCCTGCTGGGTGGGGGCATGGCCTGAGGTCCCTCAGCCTGGGGCAAAGGGAGCAGCCTGAAATCCCCTGGCCTAACACTGGGGCTGGTGGGAGGTGCACCTTGAGGTCCCACATAAGCCCCACCAGGCAGGAGGTGCAGCCTGAGGTCCCCTATCAAGCCCCACTGGGGCAGGGGGGTGGCAGAGCCTCAGGTCCCTGCTGATTGCTCATTAAGGTTCATTATGGGAACTCGGCCTCAGCTATGGGTGCAGTCATCTTTGTAGCACAGTAACAGTCAATTTGCATATTCCCTCTTTATTATATAGGATAACCAACAACTTCACTATGCGGGACCATTTGCATTTACTTATGCTCATATACACATTTATCATGTTTTGACAAACACCAAGATAGAAATGTTCTCCCTACCTCCCTCATATAATTTCTTTGATTGTGTGTGTGTGTGTGTGTGTGGTGTGTATGGTTGGGGAACTCAGTGGATTACAGTTCCAGTAAAATTCGGCAGGTATTACACAAATGTTACAAGTAAGAGAAAATAGGGAGCACTATCAAAGTTCTGAAATAAAGGTGTGTTTGTAATAAAAATGACCAAAAACCCTACCTCTAGGTAAAGCAGACGTGAAATGGTTAGTGGAGAAAAAGAGAGTTAAGGATCAGCTATTACCTATTGTAGAGAAGGAAATGAGGAAAAGAGCAACTGCTTTCATTGTGTTAATAAGTGCAATTTTTGCCTAACAGAGAATGTATGTTCTTTCAGAACACTCTCTTTTTTCCTTTTTGCAGTTTATTGAGCTCTAACTGACATTGAACCTGCTTAAGTATTAAGCCATGAGAAAGAAGGAAATCCTATCATTTATGATCACATGCATAGACCTTAATGACCTTTTATATGAAAATCCCAAAACAGGCCTCTCCTTTTGGAAGCTGTTTATGAGCAGAATTTCCTCTTTTCACCATCTGGAGGCTAAAATGTGAACCTGAGACTTAAGTATGCTTGGTTAACCTCTCATTCCTGAGACTCTTAACTTTCAGAGGCAAGAAACAGGCACAAAGTCTGGAATTATTCATGGCTATGAGAGAAAGTTTTGAACGCTCAAGTTGAAGCAGCAAGTGACAAAGTGAGGCAGAGCCCAGCAGCATTACTGGAAATGTGTGTACCTGTGTGCTCTGCTGGCGGCTGTTGATGGCAAGGGACATGGCTGATGGGCTAAAGGTCACATCAGAAACAGGTCTCCCTCCTTCTCCTGTTATTGGCTCTGGCTTACTCTCTGACTCCTGCGTAAGCCTTGTTCTCCTGATATTTTGGTCCATTCTAAAAGCTCTCTTAATGCTTCTTAATACATTTATTTTTGCTTGCTTAAAACTACAAATAATTTATACTGTTTTCAACCAATAACATGAACTATACAATCAAATACATTGCTGAAACATCAGATTAAGTACATTTAAATTGTTTTACTACTTGTAAGAATTCTTCAAGCCTTTTGTGTGTAAGTACACATTGTGAATCTCCAGTGAGGCAGTGTGGAACAGACTGTAAGAGGTATCATCTATGTGTTGACTCTTTAATTTTAAAAACACATATATAGAGATGTATAGACATATTTGTTTTATTGCACTTCGCTTTATTGTGTTTCAACAATACTGTGTTTTCAATTAACATCGAGGCAACAAGACCCTCCACCAGTAGAAAGATTATGACTTACTAAAAGTTCAGATGATGGTTAGCATTTTTAGCAATTAGTATTTTTTAATTAGGGCATGCACATTACTTGTTTTAGATATAATGCTATTGCATACTTAATAGACTAGAGTTGGTATAAACATAATTTTATATGCAACATATAGAATATTATAAAATAATTCATGTGACTTACTCTATTGAGATATTTGTTCTGTTGTGGTGGTCTGGAACTGAACCCACAATTTCTCCAAGGTATGCCTGTATAACTTTATGTTATCAAAGCCAAGAACAAAATTACACTCTTATATAAAACCAGGAAATCTGAACATCTTTATGACCCTATTCCCCTATCTCACATGGTACTTCTTTGTGGATATATATATTTTTAATTTACCATTTAATATTTAACAATTTCCCTGCCAAGAAATTCTCATTGGGAATAGTTTGCAATCATACTTATATATCTGATTTTGCATTGCATTACTTTTTGGAAGTCAAAATGTAATACTTGTAACTTTATAAAAAGAGTTATTTCACAAGTTTTTTAATTTTATTGGTTATCTTAGGAATCTCCTTATTTTTAATCCCATATTCAGGATGAGCTTGATGGGTAGATATTCTAAACCATTGATTATCTGAGAATAACTTTATATTGTTTTCATATACAGTGAGGCTGAGAGTGAAAATTCTAAGGATTTGCAAAGAAGTAACACATTTCTCCTTAAGTATCTCTAAATAATAACTATCTGAATTCTGACAATTGCTATTCTACAAAGAAGAGTCTGGGCTACTGTACAGAGTGGAACAAACATATGTTTACAGTTTTTCATGTGAAAATAATACAAAAATTGATAATAACGTAAGAATTAACTGTGTTTCTCATATTCACAACTATAAATCTATTTTGCTACACCCTGTAATTTTTTTATACTTAAATTGACATTATTTTGCATCTTAATGTAGGAATTTTCTCTATATTTTGATTTTGCAAAATATTTTATTAAAATCTTTATTGTTGAAAGTATTATAAATGTCCCTGTTTCCCCCTCCCACTGCATTGCTCCCTTCTGCCAGGTTCTCATCCCACTCGGGGCCTTCATCACCCCATTGTCTATGTCCATAGGTAATGTATCTATGCACAGATCTTTGGTTAATCTCTTCCTGAACACTGTCTCTCTCCTTGCCTCTGAGATTCCTTAGTTGTTTCATGTTTCTACACCTTTGGTTCTATTTTATTAATCTGTTTATTTTGTTCATTAGTTCCTTGTTCATTTATTTTTATTTTTAGATTCAATTGTTGATAGATACGTATTAATTGTCATTTTATTGTTCATATTTCTTCTCCTCCTCCTCCCCCTCCTCCTTCTTCCCCTGATTCTTATTCCTCTTCTTAAAGAATACCCTTCAACATTTCATGTAATATTGGTTTGGTGGTGATGAACTTCTTTAGCTTTTTCTTACCTGTGAAGCTCTTTATCTGACATTCAATTCTAAATGATAGCTTTGCTGGGTAGAATAATTTGGACTTAGGTCCAAAAATATAAAGATAGAGTTAAGGAACCTTTGGGACAACTTCAAGCATACCATCATCCACATTATGGGGGTGCCAGAAGGAGAAAGAGAAAGCAAGGTATTGAAAAAATATTTAAAGAAATGACAGAAATCTACCCCTACCTGGTGAAAGAACTAGACTTACAAGTCTAGGAAGTGCAAAGTCCAAAATAAGAGGAACTCAAAAAGCCCCACACTAAGACACATCATAATATAGTATAGTAATTAAAAACAAAAAACAAAAAAGCCTTTGCTTGGAGCAATTTGTGAGCTAGAATCACTATATTCCTTTATATTTTAAAATACTGAATATTTTTCTAATGATATGTTTTATTAGTTTGCCTGTTCTAATGGTCTTCAGAGTACCAAAAGCTCTTGGATTATATTCAAGCTTTAGACTACTGTCATCTTATTATTATTTTTTTAACATTTAATGACCAGGGGTGTTTTATACACAGTATTGGAGAACTTCAAATATTTTTAATAGCATATTATTATTTCAATATTCTTCAATAGAAGTTTCAATATTTACCACCTAAAATGTCAGTTTAATTTGTTTTTGATTTCTTAAAATTCTTGGTTAGGTGCAATTTAATCCAATTTTTGTCAATTTTGAGCCACTATTTCTTGCAATCTATTGAAATAGATTTTTAATTGTCTTCTAATCAAATCTGGAATTATTAATCAATTACTTTCAGAGCTAATTAGCATTCACCTCTTTAGGATGTTTTTCTTTTCCTTTTTGCACTGAGTTTGTGTTCCATCAGACAGATATTTTGTTAAGTTCACTGACAAAATGATTTGTTTTTGTATTTTCCACTAGGAATAATATATAAAATCTACTCTATGTCTGACATATTTTTGTTATTAAAGTTCTTTATTTCTTAGCAATAGAAAATAACTTTGACTAACTTAAACCAAACAAAGTTTATTGTAAACATACTGATAGGCTTTCATATTGAATGACGGAGTAAGTGAAAAACCAAGTCATTAGAAGGAGAGGGGATCAGGAAGATTTAGGCTGCCATTAGCAGAACTGATGAACTTTCATAAGCACTGGGGTCAGATAATGGAATTCTCATTCCCTCCAGTCTTGTGTGGCTTTGCTAAAGATGCAACTTTCTAGGAAGAAATTGTTTTATACTGTTTTACAATGTTTATTCTTCAAAATTCAAGGTTAATGCATGCATGTTGAATCATTGGCACCATGCATGTGTGATACTGGTTGTAGAAAATGTAGAATTTTAATATGCTTAAGTTATGTTTCTAGGTAATAGGCTATATATACACACACACACACACACACACACACACACACACACACACACAGTGGTACCTCGAGATACGAGTGCCCTAACATATGAGATTTTTGAGATACGAGCCATCGAGCGAGCGATTTTTGCTTTGAAATATGAGCAACATTTGAGATAGGAGTAATCGCGCGGATCGGCCGGCTGCACACGACCCACCAGTTTACCATGACTCGAGTGTCTCATCGTTTCCCACGCCTCAAGGTTACGGAACAAATTGAACTCGTATCTCGAGGTACCACTGTATATACATAATTTGCTTTATTATCCACTAAAAAAGGATTATAACTGCTTTTCCCCTGTCTCTTTTTCTGTAATAAAAGTTAGTGATGAGAATAACCTGATAATGAGTTTTGTGAGTACTTTTTCTTTTTTAAATCCTCACCAAAGGATATTTTTCCATTGATTTTTAGAGAGATTGGAAGAGAGAGTGAAAGACAGAGTGAATATCGATGTGAGAAGAACACATTGATTGGTTGCCTCCTGCATGAGCCCTGACCAGAATCTGGACCAGGGAGGAGCCTGCAGCCAAGATACGTGCCCTTGACTGGATTCCAACCAGGACCCTTCGATTCACAGGCTGAAGAGCTATCACTGAGCCAAACTGGCTAGAGCTTGAGTACTTTTGATGAACCATCAAAACTAGAGATCCCCAGAACCACCAGAACAGTTTACATCAGAAGTGAAGTATTAACTTTGATACATTTTATTATAAAAATATTACAGTTATGTGCAATGTTTTGTTAATCTTCTATTGCATTAAATGCACTTTAATATTTATAAATAATCAATTTATTATTTATAAATCAATGACTTTTGTTTTAACCAAAACTATAAATCATATTATGGGATATCACCAGCATCCCTTTGGCAAGGAGGTATTTTTAGTCTGCACATATGCATTTTAAAAATTTGATACAACTGTAAAGACCTATGATTTTATCTTTTTTATAATTAACAATTTATACTGTAGATAGCCCTGGCACAAAGTCTGTATTATTATTATAACATACATTTATTTATTTATTTATTTATTTATTTATTTATTTATTTATTTTTACTTCTGAAATATATTTTATTTTAATTTTTTAAATTCATTTTATTTTTATTTTTCCTTATTACCCCCCCTAGCCCTTCCCACCCCCCAGTACATGCTCTCACCTGCCCCCCACAAATGCCCTGTATCCACTGGCTACACACACAGGCATACAAGTCCTTCAATTGATCTCCTATAGTCCCCCCCTCCACTGCCTTCCCACTGTAGCACGGCAGTCTGTTCATTGCTTCTTTGCCTCTGCATCTGCTTCCCTCCTACCCCCTGATTCTTGTCTTTAATAATATTTTGCCCCTATATGCTAGAAATAAACCCACAAGAGCAAAAAAAAAATGTTTGAGTCCCAATTTCAATGTCCAATACCTTTGAGTACCAGTTTCAATGCCAAACAGTTCCTTATGTGTACATATCATCAATGGTATCTGGATAGTGGGCAAATGGTGGCAATGCCGGTCCGACCCTCTCTGGTTTGGTCCTAGGCATCCTGTAGCGATGCACAGCTGCTGACTGCTCACATGGCAAGGTGTCGTCAGCGTCTTTCATCTCTGGAACATTTCTCTTCTTATCTTTGTGGTTGGCGCAGACCTGTCAGTTCCTCTCTGTTGCAGGAGTCCACTTGTCTTGGAGTTGTTTTCTGAAAGTATATAAACATATTCTCCACCAAGAGTTAATAAAGGAATCTTTTCTATAAAATTGACTTAAGGTCCTTTTTATTTTTTGCCTACACGCTTTTCCTTAGGCTTATTTTGACACCATGTGTGTTTTTCATGGGTGTCTTGATGTTAGTATTACAAATGAAAATTAATTTTTTAAAGTGAAAATTTTCTAAATGTAATTTACTTACCAGATATTTTTCCTTACATGATATTATCCTATTCTCATTTAGATGATAAACTAAAGTTTGGAATATTGAAAAATATTGTTCTGGACTCATTAAACTTACCAGAAACATGCCAAAAGGAAAAAAATAATTTTGAAAGACTTGATATTTCCTTACATATACTCACAAATAAATAAAGTAATAATATCAGTGAAGCTTTATAAGTTTAATTTTATCTAGTGACTTTCTCTCTTTGTGTTTTGAAAATTTGTGTGACCTTAGTACGATTGCTAAACCCATTTCCACATGAATAAATGAGAGAACAGGATTAGACAATCTCTATGGATCCTTTGTGCCCCAAGATTATATGATTCTAATTAACTGTACTATATATCCTGAGCAGGAAAATTAAATTGGAACTACAGCTGAAGCTTCTGTCCCATTGAATTAATAGTTAGGGACTTAAGAAAGTGGAACCAGTAAAGGCAAAACATTAATGATAGATTATAAAAAAAATTGCTAACATTACAGAAAAGGTCATTGGCAAGAGTTTGTTCTACTATTTTATCTGGGTCTTTTCCACTCTAACAGTTACATATGAATTTATACATCCCCTTAGTCAAACACCATTTAAATAAAAACACATCTCCAATTTCTCTAGCTGGAATTTCAAAGCTTCAAAAATTTAATTCTGTAGGGAATAGTACCTATTTTCTGGCCTTGACCGAAAAAGAAAAATCTTTATATATTTTGGTAATATATTTTTTTTTAATTAATGGCATAGATTTGTCCTTTTCATCACTCTCTCAGGAACATGTTCATGGATTCTATGTTAATTACCATGAATCCTCTCTCAGCTAACTATTATATGTAAAATAATTTACCAACAGCATAAATAATGTTCTACATGAGCACTATATCACATGAGCTAATGAATGTAAGATATAATTAATAACAAATATACTCCATTATTAAATTCCACAAAGCCATTTAAATTATAACTATCCTACAGAGCATTCACCTATCTGCCTATTAATTATATAAAATTAATATACCTGAACTAATTAATTATACTCAAAGTAACAACTATGGCTTAATTAAGAATACCATTCCTAATAATGAAATCTTAAAATAATTGGAATCTTCTGTCTGGAGGCAATAACAATTATTGCTATTAGAAAGGAAATCAAACATGACCTCACAAAGCAAAACTGATTCCCAAATGACATTGAACATGAGATGAATTAGGGTGGTAGTTCAGAAACCTTTCTGGGAAGGGCCAGCCACTAAGTGTTTTAAAACTGTGTGTGCCATATGGTCTCTGTCACAGCTACTCCAATCTGCCCTTCTGGTGCATAAATGGCTGTAGAGTGTAAACAATATGGAAAAGCAATGATGTTGCTGTACTACAATAAAACTTTCCAAGGTGCTTCTTCAGTCTCATCTTGTACATACACATCTTGAAAGCTGGCCACACTTAAGGGGACTTATTACAGATTTTTGTTTTTGTTTTTGTCTGTGGTTAGCTTTTCTGTGGAAATTTGTCCTCGAGTCCCAGACACATTGGGTGTCTCAGACTCTAATCTCTGTCTCCTCAACGTGGAAAAGTTTCATTTTCTACTTGTGGTCTCTTGCACATCAATGCTTGGGAAATACTGTCAGGAAAAAGAAATCTGGGAATGGTATTTATCTTGTGGGCTTATTTCCTTTTAATAATAAATCAAGCCCTGTGTGGGTCGGTTGGTCTCCAATGCCTTCAAACAATTATCTGATATATGTTGCTCAGCGTTTATAGCCATCTTCAGTGTGCTGGCCTGTGCGCTTTGTGCCACTCTATTGTGGCCTGAACCTGAAACCCTCTAAAACGTGTTTCAATGGATGGTTGTTATAGTTTATGCTGTACTTCTCTGTTTCCAGTGAGACTTTTTAGGTTCTATACTTTGCCATAATTCTGGAATTAGGACCCATGCATCTCATTTTAATCTGATTTCTCAATCAACATTTTAAAGAAAGTGTTATTTTAATGACCACCAATAACTTTCTATATGGGCACTTTACGTTTACCAAAGTCTCCACAGCATTCCGAATAATTGACAACTTCCTCTTCTTTAAGACATTCTCCTTTATGCATTTCCTTAAAAAATATACTTACCCCGATTTCTTTTTACCACTTTCAACTGTATTCTTGTTCATTGTTGACAGTTTTATTTTCTTAGTTAACTTTGTATTAATTTTTATTGTCTAAACTCAGCTTAGGCGATTAAAACCCATTATTTTAAATACCTCATATATGTTGGGTTAATAATTATCACAATTTTATTTCTATCTCTGTCCTCTATGGTTTAGACTTATGTTGTTTAATCACCACCTTTCATTTCTCTCATGCAAAAAACAAACACAAATATACAAAAACAAACAAAAATTGATGGTACAGTTATTTGTTTTTCCAAAGTATTATATCTCTAATGAATTCACTTCTTTTTGTTACTATTGCCAATATCATTATCAAAGGCATCATTATCATTTCCATTCTAGGACAAAAGACTCCTGCATCTAATTTCCCCTCCCTAAAGTTGATTCTTCAAAGATTGATTTCAAAAAGAATGAGAGCCAGACAGTAAAGTGGTAAAAATAGGTTTTATTCAGAAACTATTGTAAAACGGTAAATGTGACTTCAGTATAGAAATTAGCTAAACTCCAAAAAACTGATAAATGTGGAATTTTATAGCCTAAAAGCAGTGTGGGATTCATTGGTTGGAAAATAGTTAAGAGGAGATATCAAAGGGAGTGGGATCCTAGCTAAATCAACTTAACAGAATTCTTACTGATGATAGCATAATACATTTCCTTTCCTTACATATATTTGTTATATATATTTTGCCCTAAATTCTACCATGTCACAAACAAAATTATGACACCTGCTTCACAATCTTGTTAGAGGAATATTTGGCCTTTCTCTTAATGTAAACCTTTCTAAATTGTTTTGTTTAGGTATCTCTCTTGCACCTAGAATGGATTTGATTCTGCTTAATTAGCCAGTCTGAATATATTTAACTTAATGATAAGTTAAGCTCATTTATATCTTTATATACAATCTTAATGATTTCAGAGAGAAAGGAAGAGAGAGAGAAAGATAGAAACATCCTATATAATAAAAGGGTAATTTGTAAATCAACCAAACGGAGGAACGGCTGGTCACTATGATGTGCACTGACCACCAAGGAGCAGACACGCAACACAGGAGCTGCCTCCCTGGTGATTGTGCACTCCCCCAGGGGGACAGCACTGCTCATCCACAAGCAGGACTGATGGGTGGGGAGCACAGCAGCAGTGGCAGCAGCCTCTTCCACCTCTGAGATAGCACCAAGGATGTTTACCTGTGGCTTAGGCCTGCTGCCCACAGGGAGTAGGACATCCCCAAGGTCTCCCAGACTGCTAAAGGGCACAGGCTGGGCTTTAGCCTCCTCCAGTGTACGAATGTGGTGCACCAGACCTCTAGTCAATTATAAGAGAGAATCATTGACCAGCTGCCTCCTGCATGCCCCTCACTGAGGATGGAGCCCACAACCCAGACATGTGCCCTGACTGAGAATTGAAGAGTGACCTCCTGGTTCATAGGTCGACACTCAACCGCTGAGCACACCAGCTGGGCATGCCTAGCATTTACTTTTATTCACTAGCCTTCCAATGACAAATAGATATTCATTTATGTTCCCTTCACTCATATTCCTCCTTTTCTTCAATTTGTTGTAAGTTGTATAATTTCTGTGTTTTTAGCATATTTAATAGTGGTATAATACTTTATTGCTTTTATCTTCATTTCTTAGATTTCATTCTAAATTTAACATATTTAATACTTATCCATAAACTTCATGCTTTAAATTATAAACTGTCCTACTGAGAGTAACCTAATGAACTTAATGTTTGTTGTCAGGTGCCAGGACATTTCTCAGAAAGTGATCATAGGAAATGTATTTCCAAATGTCCCTTATGCTCAGTGTTCCTCAGATATGATGCACAGTTTGAATGAATGAAGCATAATTTCTCTACCACTTTTTCATAATTATTAAAAATATTTTTCATTATCTTCCTATATGAAATGTTGCTGTAAAGAAATCTGTTGCCAATATAACTTTTCTACCTTTTATCCCCATGCTCAAATATTTTATATTTTTCTCTTTACTTCAACTTTCCTCTTTAGTAAAAAAGAAACCATTGCATATGGCTTGCTCTTCCTTATCCAAGTTCTATATTTTAAATGTTCTTTTCAAATATTTATCATCTTTTCATTTCTGGTTTACATTTTCATTCATTTTTCTTCTCTATATCATTTACTGTTTTGCATCATTTTATGTGATTTAATATTCCTTCTAATTAAATCTTTATTTCTGAAAATAGTTTTTTGAAAATTATCATCTTTATCTCTTCTCACCTTCAACCAGATTATTCTCTCTCTCTCTCTCTCTCTCTCTCCACTGATTAAATTGTGTTTGTTGAGAGAATCCAAGATGGCGGCATAGGTAAACACCTAAACTTCTGCCTCGCACATAAATTTCTAAACTACAAATAAAAGACAGAACGGACATCATCCAGAACCACAGGAAAGCTGGATGAGTGGAAATTCTACAACTAGAAGGAAAGAGAGGGGCTCACGAAGACCGAAGGAGCTGCAAAAAGCTGAGGTACAGAGATGCGCCCTTGGAGAGAGCGGGTGCCAGAGTACCTGGCTGGCTTTCTCTGGCGGGAGGGAAACAGAGCTCCCAATGGCATTAAACCCCTTATCCTATGACACTAAACCCCAGATCCAGCCAAAACTCATATGGGGGGAGTTTGGACTCTGAAAAGGGAGAAGTGCATGGAAATTTAGGGGAGTCGCAAAAGATCAGAAGTCTAGTAGCGCGCATGGTACTGCGCGCAGAGGACCGACTGCTGATTGTGCCACTGGCTTTCACAAGTAGGCGGGAAACAGACCCTCCCAACTGCATCACTTCTAACTCCACTAAACCCCGGTTTCAGGCGAAACCCTGGGGACCCAGACTCATATGGTCCCAGAGCGCAAGGGAGCCAGAGGGGCAGCAGTCTAGAGGCACTGAGAGAGAGAGTGCGTGCATGCACAGGGACAGCTCAAGTGATTACCCAGTCACGTGAGACTCAGGGGCCGTGGAGGGCGGGGCTGACTGGAAGGCAAGGCAGTCCTTTAAGCCCTGAGACTCCACCCATCCCTAGCTCAATAGAGAGGCTTTTGCGGTTTTGCAAGTCTGGTATCATAAGGCTGAATACAACACAGAAGTTCTCCCAGCATAGTGAAAATGCCAAGACAAGGGAAGAGATCACAAACAAAAGAAATGGAGGAAAATGAACAACTGGATATAGAGTCATTTATAAGGTTTTTCAAGAATATCCTAGAAAAGTTGGATAAAGTTAGCGAGACCCAAGAGGAGATGAAAAAAGAACCAACTAGAGATGAAAAAAAAACCAATTAGAGATGGAAAAGATCCAACTAGAGATCAAAAAGGACCAACTAGAGATGGAAAAGGACCGACTAGAAATTAAACATACACTGACTGAAATAAAAAAATATTAGACAGAGACCTAACAGTAGACCAGAGAAAGTCAAGAATCAAGTCAAAAATTTGAAATATAAAAAATCAGAAAACACTTAACTGGAAAAGCAAGAAGAGAAAAGAATCCAAAAATGTGAAGATAATGTAAGGAGACTCTGGGACTGTTTCAAGTGTACCAACATCAGAATTGTGGGGGTTCCAGAAGAAGAGAGAGAGCAAGATACTGAAAACCTACTTAAAGAAATAATGACTGAAAACTTCCCACATCTGGTAAAAGAAATAGATTTACAAGTCAGGAAGCACACAGAACCCCATATAAAAGGAATCCAAAGAGGACTACACCAAGATACATCATAATTAAAATACCAAGAGCAAAAGACAAAGAGAGAATATTAAAAGCAGCAAGAGAAAAACAGTTCATTACCTACAAGGGAGCACCCATATGATTGTCAGCTGATTTCTCAACAGAAATGATGCAGGCCAAACGGGAGTGGCAAGAAATATTCAACGTTATGAATAGCAAGAACCTACAACCAAGAATACTCTCTCCAGCAAAGCTATTATTCAAAATTGAAGGGCAGATAAAGATCTTCACAGATAAGACAAAGCTAAAGGAGTTCATCAACTCCAAACCAGTATTATATGAAATGCTGAAAGGTACTCTTTTAGAAGAGGGAGAAGAAAAAGGTAAAAGATAAAAAATTATGAACAACAAATACGTATCAATCAACAAGTGAATCTAAAAATTAAATGAATTAAAAATTTGATCAACAGAATAAACTGATGAATATAATAGAATCAGGAGCACAGAAAGGGAATGGACTGATAATTCTCAGGGGGAAGGGGTGAGGGGTGTACAGGGAGAGACTGGACAAAAATCATACACCTATGGATGAGATCAACGGGAGGGAGGTAAGGGTAGAGGGAAGAAGGGTGGGAGCAGGGTGGAGGGGAGCTATGGAGGGGAAAAAAGAGAAACGAATGTAATAATATGAATAATAAAGATTTAATTTATAAAATTGTGTTTGTTTTCAGTGTTTTTATAAGTGTGCATGGCCTTTTCTGGATATAATCTGTTGATTTTTAAACTTTCACACTTCACTTCAACTACGTTTTATTATTTGACATTAATCCTGTCCATTGCCACCCCATGCTGTTAAGGGTTGAGCTAATTACTCCTGTATTCTGAGTTTTATGTTGTATACTTGTCATCTGGTTTTGTTGATGATATTACCCTGGATTGTTTCACTTTATATTCTAATTACTCTGCCTGGTGTTTTGAGGAGATCCAGGCATATGTTAAAGACAACATATATAAGTAGTATTGATACAATACTCAATGATTGGAAGTTTCTTTGATACATCTTGTTTAATTTTCTCAATAAGAAGCTCTGCAAAAATAAAATAATCCTACTTTAATGCAGCCTTCAGAATATAGTGTAATTAATATCTCAATATACTTGACATTGTATTTTATAAAACATATTTGATTGGCCTCTGCTTCAGTCTACTCTTATTTTTTAGATAATGTAATAAAAATAAAGTAAAATGTGACCTTTTTCAGAGAAGGTATGTATTTCTAATGTGGTAACGAAATGAATATCTATAGACTGAATTAATTTAACTTCCCCTAGATTTAAATAAGCATTGGGTCTTATTTCTCATTGGCTTTATTCTATCCTAGGCCCTCTTAGTCATATAATTATCCACTTTTATTGGCTTATATATTAGATCTTACTTTGTTAGCCAAAAGAAAATTACTTTTTCAGTCCCTAGTGAGCATTTGCTGTGCTTCCTCATTATTGTATTTGTTTAGCATAAACTTGATGCTGATTTTTTTTTCTTCTCTTGAAGTTGGGTCCATGACTCGGTTAAACAACACCAATATGAAGCTTTGTGTTCTTCATCTATAAAATGGGAATAATAAAAATAATAAGCCTCCAATTACCCCCATATTAAAAAAATTACTGTTTTTATGAGTGCTTCTTGAAGTTGGTAAAGAAAACATATCTGTGCATTTTGTCTTTCACATCATTGAATAGTTTTAAACAATTTCACAATAAAATAGTTTACATGTATTATTTATTATAAGTATTATGTGATCCTTAAGTTTCTTCCTGCTAATGATGTCCTTTTATTTTTCATATTTTCAAATATCTTTTCATAACCTAATATAATGCTGACTTCAGAAAAAGAAAATTTCATTTATCCAATAATTTTTAGTATACATTTCTACTCCCAGATATTCTGGAAAGCACGGTTATAACAAGCAATTTTATGAACATTATCTTTTTCCAAAGCATGTTCTCAAATTTGCGAAAATAAGAATTTGTCTACACTTTCATTGTTTGTTTAATTTAAGGTTTATTCAGTAACATTGTGTTGATAACCATTTCAAGTTATCATAGATAACAAAACACATGTTCCTTTTTAAGCAGTACAGTATAATACCAATAAATGTTTTACAATATTTGGAATTGCTAATATCTTAGATACTCACTAACACATAACTTGGAGAAAGATGTTTACATTTTCATAGACTATCTCTTTAACTATGAAAATGATACTATAATTTGTCCCAGTTACTTTTGTAGTAAAATTTAAACTATATATTATATCTTTATAAATGCCTCCAAATACCATGCACATTACTTAATAGAAAACTTGGATTTTAAAAAATAGTTTTGTGCTTATTGTAATTTTCATCAATGCAATAATTCTAAAGTTAAGACATGTTCTTGATTATGAAGAGACAGTTGAATACACAAAAATAAACATTTTATGTAGGTCCTGTGAAGAGGATTAGAAAAGACAAAATGTTTCACTAAGAGACAGAAACAGCTATTTTTTTTTAAGCTGGTAAATTTAATGAAATCTTATGTTATTCTATGGCAAGTCTCATTTCTTTGAGTGTCTCAGTGAAGACTGTCAAATTCATGAAAATTCAGCACAGCAAGTGAAAACTAATAGCCTTTTTGTTATGCCAGAACTAAAAGGATTGGTAAGACTGAAAATGAAATGCTATTACTGAAAATCTTCTTTTATCTAATGCTTTGTGCAGTGAGTGAAAATTGAAAAACACATACTATTCTTGTAGTGTTAAAATGAATTCTGACACAATTAAACAAATACCCTTTGGTCCTAATAATGTCTCAATACCTTTTTTCACATATAGTATTATTAGAATATCCTTCAGTGGTCGACAAACTGTAGCTCGTTAGACACATGCGGCTCTGGCTCTTTGAGTGTGGGTCTTCCACAAAATATCACGGCCTGGGTGGGTCTATTTTGAAGAAGTGGCATTACAAGAAGTTTCAGTTTAAAAAATTTGGCTCTCGAAAGAAATTTCAATCATTGTACTGTTGATATTTGGCTCTGTAACTAATGAGTTTGCCAACCACTGTGGGCCTATGGAATTCTACCACATAATATTCTGACTACCACATATAATTATTTTTTATCCAATAGAAAAGCACTCTACAAAAATACTATATTATGATAAATAAGAAGTTATTTGAGTGGTTATCATCTTTAAAATTTTTATATTCATCTTTTGCTATTTCTTGTGATTACTTTTATACTGTATTCATCTTTTGATTATATCATATTTCTAACATAATAGCTCTCCTTTCTTCTTCCTAGAAGTTCTTACCTTAATAACAAAAAGCAATACAGCTAAAATAAATGGAAGGCAAATGTTTCAACTTTGTTCATATTTCTTAAGAAAAGAAAGAAGCTCAAACAGTATAATATGATTCAATTTTTCTTTTTTATAGATAGCTAAAACAAAACTTCAAACTATAGTAACGTATTGTGGATTTGAGGGATATAGAAAATCATAAAAATCGGGCAAATGAGTATTTTCACTTAAAAATTGTGCTATAGAATTAGGTTACATTGCATAACGTTTATTTAAGAGAAAAGGTAAAAGATGCAGTAGAAACACTCAGCAGAGATGCAAGAAGATGAGAAGGGTTAAAGACAGCATAAGAAATACTGGAGGAGACTTTTTAGATGATTATTTTGTTGTTTAAAAGAAAGATTAGAAAATAAGGTGGTGACTAGAGGGCAATAGGAGGTCAATCTAAACTTTTAAGAAAGGGGATGTTCATGAAGGAAGAAAATGATCTAGTGGAGTATGAGACAGAGGTGAGGAATTGGATTTTCATGAAAGGAATAAGAAGAAAGAAGAAGCAAGGGGCTCTTCTAAACATGTTGCAAAATTGGTGATGGAAAGATGAGGTTGTTCGTGCTTGATGAATCCTATTTACACCATATGTGTGCTAACTTTGCAGAAGATTGTCAGTATGAATAATGCGAGAGTGAGTACGTTGTGCAAGTATAATAGATTAAATGGCAATAAGCAGCATCCTTTTGAGATTTGTAATTCAAAATTAAAGCCAAATAATCCAGTTTAATTCTGCATAATTTCCCAGACTCCTTGAGCACTTTGTGTGCTAGCACATAGGAAACAATAATTTGAAATCATTTGTCTAGTTTAGGGTTCTACAGAGAAGTGGAAAAGCTGTAGATTGTCATTATACTGCAGACTTATATTAGTCCCTAAAGGAAATATCAAGGAACAAGAAATTCTAGACCACCTGATAGGAATAAAATTAGTCAAAAATGTAAAAAGATCAGACAAAAGTATGGTATTGAAAATGGAGTCAACTAAGCATAATCTAAGAAGGGGAGGGAAACAGATATATATTCTCACTTAGCATTAGTAAACCAAAAATAATATATTAAATTTTTATTATATGGTGAGCTCCATACTATAGTAAATATAAGGAAAAATAAATATTAGTTATATACCTTAAACTATTATATTTAATAAGAACATAACTGGTTAGGACACAGATATATATAAATAAGAATAGATTTATCAGATAAGTATAGAATGATTATATTTTATTTATCCTCACACTATTCTTGTAGAATAAGTTAACTAAATGGATTAGTTACAAATGGATAGTATAACTGAAAGAAATCAATAACCTGATTAAAATTTTATATTTATTAAGTGAAAAATCTATTACTAAGAACTGAATTTCATAATATCAATCTGCCCCCTCAACAAAATAATTCCTAAAGGTATATTAACATCAGAGGGAGCTTATAAGTGCTTTATAATTATTTAATAACTTAGAGTTAAAATTTAAACAAATAATTTCTTTAACTTAGACTATATTAGGCCATCTAATGACTACCTAAAACTACTTTAATTATTATTTTATTGTATTTATTGAGATGGCATTGATTAATAACATTATATAGGTTTCAAGTATAAAATTCTATGATACATCATCTATATATTGCATTTCATGTCCAGTACCCAAATTAAAATCTTCTTCTGTCACCATATAGTTGACCCTCTTTACCCTTTACTATCACCCAACCCCTTCCCTCTGATAACAACCATTCTGCTGTCTGTGCCTATGAGTTTTTGTTCATTTTTCTAGTTTATTTGTTGATTTCAGTTTTATATTCAACATATGAGTGAAATTATATGGTTTTCAACTTTTTTCTTTATTGATTAAGATATTACATATGTGTCCTTTTCCCCCTATTATCCCCAACCCCCATCATGCCCTCGCCCTCTTGGTGTCTGTGTCCATTGGATAGGCCTATATGCATGCATAAAAGTCCTTTGGTTGATTTCTCCTTTTTACCCCAACTCTCCCCTACCTTCCCTCTGAGGTTTGATGGTCTGATAGATGTTTCTCTGTCTCTGGATCTGTTTTTGTTCATCAGTTTATGTTGTTCATTATATTCCACAAATGAGTGAGATCATGTAATATTTATTTTTCACGACTTTTTTCACTTAGAATAATTATCTCCAGTTCTATCCATGCTGTTGCAAATGGTACAAACTCCTTCTTTTTTATAACAGCATAGTATTCCATTGTGTAGATGTACCATAGTTTTCTAATCCACTCCTCGGCTGATGGGCATTTAGGCTGTT
This sequence comes from Lasiurus cinereus, assembly GCA_011751065.1. Lineage (NCBI taxonomy): Eukaryota > Metazoa > Chordata > Mammalia > Chiroptera > Vespertilionidae > Lasiurus > Lasiurus cinereus. The sequence continues at coordinate 17,290,852 of JAAGEH010000293.1, read as the reverse complement.
TCTAAATCTTAACTATGGTGAATTGTGCTGCTATGAACATAGGGGTGCATATATCCTTTCTGATTGGTGTTTCTAGTTTCTTGGGATATATTCTTAGAAGCGGAATCACAGGGTCAAATGAGAATTGCATTTTTCGTTTTTTGAGAAAACTCCATACTGTTCTCCACAGTGGCTGCACCAGTCTGCATTCCCACCAGCAGTGCACAAGGGTTCCTTTTTCTTCGCATCCTCCCCAGCACTTATCATTCGTTGATTTGTTGATGATTGCCATTCTGACAGGTATGAGATGGTACCACATTGTCATTTTGATTTGTAGCTCTCAGATGATTAGTGACTTTGAGCATGTTTGCATATGTCTCTAGGCCTTCTTTACTAGTATATCCTCTTTCAAGAAGTATCTCTTTAAGTCCATTGCCCATTTTTTTATCGGGTTGTTTACTTTCTTTTAGTTAAGATATATGGGTTCTCTATTCAATTCTGTTGATCTATATGTCTATTCTTGTGCTAGTACAAGGCAGTTTTGAGAATAGTGGCTTTGTAATACAGCTTGAAATCTGGTATTGAGATCCATCACACTTTGCTCATTCTCAGGATTGGTACAGCCATTCAGGGCCTTTTTAAATTCCAGATGAATTTTTGGAGAGTTCATTCTAGGTTTATGAAATATACTGTTGGTATTTTAATGGGGAGTACATTGAATCTATAGATTGCTTTGGGTACTATGGACATTTTAATGATGTTGATTCTACCAATTGATGAACACAGTATATTCTTCTATCTCTTTATGTCTTCTTCTATCTCTGTCTCCTTTCCCTTAGCATGATATTCTCAAGATCTATCCATGTTGAAGCAAATGGCATTAGTTCATATTTTCTTAATCCTGAGTAGTATCCCACTGTATATATGAAGGAAATCTTCTTTATCCAATAATCTTTTATATTTTTTTATCTCAATTTTTTTTATTGTGTTACATGTATACATATCTCCCCATTGCCCCCCCCTCCTTCCCTCCCAGGCATACCCCAACTCCCCAGTGTCTATGTTCATTGGTTATGCTTATATGAATAGATACAAGTCCTTTGATTGATCTCTTATCTACCCCACCTCTCCCTAATCTTCCCGCTATAATATCACAGTCTGTTTGATGCTTTACTGCCTCTGTATTATCCTTTTGTTCATCAGTTTACAATGTTCATTATTATCCACAAATGAGGGAAAGCATGTGGTACTTCTCCTTCATTGGCTGGCTTATTTCACTAAGCATAAGGCTCTCCAGTTCCATCCAGGTTGCTGCAAATGGCAAGAGTTCCTTCCTTTTAATGGCAGCATAGAATTCCATTGTGTAGATGTACCACAGTTTTCTTATCCACTCATCTGCTGACGGGCACCTAGGCTGTTTCCAAATTGTAGCTATTGTAAATTGTGCTGCTATGAACATAGGGGTGCATAAATCCTTTATGATTGGAGTTTGTAATTTCTTAGGATAAATTCCTAAGAGTGGGTTTGCTGGGTCAAATGGGAGATCCATTTTTAGTTTTTTAAGAAAACTCCATACTGTTCTCCACAGTGGCTGCACCAGTCTGCATTCTCACCAACAGTGAACAAGGGTTTCTTTTTCTCCGTATCCTCGCCAACACTTGTCATTTGTTGATTTGTTGATGATTGCCATTCTGACAGGTATAAGATGGTATTGCATTGTCGTTTTGATTTGCATTTCTCAGATAATTAGTGACTTTGAACATGTTTTCATGTGTCTCTTGGCCTTCCTTCTGTCATCTTTCGAAAAGGTTCTATTTAGGTCTGTTGTTCATTTTTTTTTATTAGATCGTTTATCTTCCTTTTATTAAGTTGTATAAGTTGGCTGTAGATTTTGGAGATTAAACCTTTATCAGTGATAACATTTGCAAATATGTTCTCCCATACAGTGGTCTTTCTTGTTGTTTTGTTGATGGTTTCTTTTGCTGTACAAAAGCTTTTTATTTTGATGTAGTCCCATTTGTTTATTTTTTCTTTAGCTTCCATTGCCATTGGAGCAGTATCAGTGAAGAAGTTCTTTAGGCATATGTCTGAGATTGTGCTGCCTGTGGATTCCTCTAATATTTTTATGGTTTCCCTTCTAATGTTTAAGTCCTGTATCCATTTTGAGTTTATTTTTGTATTTGGTGTAAGTTGGTGGTCCAGTTTCATTTTTTTTGCCTGTATCTGTCCAATTTTCCCAACACCATTTATTGAAGAGGCTATCTTGGCTCCATTGAATGTTCATGCCTCCTGTGTCAAATATTAGTTGAGCATAGTGGTTTAGGTGGATATCTGGATTCTCTATTCTATTCCATTGGTCTATATGTCTGTTCTTGTGCCAGTACCAGGCTGTTTTGAGAATAATTGCTTTGTAATATAGCTTGAAATCTGGTATTGAGATCCCACCTACTTTATTCTTCTTTCTCAGAATTGCTGTGGCTACTCGTGGTCTTTTTTTTTGTTTGTTTTCCAGATGAATCTATGAAGAATTCTTTCTAGGTCTGTAAAGTATGTCGTTGGCATTTTAATGGGTAGTGCATTGAATCTATAGATTTCTTTGGGTAGTATGGACATTTTAATGATGTTGATTCTCCCAATAATCTTTTAAAAGGCAGTTGTTTCCATATCTTGGAAACCATGAATAATATTATCTTTGTGAGAAACTGTGGTTTTTTTTCAATTTTTAATGTAGACACCCAGGGCTCACTGGCTTATATGGTAACTCATAATTTTTGAGAAGCCACCATACTGTTTTCCATAATGACTGTACAAGAAACAGGCATTACTTTTTCTCCACAATATCTTTAAAACAAGTTACTACTTTGCTTGTTGATAATGGCCATTCTAACAGGTATGAAGTGGTATAAAATTTTAGTTTTGATTTGCATTCCCTTAATAGCTAGTAAAGCTGAACATCTTTTCATGTATCTGTTGGCCACTTGTATGTCTTCCTGAGAGAAATATCTGTTCAGGTGTTCTGCCCATATTTTAATTGGGTTATTTGTTTTGTGTTGAATTGCATGATTTCTTTATATTTATTGGATATTAAACCCTTGTTGGAGCTGTTGTTTGCAAATACCTTCTCCCATTCAGTAGGTTGCATTTTTATTTTATTTGCCGTTTCTTTAACTATGCATAAGCTTTTTAGTTTGATATCATCCCATTCATTAAAAGGCACTCATATTGGGACAGAGAAGTAAAATTGTCACTTTGTGCAGATGACATAATTCTTTATGTAGAGAAGCCTAAATACTCAACCCCAAATTATTAGATAAACAACTACATTAAAGTTGCAATATATATAATCAATGTTCAAAAATCCATTGCATTTCTCTATACTAAAAATGAAATTTCAAAAAAATAAAGTAGCCCCCCATGCAATTCCTTTTATAATTACAACAAATAAATAAAATAAACTTTGGAGTAAACTTAACAAAGGATGTGAAAAACAGATATATTAAAAACTAAAAACTGTTATTAAAAGAGATAGAAAATCACACAAATAAATGGTAGGAGATTCCATGTTCATGATTGAAAGAATCAACAGAGTTAAAATGGCCATATTACCCTGTATATTGTTTAAAGGTGCATTTATGGCATACCTTTCCAAAGTACAGCAATAAAATTATACCAAAAGATAAGGTACTAGATATTTCTCTCTGAAAAGGACTCAGAATGTTCTGGGGTTCTGACAATATTTAATTTGCCATCTAATTTATTTTTATACAGATTGGGTTTAAAATTAAGCTTCATAAATGTGTCTACTTCATTATTTCACATTTCTAAATAAAATATTCTCTCTCATCAGTTTAATTTGATTTTTCAGATTTTTAAATATACTTAAGGGTCTTTGGATTACTGTTTTGACTCTTCCAGTAAATATCTATTCTCATATTTTTACCATTTTTCTATTGAGATATTCTTATTTTTTTTAATATTTATAGGTATCTTACTATATATTCTTTTAGTACATATGTTTTAAATATTTTCTTATAGTTGTCAACTATCCTTGAAATCTAGTTATAGTCTATTTACTAAGAAAAGACATTAATTTATCCCCCTCTTGGCTATTGATTTTTGACTCTTGTTTAATAAAGCAAGGGGGAATTTTATGTTAGGGGATATACTGAGTGTGGGAACTTGGATCAGAAAGCAAGAGCAATGATCAGCTGGGAGTTTCTAGATACACATTTGCACATTGCCTCATGGGCACTTTCACCTGTCTGACCCCACCCCCCCCAAAAAAAAAAAAGCTCTGACTCTGGGCTACAGTAGCATAAAATTCTCTCACCAGCATGACACACCAAGCAGGATGCTCAGTAAAAACAAGGAGTCTAGAGGAAACTCACCTTTCAAAAAATGCATGCAACGTAAAATAAATAAATAAATAGTCATTTATAGAAGTATCAAGAGCATAAGTATGAAGGGTAAAAATTAAAATAAAATAAAGTGATCAAATGGAAAATTTATACAATGAAAGAACAAAGGCAGTTAAGAGCAATAAGAAGAGACTTCCACGTAAGTATAATTAATATCCTCAGAGGGATACAAGAAGTTATTGCATCCACGGGGGTTGAAGGGTAGGGGGAGAGGAAAGCTAAAAAATGGGGTCTTGAAATAAATAATATAACTATGATCATCTTACAATAAAATAATGACTAATTGAATTTAGAGCAACGAAATGTCCAAAATGTCCTTACACATAAACTCCCACACTAAAATAAATGAGGCCAAATGAATAACATGTTTTCTTCATTTTGGACAGCAGCTTGCCCCTTCTGTTCCCTCTGCTCCTCCCTGTCACTTTCTGTCTTGGAAGATGCTTGCTATGAACTCCCATTGACAAAGGCTCCCTTTTCCTCAGGCTGCTGGGCAGATTCATGGGGTAAAGAAAACAATTCGGATTTCAGGAAAGGCAGAGAGCAAAATCAATGTGTTTTCTTATTAACTGCATAGGTTACAAGTTTACAATTCTATGCTATATCAGGGTGGTTTTGACTCTGGCTGCTAAGCAGTTACTGGCTTTGTCCCTAAAGCATCGATTACTGTTCTCAAGAGGGTGACAATGTCCTCTTCCATGCTGGTCAACTTGGCCTGCCAGTGGCCCTTGAAGCCCAGGGTGATAAAAACCTCTCCTCTCACTAACCAAAGGCATCTGCATCCCCTTGTGTTCTTCCTCACCCCTTCAATAACTTTGTAAAGTGCCAGCAAACCCTCCCTGTTCTGCACTTACTTAATTGTACCATTGAGGATTATTATTTTTTTCTTTTTATGATCCTGCCTAATACATTTCCTAGTTGCAGAAATTTATACACTTAGACTATTTTTTCTCATGTTCAAAGCTGGAAGGTTAATATTTTCTACTAAGACTGCGAGGCAACTGAAGTGACAGTTGGGTTGAGAGCCGTGTTACAGAACTACAGCGATTAGAAAATGCAGTTTTATTTTTCTGACAGTTTGTTCTCTGCTGTCTAGGAGATTTACACTTCCTTCTCTTCTGGAGAAGGTCAGAGTGTGATGGATTAAACATTAAGAATAACTTTGAAAGATTGTTGAAAGCAAAGCATGCCCTTAATGATAGTATTTCTGAAGGCCTCTCTTTTGAAATTCCTCACTTGGGTCAGTGATTTAGAAATTAAGTCAGAATCCTGTAACCAAATGAATGCACCGATGGATAGTAATAAAACATTAAGTATTCTGGACAATCATTTGAACCAGCTTTTGACAGAATGCCTAGGGTCTTTGAGTAACCAGCTGTTGGCAATTCCTGGCTCTCCTTTTCAGTTTGAATTTGAAAAGGAGAAAAAGAAGCGACTGTATAAGTAACTTGCTCATGAAAGCAGGCACAAACAAGCTGATGGAAAACTGTCAAAAAGGATAGTAACGGAGAAGAGGTGACTGTGATGGGTAAAAAGTAAATAAAGATTTTAGACTTTGGTAAATCAACAAGAACCTCCAGAATTGTGAGGGATCTTCACACAGAGAAAAATTTAGGGTTAGAAAGAACAAAAGGTGATCAAATGTCATTTGTCTTTCACCAGTGCCCTGTGGCAAAGGCTAAGCATTTCATCTCAAATGTCAAGTAAGACAGACAAAGGCCTCTGGTTCTCTGCACCTGGTTGATTCTGCATCAAAGAGAAAACACATTTGTTAGTAGAGTATAGAAGGTTATAAAAATTACTTTTATGAAGCTTTCTTAAGGTAAAAATATGTTTAAAAGATATATACCTCCCAGAAGTAACACATGTTCTTCTCTGATTCTGCAATAAAAGTGTCCTGCCTAATTCTGACATTCAGTCAAAGAGTTCAGTTGCTGTCAATATAGAAAAATTTTACCACATCCGCATAATCATAATAAATTAGAGGCTAGATGCATGAAATTTGTGCAAGAGTTGGCCTTCGAGCCTGCGTTGGCTGCCTCGATCCCGTGGCTGCAGCCCCAGCTTTATGTAGAAGGTCATCCTTAAGGATGTCCAGTCAGCAGTTCGGTCAATTTGCATATCATGCTTTTATTATTATAGATGTGTTAGTTTTTAGCAGTATGCCATATTCTCTGTATTGATTTTTAAATGAATCACAAATTTGGATGTGGAAGAGGGTGCTATATATGGAGACTGCACCTAACCCCATTTAATATGCTCAATATCTGCTTTATGGGCAAAGAATATTAAGATTTTTTAAAAGAAATGTATTATTTTAATGGAGGAAACTCAAATCTGTGAAATGCACTATTCTAAAGTTTACATTTGGATGAGTAAAAACACCTGTATAATCAACAATTATTCAAGCTACAGAGCATATCGGTCACCACACAAAGTTTCTTTGTGACTTTTTCATTTAAATCCCACTCCCACATCATACAGATGCTTCATTCTTATTTCCATAAACACGAATTAGTTTTGTGGGTTCTAGAATGGAATAAAAACAGAATTATGTAGCATGTAACTTTTTGTCCCTGACTTTTCTTCTTGAACATAATTTTTTATAGACACCAATCGTATTGTTCAACATATCACCAGTTGATTTATTGTTACTGTTGTTAATTCTGAGGAATGGTTGTATTTTATAAATATATACAATATGTTTGTCCACTATTCTGTTGAATGGTGATTGAGTTGTTTCAAGTTTTAGAACATTAAAAATAAACCTTCTCTAATCAGTTTTGATCAAGTCTTTTTTTCTGGGAATAGGTTGTTATTTCTCTTAGATATACATCTAATAATGGATTTCCTGGTTCAAAGGAAAAAAATATTTTAACCTTTATAAAATGTAAACATTTTCATAGTGTTTGTCTCATATTATACTTAGAAAATACACTAGTTTTCTATATATCTAAAACATTTGTCAATCTCCTTAGTATTTTTTAAAGGAATACTAATGTTTGTGGAAAGGTATGTCAGAGTTCACATTTTCATTTTCTTAATAAATAGGAATGTTTAGTACCTCTTCATGCATGAACTGTATATCTCCCTTTGTGAAATATTCGATAATCTTTCCCATTTTGGGAGGGTGTGAGAGAGATGTTTTATTACAGAATACTATGAATTATTAACACATTGTGAGTATAAATCACTTTTGAATATATGTGTTGTGAATAACATCTCATTTTGTGACCAGTAATTAACAATTTTTTCAATACTTCCAAGGGGCAGACAATTTTATTTTTAAGAAGTCCAAATTATATATTTTCCTTTATATTACACTTTTGTTTCTTTAGAAAAATATTTGCCTACACAAAGACAAGACTATTCTCATATATTCTTTATAGCATTAGTATTTATGTTTAAGTCTACCCACTTCAAATTGGGTACCTCCCAAATTTGTGTTGTGTGAGGTAAGAATCAAACTTAATTTTATGTTCACAAATTTGTTTAGTTGTTCTAGCTTTGTTGTAAAGGTATTGTTTTCTATTTAATTTCCCTTTGACTTTGTAGAAAATATCTTCATCATAGAAATGATGAAGTGTATTTATGAGTGCTCCATTGTTCTGATGACCTTGTAATAACCTGGTTATTATTTAGCAGAAAGGATTGAAAGGGAAGACTAAATATAGGTATGCCATTTATACAGCTTTTCCAAAAAGCTGTATTTAACATCCTCCAAGGCTGTTCCCTGCTAAATGATGGGGGAAGGGTCTAGACAAAAGCAGTTTAGACACATAACCAGTTAGATCTGAGTGACATGGGAAAGTTCCTAGCTGTCTGCCAGTCATACCTGTGAGCAAATCAGTTGTTGTGGCCACTGCAAGCAAGCAAAACATCCTATATAATAAAATGGTAATATACAAATTAACCCTCACACTGTCACAAGATGGCTGCACCCACAGCGGAGGTGGAGTTCCCATAACACAAGATGGCTGCACCCTCAGGAGAGGTGGAGTTTCCATAAGGAGAGATCAGCAGCGACCTGAGGCTATGTGGCACCAGGCCAGGGCAGGGGACCTGAGGCTGTGCCCCCTGCCCAGCAAGGCTTTACTGGGGACCTCAGGCTATGCCTCCCGCCCAGCGAGTCTTGCCAGGGTACATTACGCCACGCACCCTGCTTTGTGGGGTTTAATGGAGGACCTCAGGCTGTGATCCCCTCCTGGTGTGGCTTTACAGGGGACCTCAGGCTGCATCCTCCTCCCCGGTGTCGGGTCAGGGACCTCAGGCCATGCTTTTTTCCCCGGGCCAGGGGACCTGAGGCCACATCCCCTGCCTGGCAGGGCTTGACAAGGGAGGGGCTGGCCCAGTCTGGATTTCACCCAATAAGAGTGGGACTGACCAGGTATGAGTCTAGCATGCACGGGTGACCTGACTCTGAGTCCTGTGGTTGCCCCAGACTCTGACAGGAGGATGATTTTCATATGTATTTTGCTAACTTTCTTTCATCTCTGAATGCTTCTATTATAGAGAAAGGGCAAATAACAATATTAAAATATTTCCTCTAATTAATTCCCTTTTTTGTGCACAAATTTTGTGCACCAGGCCACTAGTACATATATAAACTTTCCACGCATTGGATTCCTGGCTCTCCTGTGGCAGAGGCATGTGCTCCCACGTGCCCATGTGGTCCAGGGCCATGTAGGACTCCACACATGGACTCATGGACATTAATTAGCTTGGATGCTGAACCACACCCAGCTTTAACATAAAAAGAAAACTCTGGACACTGGCCTTGTGTATAGCTTTGCCAAATTTTTACCTGCTCCTCTTATAGGGCTGACTTGGGGGTAATGGGACCTTGGAAACTGAGCTATGTGACTCCACACCAATAACATCTTCTACCACCCCTCATCCTCCTGTGGGGCTTCTGAAAATTTTATTTCAGTGGAACCCCAAGAACCACACTCTCATGAACAGCAGAGGGTTCTCACTCTGTATTCCTCGAGCAGCAGTTCCACTTGCAAGTCACTATGTCATTTCAACACTTTCTGGCTAATACAGCTTTATATTATATAGTGAGTCTTGAAATCATGAAATGTGAGACCTTTTATTTTTATTATTTTCCAAGATTAGTTCAGTTATACATGGTCCTTTGTATTTTTACACAAATATTAATATACATTTTAGCATCAAATAGATTATTTTTATGTTGTATTAAAATTTGTTCTGATTCTTATTGAAGTTGTAGGTTATTTTAAGGAGGTCAGGCACCTTAATATTAATAACATTCAATATAAACAAGTATAGTTCACTATTTTTAATTTTTTAAAATTTCTTTAGTAATTTCATAGTTTTAAGATAAAAATCTTGCATGTATTTTATAAAATTCATTCCTAGATACCATGTTTGTGATTATTCTATTATAAATAGGATATTTAATTATATTTTAACTGTATATTGCTGGTAAGTAGGAATACATTATAATTTTATATACATGGAGAAGTCAAAAGTAGGTTTGCACTTGTGAGTTAATGAAACAAAGTTTATTCTTATGTTATTATTTATTAGTTATATTATTTTCCACACAAGCAACTGTAAACCTACTTTTGTCCCACCCTGTATTATTAATTTTGTTTGCTGCAAGTTTAGTACATTTATTTATTAGTTCTAGTAGCTTTTCAATAAATTTGTTAGTTTTATTTGCATAAGTAATCATGCATTTGCAAATAAAGAAAATTTTAATCCTCTTATTAAATCATTATTACCTTTATTTTTCTTGTTGTTTATGTAATATTTTGTGCTCACAGTAATATATTGAGTTAAATGGAGAAATGACTGTTCTTGCTTTGCTCTTGATTTTAGGGAAAATTGCTTAAATGTTATTATAAAGGAGTTTTTATTTTTAGATTGTGAAAGTAAACAAATACCACTCAAACCAGTATTGAGCCTATTTATTCAGATTTTGTTACAAGAGGGTCAGCTACCATTACACTTGATCAGCAGAGATTGAAAAACAGGCAGGGAATGGGAAGGCTTTACAGCTGAGAAAAAGGGAAGGCTTAGGAAGGTTATGGGTCAGGAGATGTTAAGGTGGGCTAAATGAAAGTGGAGCACGATAGGTGATTGATCCACGTTACATGATTTGCTCTGGTTGGTTCTGAGTTGTCATCAAGGACAAAAGAGAAGTCGGTAGTCATTGTCAACAGTGTAACCATTTGGGGCAGATTGAAGCAGAGGCTGTGGTTTCTTTTCCTGGGCTAGTTGCTGCAAAGTTGTGGGTCAAAGTTTTATTATATGTAATTTGGGCACTTTCCTCCCTGGTTGGTTATTATTATTATTATGAGAGATTCACCAATTCAGGGAAGGCTAGAGATTTATTTTTTTCACTTGTTGGGCATTGTTTAATTGGTTCCATTTTTAATCACATGATGAGGTCTTGAACTTATTGTAGTTTTATATAAATGCCATTCTGATGAAAAAGAAGCTGTAAGGAGACATTAAGACTCTGGATGGAACACAATTGGTCAGCAAGGGACCATTATGACAAAAAAAGAACAATAGTTCTTTTGAAATGTTTCAGAGCCAAGAATTCCAAGGGTCACCATTAGAGAGCCATACAGCTTATTCCTTAAAGCAATGTATTACTGGTTCTACCTTGCTCTATTATTTTATTTTTTTAATTTTCCACATTTCATCATGCTTTATCTTGGGGCCTCCTAGACAGCTAGAATTAGCTGATTCCTAGAGATAGTAAACAACTAACCTATTGTGCCTTTCTATATCCAAGCCAAGCAATCTGGAGTACATACTTGACAACTTTGCACCACCTATATAGGTGGGAGTTTACCAAAATCATTTAATAATCTCAGTTCTATCTAGCACAGAAGTGACATTATTAATAACTTCTGCCAGAGTTAGTGACAAGTATATTACAGGTTTCTTTTCTTTCTTTTTTTTTTTTTTGTATTTATGATTCCGCTACTGGGAACCACACTCTGATAACTCACATAAACAATAATTCTGGTATAATGATAGAATGTTCAAGAGTAGCCTCATTTTGGAGATTGCTTTTGAGAAAAATTTTTAGCCTTGATGACTGATAGGATTAGGATTTTTGAACAGACAAGTCTTGGAATACTATTCCTAAAAGGTATATGGTGATAGTTGGAGTCTAATAGGACAAAGCACCCTTGCCATACAGAAGGCCATATATAGAAAAAGCACATGAAAACCCCTCAGGGGGTGGAGGATGGGGGCGAGACTGCTCAAGATGAGGTAGAAACCAAGGATTTACACTAGCTAGGTTACATATTTGGATCTCTATTAATCTCTTTCAGTTGGCAATTATTTGGTTTATTGCCTATGAGGTTTGCTAAATTTAAATTAAGAATTACCTGAGTACTAATGAAGAAGTTACAGTAATTGTTTTCTGTAGAGAAAGGGACACTAGAAATGTCAGTTTTAATTGTTTAAGGTCATTCATCCATGTTGGTGCATGTGGAAATGATATCAGCTCTAATTACCTATGCTCCTGTTTGATAAAACACGAATTATTCAGAAGTGGGTTTTTTTTTTGGTTATTGTGTGTGTGTGTGTGTGTGTGTGTGTGTGTGTGTGTGTGTGTGTTTATCATGAGAGTCCGGTAATAAAGGCTGAATATCCAGGAGTCAGTAAGATTAAGGGTAGTGACTATTGTGTGTGATAATCTAAGAATGGGATTAGAATGAGAACATTTTCTTCTAATGATGACAATAGGAGTTTAGAAAAGAGAAAAGGGGACAACTATGGGTAAATGAGAAGCAGATGTCTCTTTTAGAAAATGAGAAGTATAACATTAAGTGGTCAGATGAAATAAAGGGTTTGGGGCATTAGGCAGAAGTACTGATCCACCTTGGATATAAACTATTCATTGTTAGAGATTAGTACCTTGTTCCAAAGGTCTTGGGTCATCTATTTACTTCCAAATAACAGATGCTTTTTAATTTTTTTTCTTTATTGACTAAGGTATTACATATGTGTCTTATCCCTCCATTGCTCTGAACCCCCACCACTCATGCCCTCACCCCCTGGTGTCTGTGTCCACTGGGGATACTTTTAAGGGATCTCTTAGAACCTACAGTTTGAGATCCCTTATTAGAGTTATATTATGATTGTTTGGAGTCTCACTGATGTATTTGCTGTTAACAGTACTTGACAAGGTCCTTTCCAATGAAGTCATTAGGTGCAAAGGTGATTTTTCTCTAATGCTTCTTCCAATAGAGAAAATCTTCTTGACAGAGATAAGAAAAAGGCTACTCAGGATGATGTGGGAATAAGACTTTAATCTATTAGTGATCTGTTTAGTCACTGGAATACTAACAAATACATCAAATTTAATTATTCCAATAAATTATTTAGAAAAAATAGCAAAGTAAATCTTGAGGAAGAGCAACTAAGTAGGGGGCCTGCTCTGTTTGATTTGAAAATTTCACAAAATAGAGCAATTTAAAGTGTTATATTTATACAAGTATAGACAAATAAATCAAGATTGATTAGAGGGGCCATAGGCGGATCCACACATATGTGAGCACTTAGCTTTTGTTGAAATTCCATTTTTTATTCCAATTGATAATTGATAAAAGTGACACTCCATTCAATAATGGATGCAATACTGATTGTATGCCTACATTAAAAACAGCCTCCTAAAATCAAACCCATACTAACTTTGGATCTAAAAACCAAAACAATACTTATAGAACACATGAGATGATGTTCATTGCCTTGGAATAAAGAAAAATGAATTTTTAAAAAGTCCAATAGAAATGTGTAAGAGAAGAAAATGCACATAAAATAAACAATTCAAATGGCTGCTAAACATATGAAAACATGCCGAATGGATTTGGGCATTGAAGGACTAAAATTTCAAATCACAACAGACTAACATTTCTTGAAAATACCAAGTGTTGAAAAGGGTATGTTTAAGTGGGAATACTCTACATTGCTGGTAGAGGCATAATCTACTGCACCTTTGGGGCATCACAGGGAATTCTCAGATGCTGCTAATATCATATTTCTTGACTGTGTAGTGAAAATGTATTCACTTGATATTTAATCAAGCTGTACATTTATGCTTTGTGTACTTTTCTTATATATGCTATACTTCAATTTTAAAAAGGAGTTAAAAAGAGAAATGTCAATTCAGTTGAGATGGAAATGTTAAATTTAAATGATGCAGACAAAGAAGTGATAAAAAGTTAGTATTGGAATAGTTAAAGATGAAGGATAGTCACTAGATAAGAAATTTAACAGACTATTTGAATTACTAAAGTATAGATATGAAGATATCTAAGTGTTTTGGAATGTTGTGTGTTATATACTGTAGAAATGCAGGCATGCCCATATTCTCATCTTCTTGTAGTAATTATGAGCATAACTTAAACGTTTTAAGTTCTGGATTAGCTGGTTTGGTTCACTTGATAGAGTGCCGACCATTGGCCTATGGACTAAAAGGTCCTGGGCACGATTCCGGTCAAGTTTACTACCCGTGGTTGCAAGTTTGCCAGCCCTGATTGATGTGGACACACCAATGGATGTGGACCCATCAATGTTTATCTATCTCTCCCTCTCCCTTCCACTCTCTCTAAAAAAAAAAATCAATGGAAAAATATCCTCAGGTGAGGAGTAACAAACAAACAAAAAGTTTTACCTTTTATAAATAATCAATCATGATATACTGGCTATGGAGATGTTTAAGTAATACATAGTGGAATAATTGCATTAACTATGTTTCTAACTTCTGTAGACTTATTTCCACTTCTGCCCACATACATATGCCAGGCACATCTTATTCTGGACGATCCAATAATATGCCTGAAACTCCTTGCCAGAGCCTCCTGCCTCCCTTGTCACTACCCCTCACCCATCTGCCTCCTTCTAGTAGTTCACTTTTTAAATACAAACCAACCAATCCACAACCACGTCTCTTCTCAGGCTCTCACATTCTGATCCACTGTATCCCTGCCCTAATTAACCTGGCAGCCAGGTACCAGACAACAAGAGATAGCCCGTATGCTCCAGATCCCACTGAAATTATTTAGAGCAATCAATCCTAACCCTGCTTACCTGGCCTTGTTTGTTCCTTCCCACAGAAACCACAATAAAGGCCTTTGCTCAAAGTTCATCCCTCGCCCTCAGTCTATGACTGACCCAGGCTCTCCCTGCATGGCCCCTGTAAGATGGAAGAGTTTTTCCTCTGGTAACTGTGAGAAACAAACCTTCCTCTCTATGGCTTGAATCTCCTGATCTGTTTGTTTTATACTATCTTAGATCTTATATTAATACACGATATTTTAAAAATACTCATTATGAAAAATTGGGGGGGATATTCTAGAAAAGTATAAAGCACAAAAACACAGATGAACACCAAAAAAGAATGAGGATTTTAGAAAATCATAAGTGCAATGATGTGTCCAGTGTGTGTAAATGGGTTCTAAGTTTGAGGTTAGAAAATCAGAGTAATACTGAAAAAAAAAAAAAGCTAAAGTTCTAATTACCTAATCCAGCAAAATAAACAATGATTAATCCATGAAAGTTAGCATTAACTCTGTTTTTATTTTTTAAATCTTAGGCATTTTATTATTTCCAAGTGTATAATCAAAATTTTGCAAAAATTTAAGTGACATTAACTTGTGTCTAAAGAGATTTAAAAAATTATCAATTAAAGTATTACATAAATCCCCCTTTCCTCCCATTTACCTCCTCTAGGCCTTTCTAATCAGAGGAGAAAGCAAATATTTATACCCACCCTATTGTCTGTGTCCATGGGTTATGTATATATTCATCCAAGTTCTTTGGTTGATCTTTTCCTGTCCACCCCCCCCCCCCCCCGCAACCTTCTCTCTGAGATTTGACTGTCTGTCCCATGCTTCTATGTCTCTGGATCTATTTATTCATTTATTTTGTTCATTAGATTCCACATAGGAGTGAGATCACACGACACTTGTCTTTCTTTGACAGACTTATTTCACTTAGTGTATTTGTTTTTACTTTCAATTAAAATAGAAGCAGACATATTTTGGCATAGTTTTGTTGCAATTGTTTTGGATTTTTTGGTTTGGGTTTTGGAATGTTTTAATTTTTAATGTATTTTTCTTTTGGTTTTATCCTAAAGAAAACCTCTTACATGCATGTTCAAATGTGACTGAACTACTTTTTAAAAATATATTTTGAGTGTATCATATTTAACTAATTTATTCAAAATTAAGTACTATATTTATATCTTCTAAAGAAATAATTGACCTTTAAAATCCAAAAGTATGCACAAAGGCCATATAATATTCATACTGAATCCAATTGCTTAACTGTTGTTTAATTCATTTAATCATTCTTCTTTTGAGAGCAAAAATTATATTGAATGATTAGATAAAAATTCAACAGCAGCAGCCATATTTCTTTGCTTATATTGTATGTAAGATAAGCATGGCATAGCCTTGAAGAACTACCTTTCCTTATTAGGATAACCTCTAACTTAAATTACATATTTTTTCAAAATGAAAAATCAAAACACATATTTTGATAAAAGGAGGATTTGGGGTGTATAAATATATATTTTCTATGCTGATTAAAAACAAGAAGAAAAGAAACACTTCATATTTTAAAGTAAACCTATTTGATAATATGTGATGATTTTTTAAAATATATTTTTATTGATTTCAGAGAAGAATGGAGAGAAATATCAATGATGAGAAAGAAGCATTGATTGGCTGCCTCCTGTCTGCCCCATATTGGGGATCCAGCCCACATTGTGGGCATGTGCCCTGACCAGGAATCCAACAAGTGACTTCTTGGTTCATAGGTTGATGCTCAACCACTGCACCACACCAGCTGGGAAAATTTTTATAAATTAAATTAAAATCCTCTCCGCTTTGATTGGTTGCAAATTTAAATTTCAAAACTCAATTAAGATTTTCAAATATTATATGTTTATTTGGAATATTTTATTACATTGTCTTACTTCTATATCTGTATCTATAGGTATATCTATATTTAGACATTACCCACATGACAGCTTAATCCTGTTTCAAGGAGTTTGTTACTAAAACACACATAGTTTTCTTACAGTTTAGTTCATACCCACCTTACTCCCCACTAAAAATTTGTGATATTTTTCAAAAATGTCTATAATGTGCTTTCAGAAAGTGTGTCTGAAAGAGGATATAATGAAATTTTCATAAACTGAGATTCTTATTTTTTTTCTCTGTAGCGGGTGGACCCTCTTATATATGATTGTGTATTAAGATGAATTGCTCATTAACTATATTCCAAATAGGTTATTACAATAGCTTGTATTTAAAAATGTGAAAGAAGTGAAATAACCCAAGTAATATGGTTTACATTTAGATATGTAAAAACAAATAATACATTTCCATCACTTATATTTAAATATGTTCGCATTGTAATTAATGCTATTTGAATCTTGTTTCCCTCCATTCTGTAGCCTTAAATGATAGAAAGTAGATGTGTATTTTCCCCAGAAGTTATCACATAAACACAATATTAAGTAAAGTTCAAAGAGTAAAAGTAAAAATGAAATAATTTATCATTTAATTTGGAGCAAACACTGACACAAATTTATTATTATAAATGCAAAGTAAGAAGAATCAAGTCTACTGGTTGCATCATGAATTATTTATCAACACTTAGAAGTACATAATTAGAACAGAATATGTGTACTTGTCCTAGAACGTCAAGGATAGCCGAAACCGGTTTGGCTCAGTGGATAGAGCATCAGTCTGTGGACTGAAAGGTCTCAGGTTCGATTCTGGTCAAGGGCATGTACCTTGGTTGCGGGCACATCCCCAGTAGGGGGCGTACAAGAGGCAGCTGATCAATATCTCTCTCATCAATGTTTCTAACTCTCTATCCTCTTCCTTCATCTCTGTAAAAAAATCAATAAAATATATTTAAAAAGGATATATATATATATATATATACACTAAACAAATTTGTGGATATATATATATATATATATATATATATATATATATGGAGAGAGAGAGAGAGAGAGCACCCTAAGGAAAAAGTACAATCTATTAAAATAATTTTCTGAATATTTTACCATATTTGTATGTAAAAAATTATACCAAATCTGTATGGAAACTAGAGACCTATTTAAAGGGTGTGTACACAATGGGGAAAATAAGACATTTTTGGGGGGTTAGCAATCTGAATCTGTGTTAGCTGCCAGCTGCCTGAATGCACATTCCTGTTAGCCTATAGTCTAGTCACTGCCCCTTCCTTAATTATCTGGTTTTGCAAGGCCTATTTACCTAAGTACTCCCATTTTACAGAGGTCATAAACCATGAACAATACACAAACCCCAGAGAGGGTTGGCAGCATTGGCACTAGGCCAGGCCTTTAGGTGTAGTCTTGCAGTCCCCATCCCCACACACTGGACTTTTTGCAAAGCTCGCAAAAGGTCCAGAAGTCCATCCATATTTGGAGAGACAAAGAAACCAAAAGGTATAAAGGGAGAGCTTCCTCCATATTGGTTTGCTCAGGATTTGGAGAGAAACAGTCTCCCCTGCGTCACTGTACTAGTACATGTGAAACATCTGAAAATAAATGGATTTTTCTGTATCTCGAGTATTCCTGTGTATTTTTCTGCCGCTTGGTAAATTCTGTAACATACAAAATAACTTAAAGTTTTCAAATATTTGATATGTAATTATATATTAGCAAAGGTCAATTTAAAAGGTTTCAAAATGATAATAATAATAATGCAATATATATTAATTTTAAATTTAAAACTTCAACATGTGCTGAGAACATTTTCAAAGTTTTATGGTTAAGACAAAATAGGAATTAGATTTAAATTGCTTTTGATTGTTTGCAGGTTAAATCTAATCTGTAATCTATTCAGCATTATTTTGTATATTCAGCATTTATGTATTTTTTGTTTTGTTTTTGGAAGAGGTGTATAAGAACAAAAAGTAGAAAATATTTAATGACAGTGTATTGATCATGATTGTGTTTAATATTTCTTTCTTAAGTTCTTTTGTGTGCATTATTTCATATAGTTTTATCATATGTTTGCTATAACATAAATTTATTAATTGCCAAATTGTATCACAATTGCCAAAATATTATAGGTGAAATTTGGATATCAGCTGGACTTTATATATAGTTTGACAGGCAGAGAAAAATAAGATAAAAAAGGATAGTTCAAATGTAAGATAACTTTTTAAAAATCAACTAAACAAATTTGTGAATCTAAAATTAAGTTTGATTCTTACCTCACACAAGACAAATTTGGGATGTATTCAATTTGAAGTGGGTAGACTTAAACATAAATACTAATGCTATAAAGAATATAGGAGAATAAATAGTCTTGTCTTTGTGTAGGCAAATGTTTCTATCTCTTTTTCCTTCTCCCTTCCTCTCAAAAATCAATAAAATATATTAAAAATCAATTTAGAGAAAAGTCCAATAGAAACATATAAGAGACTTGAAAATTCAACAAATAAGAATTTTTGGACTTAAGGGATAGCATAATGTTTTAAACTTTGAGATTTTTTTTTTCTCTCAAGTGTATTTTGTCATGGCCTGAAAATTATCTTGAAAACTTCCAATAGAAATCAACAGTCACCATGGTCAGAGCATAATTAATGTCACCTTACAGGATTCTTTAAACGGAACTAAATTGAGATTTTAATTACCATTCTCAAGCCACTTAAAATGTTAACAAGTAAGGCAGACTCAGACAAGTCTTTTGTTTCTACAGCTGTACATGCTCTGAAATGGCCTTGAATATATATTCAAACAAATGACTACAATTCAATGAGCTTCAACATATTGAATTGAAGTGATAGCATGTGGATTTTAGCTCCTCTCAATTTAATTAAAATAGTTTCTGGTTAAATCAATCTTGTAAAGATTTATGAAATGATGTCAATGGTAAAATAGAAAAATTTTCTTTGAGTTACTGGTAAGTAGAGATTTGAATGCAAATGACAATTCTTTGCCATTTCATATTTGAAACTGAGAAGAAAACAGAGGAAATTTATCCATCTGATTTTATTGTGTCAGCATCAAAAATAATAGAAATAAGGCTTCATATTTCCTAAAGGTTTTGGTGATTTTCTTGGGTTATATTGCAAAAATTTACATTAAAACATTCTACTAAAAAAAAAAGAAGAAGAAGTAGAAGCATGATCTCAAAAGTTACAGATTTTTAGCAGGGTCTAGATATTGTTCTGAGAAGTTGAACAGCTGGTATATTCCCATAGATGTAACAAACATGTCAAGAATAAATATTACAGAATGGTAAAAGCTAAAACCTAAGAATATGAAAAATGTTTCAGTACAACGTTGACAGATAATATTAGGATTGGATTGAACTGAAATGACTAACCAATTCACACTTGTTTCACTGCATTTGATGAAAAGTACATCTAGGAATTAAATTAGGTACCCTGACATAGATTCAGAGTCTAAAGTAAGGGCTACTTTCAGAGTTGCTTGGAAGAAATAAATGTGAAAATGATTATAATAAACCATTAGATTTGGCAATATTTTTTTAAAAGTAAATTTTGTTGAATGTAGTTGTCTGATGAGAAAATGTTGCACATTGGAAAAGTACATTCAACAAAAATTTACTTTTTTTTAAATCTTACCTTTCAGGTAAGTATAATTATAGACTTTTCATTTTTTCCTGAATGGGTAGGGGAGTGATGAGAAGACTAAGAGAGAGAAAAGATAGTGAAATATATAGATTGACAATCTTTAAGAGGCCAAACCTTTTACTAACTTGGGTCTTAAACAAGTGATGATGAGTGAAATGGTCAGGAGAGATGATCAAGATACTTTAAATTATTTTTTTAAATCACAAGAAATAATTGCTCTTAAAATAAGTAAGAAGGAAAGTTACTACAGACGTGGTGGCCAAGAAATGAAGGGATAAGCATCTGAAGCATTGTAAATTAGAGGCGAGAGTAATAGAGAATGATGATAGGCTTTTTCAGTCAGGAGGCTATAGTAACTGTTGCTTAAAAGTCAAAGCAAATGTTGTTATATTAGAAAGACACCAAATGGTTTGAAAGGGAACTCAGGAGTGGAAAGTTTGATATAGATAAATGTAATAAGCAGGAAGTGGGCAAAGTTTATTGGCAATATTTACTTGCTTGTTTGTTTTTGAAGAAGAACAATAATAACCTGGCAGCTGCAAAATAAAACCAAAAAGCATATATACCCAACCTCTTGATCATAATCAAGTTCGTTAATCTAGAGTGGGCAAAAAGGTACCATCTTGCTGAGACAGCTTTCAGAAGGTAAGGCTTTCCAGGCATACCAAGATCCAGTTTTCCATGAAAATATGGATATTTGTTCATCAGAGCACAAGCATTCAAGAAGTCCTATTACTTTGTGGGATGGAGCCCAGCTGGTGTGGTTCAGTGGTTGAGCATCAACTCATGAACCAGGAGGTTATGATTCCTGGTCAAGGTGTTACAGAAAACCAGAAAAATCAAATCATGCTTGGAGAGTTTGTAGGTACATTTATTTCGCGTGGGTCAAGAGGAAAATGGTCCCCAACATGCAGAAATTTTCTCTATTTACGTATATGTTTTTACCTTCTTTGTCTCCCAAATATGGAATGTTTCCAGCCCCTTTGCAAGTTCTTAAAGGATCCCTATGTGCTGAGGCCTTGAGACCTCAACCAAAGGCCTGGCCTGGTGCCACCACTGATAATTTTGTCCAGGGAAGGTTTAATGGCCTCTCTGAAGTGAGAATAGTCTCGTTTTCTTTATTGTTTAAGCAAGCAAACATTTACAGAAGCCAATAGCAAGGTTAAAATTTCAAATAGCAGTTTTTCTATAAGATGAATGCTTCAAAGGCACATGTCAGGGTTGTGAACTCGATTCCCAGTAGGGCTGTGCAAGAGGCAGCAGATCGATGATTCTCTCTCAACGTTGATGTTTCTCTCTCTCTCCCCCTTCCTCTCTGAAATCAATAGGCATATATATATATATATATATATATATATATATATATATATATATGAAAATAGGTGGGATGGGGGGTAAAAAACGGTTCTGATGGTAATGTAGATGTAGAGCCATGCAGTGATATAATATCATAACAGAAGTCTAGAAAGTGAGAGACACACAGGAACATAGGCATGGGGTTGCACTCTAATAGCCTCCTTGAGGAGGAAAAAAAAATTGTGACTTTTAAAATTATTTAACTAATATTTTCAGTGACTTCAGGAGTTGTTTAAATTAGATGACTAAGAAATTGTTCCTTCTTGAAACATTATCTAGGTAAAGAGCTTATGAGGATTTTTATTTAACGAAAAGTCTCAATGCTTAGATACTAGAAAGCTGTCTAGCATTATATAAACCCATTTTAGTGTATTTGGAAGTCATGATTACATGACTTTTTGCTACATTTATAATGTTCTCTTAGTGAAATATATTACTCTATTAGGGTTATGTTTAAAGTGAAACTTTATTATAGTAAAATTAATAGAGAGCTATTCTGTTAAATAGATAATACAAATATATTGTTCTTAGCATGGTGTATTTGTTTAACATTGTTTATTGTTTTATCTACTGCATTGAAATTTATAAGAATCCTGCACATGTTCAGCTTAATGTAATTATTTCATAACTGTACTATGTAGAGCCAGCCCAGATTCCACCAAATTAGCTGAAATTTGTCTCTTATTTGTTTCTGCTTCTGGCATTTATAAAAATGTGTTAGAAAAATATAAAATTGTGAAAATGTCTGGCTTATTGAAAAAACTTCTATTCAAAGAGAATTGGAATTAAACAAATGTTTAAAGTAGACCAGTCTACTTTAAAGATTTGTTTAATTCTAATCTGTATCCTAGATTTCCCATAATTAAAATATGCCTATGAGACATTTTACTTCTATTATTGAATTTAAGTTCTTTTTTTCTTTTAAAATTTGGAAGGTATTTAAGAACTCTGATATGCTTTTTCTATAAAACTCTGAATCACTTTTTTAAATGAAAAACAAAAACATCACCAACATTAATTTTTTTCTGTCCTAAAATTATTTTTCTATCAATATCTTATCATCGCTCTGACTTAAATTCATTAATGCATTAGTGGATTGGTTTATTCACCTGAAGTTACCTTTGTGAAATGGATACATCATAAATAATTAACAATAGTAAAACAGACAACTACTGAGATAGCTCTACTCAGTAATTGTACTAATGGTTTATGATATGCATTTATTTTTAACTTAGTAATATCTATGCATAAACATATTTTATTTTACTTTTATAATTTCCAAATATCTTCATCATTAAAAGGGATCATTTACTTTTTTCCAGAATTTCACAAGTCACTGGTAATACCAAGTTTGACAAGGTTATTTTGTGTGGCGCTTGCTGATTTTTGGATTTCAATAAGTTTTTCAAACCAAGATCAAAATGCTGAAGAGTTTAAAACCACTTTGATATTTTTACAAATCAAATAAAAATATGTGAGAGAACTAATAACTTTTAATAATGTCCAAAATTGTTAAAGACCTCCTTTTGAAATCTTTTGTTGTCTAAAGTGCAGTAGCAAAGTAAATGAACAGTACCTCTTTCTGAAGACACTATGAATGAAATACTGTACTTCTAAAATTAACCAATCTTAAATGGCTTTAAGAATGGTTGTATCATAATAGGTTTTAAATTTTTTTTACTACCTTTGCAAAGTAATTATACCCTTTAAAATGTTCCCTTTGAGTTTACAAACCATGCTCCATGTCTTTAGTCAGTCTGTGGACCAAAGGATCTCAGGTTTGATTCAGGTAGGGCTTGTACCTCAGTTGCAGGCTCCTTCCTGACCCCAGTACTGGTTGGGGCTAATGCAGCAGGCAATGAATCTACCTATTCCACTCACATCGATATTTCTCTCTGTCTTTCCCTCCCTCTTCCAGTCTCTCTAAAATCAATGGATAAATATCCTTGGGTGAAGAATATATATATATATATAATCTGGTTGTAAGAAAATACTGGTGATAGAAGGAGACTTGACCTGGCATGGTGAACACGAAGTTACAGATGATGTGTTGTAGAACGATACACCTGAAACCCATATAATTTAATTAACCAATATCAGACCAACATCAAAATGCTGAATAAAATCAATGAAAATAAAAAAAGAAAGAAAAACAAAATAGTAGGCCCATACAGGACCAGCTACATAATTTGCAGAGCCCAGTGCACAATGAAAATGAGGTTTGCACTTTGTTCAAAAGCTGTTAAGAATTTCATGATATGACAGCAGAGTGTTAAACCAAACAGAGATCATTATGCATATGGGGTCCTATGTGGCTGCACAGGTCACACAACCATGAAGCTGGCTGTGAGCCTATATACAGATAGGTAAATCTTCAAGGTTCTAAAAACCGAGTAACAAAGAAAAGGCTTCTCATGTGTGTACTCAGTGATCTGAATGATTATGAATCAAATTGACTGTCATATTGAGATTTATATTCATAATCTCATTTTGCATCTCAATAAAAATGTCTATTTGAATTAATTTTTAAAATAAAATGTTTTTCTAAGAATTCCTGAAGTACAGAAATTAAAATAATTTATAATTTACTTTTCTGTTTTAAGTCTGCATAATTTAATTAAACGAATGCATATCCCATTATTTCAGTCATTACTTATTTCAATAGAAAGTTCGAGATAAAATATATAATCAGAATTACTCTATTCTTAAATGATGATGTATTACATAGAATAAATAAGGTCTGAGAGCCAATTGCAAGGGCATTTTTAAACATGTAAAAAAAAAGTAGTGTTTTTGCTGATTTTAGAGACTGTTTTAGCAGGGCAGGAACTCACCACTGATTCACCTCCTGTTTGAATACCGGTAATATTTAAGTGGGTTGTAATTTCACTCCAAACTTATTACAATAAGGAATGTGTTTACTCTCACAGGGTTTGTCTTACATAAGAATGTATAATTAAAAAAAGCATTCTTCTACAACTTTATTACCATTCCTTTTGAAATCACGTACATTTTACCTGACCAATCCTTCTTACTTTCTATTTCAGATTATCTGGTGAAATCAATTTGAAATATAATTGATTCAGTTGTCTGTTCTGAAAAAATGTGTATGTTACAAATGCAAATATACTTATGTATTTTACAGCTATGCAGTTTTAAGGACTGACTTATTTGTATCTGCTTTTTATTCACTTTTTAAAATTAGACTACTGATGCATATTAGAATTTAATTACACCAATTAGTACTGCCGCATCAGACATATGATGCGCCTTCAATTAAGAAGTACCTAATGGCTATTAGTACAATTTAGTGTCCTAATTAAAGTTCTGAGAACAGCGCAAACTAAGCATTATGATTACAAAACATCAAAAAAATCTACTAGTGAAATTAAAGCAGAATATCTTATTTTCTCCTTTCAAGTGGATTTTTAAAAGTACAATTAGGTTTATGTAAAAATCAATGTTAATATTATTGAAGGATTCTCATTAAATATTGCCATGCACATATCCATTCTGTAGTGCATATATATATATATATATATATATATGATTCAATATTTAAGAACGTATTAAATATAACACATCATCTAATGGGTAGTAAAGGTAATCATTTCATGGTTTTGTTTGTTGTTGTTTTTGTTTTTCACATCAATATTTGATTCCTATGGTGGCCACTTAGAAGTCCTGCTTTAGGGGACATAGATGACAGGCAGGTACCCTGGCTGCCCCTCTGGTTGTATGAGGCTACTCCTAGCCAATAGCTAGGTTACTAGTGAAGTATACATCTTAGTAACTGTGGAAATCTTCTTGTACAATACTTTGAACTGAGGACTCCTGTTGGTCTGGACAAAACTTTCTAAAATGTGCGCAGGCTGGACTTCTTTTCTCCCAATCCTCCTTTCTATCCCTCCTTTCACAAGGATCGGAACCCCATCACTGTCTGAAGACTCCCTACAATTATACCTGCTTCCTCTCCTTAAATGTTTAACAGGAAGTTCCTCTCATAAGTGTTTTGAGCAACTAATAATAACTTTCTGGTGTTGACTTTTCAGAAAATATGACCTCATGAATTATATGATATAAATCCCACACATACATGAATTTAAAAACTTTTGTCATATTTAGAGCACTTATTGTTTAATATTATATAAAAAAGACACCTTAAAAAAACTACAAATATTTACTTATTTGGATTACTTGAGGTTTTTTTTTCCCAAAAGAAATGAAATGCTATAGAAAATTCCAAATGTCCACAAATAGGTAATAGCAATTGAGAGAAACCCTAACACCATACTCAAATTAGGTAATTTTTACATTCCTATTTTCTAGAAATTATATTTAAGGTAAAAGTACCTCTCTCCACAATTTACATATCAAAGATGAATGTAAGCTACATTAAGACCCTCAAAATTCACTGATCTCAATCACTTCAAATGAATTATGTAAAAATACATAAAAGATTTTAGATTAATTTACACATTTTAGCATTATTTTAATCATCATAAGAATCTTATAAGATTACTAGATGCCCAGTGAATGAAATTTGTGCATGGGGTGGGTGAGGGGTTGTCCTTCATCCCAACCTGCACCCTCTCCAATCTGAGATCCCTCTAAGGATGTCCGACTTCCCGTTTAGGCACAATCCCACCAGGATTGGACCTAAATAGGCAGTCGGACATCCGTCTCACAATCCAGGACTGCTGACTCCCAACTACTCGTCTGCCTGCCTACATGAATCCCCCTAACTGCTTCTGCCTGCCAGCCTGATCAAACTCTAACCACTCCCCTGACAGCCTGGTCACTCCTAACTGCCCTCCCTTGCCAGCCTGGTCATCACCAAATGCCCTCCCCTGCCAACCTGATCACCCCCAACTGTCCGGCCCTGCTGGCCCAGTTGCTCTAACTGCCCTCCCCTGCAGGGCCGGTTGCCCCCAATTGCCCTTCCCTGCAGTCCTGGTCCCCCCCAACTACCTTCTGGTACAAGCCTGGTTCCCCCCAACTGCCATCCCCTGCAGGCTTGGTCTTCACAACTTCTTTCTCCTGCAGGCCTGGTACCTTTTAACTGTCCTCCCCTGTAGGCCCAGTCACCCTTAACTGCCCTCTCTTGCAGGCCTGGTCCTTCCCAACAGTCCTCCCCTGCCAGCTTGTGTCCAAATGGGGGCAGCCATTTTTTACCACATGGGGCAGCCATCTTGTGTACTGAAGTGTTGGTCAATTTGCATATTACTCTTTTATTAGATAAGATTACTAGTTATTATGGATAAAATCCTAGGTCAAAGAAAAGTCTGAATGCCAGATAAAGCACTATTTTATTGAGTTCTGGTATACATGTACACTTACTTGCTGGACTTATGTGTATGTATATATAATATAATATAATATAATATAATATAATATAATATAATATAAT